>VWZS01003242.1:592795-1007836 GCA_013397075.1 Rhabdornis inornatus | reverse complement strand
CAGTGGAATTGCCTTTTTAAGGTTTAGGGATCATCGTTTTTCAGTGACCTCAGGGGAGGTTAACAAAGCTTGGGAAGAAGGATGTACCACAGATAGTGGGCTCAAAGAATGCAGAATTTACAGACCACAGAGACATTTGGCAGAACCCCCAAGATAAGGAAGAAACTAATAAAGACGGCTCAGCAACTGGGTTAAAGATAATTCTGGCGGGCATGGCCACTGACCCAAGAAAGCACGGACTCAAAAGTAGAGAAGACTGAGCATGCAGACTAATTAGCATGAGCAGTGAGAGGATCATTAACCAATAGAAAACAGAATGCTAGTTAGAAAGAGAATTAGGTAACTTGTAGCTGTGAAAAACGAGGTTTACTTTTTTGGTAAATTTTAAAAGGTTTAATAAAAGATGATAAGAGACAAATAATAAAGCAAAAGGTTGTAACGGCCGGGTGCTTGACATTCAGCCAAGAGCACACAGTAACTCAGAAAACACTTCTTTAAATGCATCAACCTGTTGCATAGTCATAGACTTTCATGCATTATTCAAAATCACACCCACCCCTCCCAACCTGTAAATCAACATTTTAAATTTTTAAAATTTTTTTCTCCCTGATAATGGAGATCAATAAATTCCTTCCCTGGAGTTCTGGTGTTTGTCACCTCTGTCTTCATCTAGACAGGATAATCAAAAAATGTGAAGAATTTCCTGATTATCTTTTTACCGTTCTCTGAGTTAGTTACATGAACAAAAGCTTTTTACATCACCATGTTATAGTCCAAGAAAAATATATATTTATTACGCTACTATTTCTAAATTTTGTTAATAGCAGAACTAAAAGAAATTATATTCATACGGCAAAGTTTTCCAACATTTCAAACATTTTACATATATATTCATATTAAAATTTGCGAAAAGCCGATAATATAATATGTACTTATAACATAGCTAAGAATCATTAATGCCTTTGTTTGCCAAAATATGTAAAAAGTGAAATTTTTGGTACTTGTTGTGTTGGCTTTGCAGATTTGCCATCCAGCACCTCTTTCTATGCAGAACTGTAAATCAATCAAATACCTGGATTATGTGTGTGGATTGGCCTCTTGCAGACCAGATGAAAGAACCTATTTTGGGCCAACACTGTCATTTACTGAAATTTTGTTCCTGCATAATTGCCACTTAATAAGGTAAAATATGTGGGAGTGGAAGGAGAGTGATGTTAAGGATAGTATAAATTTGCCCTGCTGATTAAAATGCTTGAGTTTGGCTTTTAAGTATAAAAGCTGGGGGTGGCATGTGACGAAACCCATTCACTTTGTACCCAGATGTCATAAAGAAGAAAAAAACTTGGCTTTCCGTGTGTGCTGAAGGCTCAGCAGAGCGCAGCAGCTCAAACAATGGTGAGGTCAGAGACATCTCCAGTGCTAATGATGGCTAAACTTCCTGGAACTGGAACTTCTCTTGGCAGAAGTATTCAGCCCTATGGTAGGCAAATGCCTATTGGGAAATGGCTTTGGTGGAAATTACTTGTATTTTTTTTTTTTTTTTTTTAACTTTNTTTTTTTTTTTTAACTTTAGAAAAACTTGCGTTCAATTTAGTTTACAAATCATGTATTGGGAGAATATTGATCCCCAGCTTAGACAAATGCAGATTTCAACTATTAATGTGCAGTTCCTATCTTGTAAAGTTTGCTTTACAGATGTGTGATGGAGTTACTCTGATGTCTGGTTGGTAAATTCCTGTTTTCCCAGATAAAAACTGAGATAGGGGTTAAGAGATGACTTTGATAGAGGACAGATTTACAGGACTCTGGACAAGAAATATGTCAATAAAGTCACATGCTAGGACAGGAAACTTGACTTAGTGGTGTGCCTCTTCTTTTTCTCACACACACAGCTTCTTAAAATAAAAATATATTCCAAACTCGGCAATGATTCTTTGGAAAATCAGGTACTTTTCAGGCTGTAGTTGTATGATCATTCAACCAACTTTTTGTTTTTAGAGGGTGTTACAAGAACCACTTGACTTTGAGAGTTAAAGGTGTGTGAAGAATGGGAATTGCGGTTGCCTTTGCTGTATTCACAGTGTGGTATTCAAGCTTTCCCATCATCCCTGATGGCTTCCCTGGACCTGCTGGAAGGGAGGCCTAGGGCTGGAAGTTGGATTCAGCCCTACAGCCTCTCTAGGAGACCATGAACTCGTGATTTAATACAGCAGTGCCTCGGGTCCCTGGTTCTGTAATTGGGATAGTATTTCTTCTCAGGGTGTGAGGGCAATAAATCATTAAATCCCAAATGTTCTCATGCCAGAGTGATTGAAATTTTCTCTACCCCTAAAAAGAGCAGGATCTGGTTTACAAATCTCTTCAGCTCGCAGGCTAAAAAACTCTTTAGAGAATTTTACTGAGTATCTTTTACCTAGGAAGAATCTGGATCAATATTTTCCAGACAGAGAGGCTGTGCATTTTCTTCTTTATTTTCCACTTGTGATTCCTTCTCGAGAAAGAACCGAAGCTGCAGAGGTTTTTGCTTTGACAAGATACCCTGTCATTAATCAGAAGTGGGATTATTAAAGTGCCTCTTCCCGCTAGCAAAAAAAATCCACTTACAGAAATACAGTTTATAAAATACAATTTGTAACTGTCTCACCTAAACAGCCTTTTTGAGACAAACATCATTAGTGCTGGAACTGCCTTGCTGCTCGCTCGCAGTGGTTCAATGGGATCCCAGCTCCATGTGACCCCCACAGCACCTGTCCCTCATCCCCCCGGGCTGGGGCAATGGGCTCTGTGGGCTCAGAGGGACTCACAGCTTAGGAGATGGTGAGGAAAAGAGGAAGAAGTTCTGAAAAGAGAACTAGAATTAGGAATGAATTAGTGAATGAAGAGAAATAGACTGATAAAACAAAATCCTGTGCTTTCCTCAGTTTCCTCTTCACTCCCGAGCCTGTGTGAGGTTCATGCAAGAGAATGTAGTGCTGCTGCTGTCTACCAGAGATGCCAGATCATGTGAAGCTTGGTCTCAGCCCATCAAATTTCCTTTTCTGGTGGCACAGTTGGATATAGGTGTGGGTTGGAGAAGACGGCATGCATAGGGAGTGGCTGTTGTGGGATAAATGCTCCCCTGGGCATGGATCTAACCTTCCATTTTCTTAGCAAGGAGAAGAAGAGTTCTATGAAAAAAAATCCAGTCTTGAGCAGGGGAGATTTTCTGTCACATTTAGAATCATAGAGTGTTAAGGGTTGGGAGGAACCTTCAAGATCCTCTATCCCAACCACCCCTGCCATGGGCAGGGACACCTCCCACTAGACCAGGTTGCTCAAGGCCTTATCCAGCCTGTCCTTGAGCACTGCGAGGGCTGAGGCATCCACAACTTCCCTGGGCAACCTGTTCCAGTGTCTCATCACCCTCACAGTAAAGAATTTCTTCCTAAAATCCAGCCTAAATTTCCCTCTTTCAATTTGCAGCCATTAGTTCTTGTCCTATTAGTACAGTTCCTGATGAAGAGTGCCTCTTTGGCTTCCTGGTAGTCCCTCTTCAGATACTGGAAGGTTGCTATGAGATCTCTATGAGACCTTCTCTTCTCCAGGATGAACAGATGCAGCTTTCTCAGCCTGTCTCAGGTCAGATTTACTAGGGGAGGAGGCAGGTCTGTCTTGCTTCCCACTTCACACCAGGCACTGCACGTCCCACATCCTGCTGGGACCCTGCAGCTCCGTGTGCCTCCTGCTGACCCCACACCCTGCTGCTGCTGCTGCAAACAGTTCCCCTCCTGGCCTCAGGTTTTCATGAAAGGCACGTGAAATACATCGCTTCCTGGAAAAGTACTCCAAATACACTTGCCTTGCAATCATTTGATCCTTGATCCATAATTTCAGTTCATCAGTTAATTAATCATTTAATCAGTTAATAAGACTAATGACTCTTCCCTGGAAGATGCTCATGAGAACAGCCAGGATAAATTGCTCCCATCTGTTTCTCCATTCTTGCCTCCCGCTTCTCTGGCTTTGGGCTCTGTGCTGGTGTTAGCAGGCCCATGAAAGAGGGTGTCATTCCAGCACCTTAGATGTTCCAGTCCAAAACCTTCTCTGCCATCCACCTCCTCTGTGGTTTGGGGCTCACTGGAGAGCTGTCGCCCCGTAAGCTGGTACTGCGCTGAGCAGCCTCCTCCTTCTGAGAGAGGATGATACACAGCTCAGGCAGTTTTACCAGGGGCTTGCCAGGTTTAAGTGAAGGAGAGCAAGTCCAAGCACCCAACCTGTTAGGGGCCTTTCCTAGAAAATAGATCACCTCTGCCTTGAAAAAACTTCTGAAAGGCTCAAAATGGGTTGCTTTCCAGCTTGTATGATGGTACTTCCAATCAAAGAGGCAGCTGAGGATTGGAAGACTAATGTTCACATTAAAACATTATTTTCCAGTAGTTCCTTTTCTCATTCTTACAAGAAATGCATCAAAAATAGACAGCTGGGTTCCTTTTCCTCACTGAAGACCAAACACACCGTATGCCTGTGCCATATGCTAAGTCTCCACTGCCCCGTGCTTCTTAACAAACCCAGAAACCAAGGGGAATAGTTTTCAGCCTTAACACCTTCCCACTGCGGGGAACCCTGATGTTCACACACACCTCCTCGGGTCAGATTCCTCTTCTGCAGTAATTGTCATCATCTTTAAGCAGCAAAACTTATTGCTGGCTCCACGGCTTTTGTTGTAACCAACCTTAGTCATGTATGAACTGGCTTATGCCCCGGACCGATGTTCACGGGCTGGGAAGCCCTCCTTCCTTCCCTGGCCCTTCTCTTTGCATCCCATCTTTTCCATGGCACTTTTATCTTCCTCCTCAGTCTGCTGTTCTCTCAGGCCAGGTGATTTGCTGCAATGCTTGGCCTCTTTTCCAAGAGCTTCATTCCTCTTGCTGTTGTCCTGGTTGCTGAACTATAAACCTGTCCTCTCTTGTGGTGATTGTTCGCCAGCTTTGTCAGGGAAATTCTTGGTTGGATTTCCAGGAAAATTCTTGATTAGATTTTCAGGAACCCTGGAAAAATGGCCATAAAACAGTGTTACTGTGTATGTGCAGTGAATCTGATTTTTAATTTGCTGCCTGTGCAATCTCATGGGGCTGGGAGCAGGTGGCACCTGGCAGATTTGCTGTGTGTTTTCAGACCAGCCATGTCTGTCCAGTAAGGTCCACACAAGGAATGTGCTGAGTTCATTATTCGTGGTAGCAGATAGTGTTTTCACTGTGAGGCTTTTCCCCTCTTCCTCCTCCTGCTATGCTGAGCTCTCCCTGGCTGTTGGGCTAGATTGTCTTGTTCTCACAAACAGACAGAAACTGAGCAAGGGCAGACTTACCCTTCTTAAACTACACTGCTTCTGTAGGCTGGGCTCAGAGCCTGACCTTGCTCTGTCTGCTCCTTCCATGTTACCAGGAAAAGCCAAAAATTGGCTTTCTCTGAATTAGTGCTGTCTCTTGCCTGGTTTTGACTATTTCTGCCACCAGTGTAAGAACTCCCTCAAGGCTTCTGTAGCTTTGACCACCAGGGTCTGGACCACATGAATTGCTGAAGAGGCAGTGTGTGTGTCATGCTGCATCCTCACCCGTGGCTGCTGAGCACTGCCCTTTCCAGAGCTGCAGAAGGAGCCCAGCTCCTGCTGCCTCCCCTCAAATTGTCAGCAAGATTGTCTCCTTTGATCTGCACTCGGTGCTGGATTTTATCCCAGCAGCCAACAGGCTAATTCCACAAGTTTATTCTACAAAGCTCAATTAGAGCAGCTGGCGCCAGCAGCGTCCCTGCTGGCTCCAAGCCCGCATCAGGAGAGGAAGGCTGGTGCAGTGGCTGGGGTATGAGCTTGGGAGTCCACAGGCTCAGCTGCAAATCCCTGCTCTGTGGCTGTTTTCTAGGCCACACCAGTGAGCTTGTGCAGTGGGAGCTTGTCACTTCCATGCTGTGCAGGGAGGACAACACTCCCTGCCTGACTGGAGGAGATACAAGCTATGGTGATAGGGAACCGTGTCAACAGAGGCTGCTGCTTCTGGGAAATGCTGCATAGATCCAGCCGTATCTACAGCAGGGAAGAGGATGAGGCCCTGGGTGGTGGTAGGTGCAAGGCTTACAGTGCCTTCTCACCACTGAGTTACCAGTTTGCTTTTCAGCTGCTGGAGCCCCGCTCCATGCCCTGTGATTATGCAGTCCCTGAGTTGTAGGCAGCACTGCCCTCAGAAGGATCTTGATGTGAGCAGGGCTATGAGCAACATGGGTTTTCTTTACAAGGGCCCTTGCCCAGCACAGAAGCACCCATGGTTATTTCCTTCAACATCATCAGTGTTTGAGTAACTTCCGTGAAATTCCAGAATCTTCTGGGGCTAAACGTGCTGTGCAAATGCTCTTGCCTGGCTGGTCGGTTCTCTGGAAGGCCTAATGTTTATGCCAGCCAGGAAAAGAGGTCTAAGCAGAATATCAGGAGCCAGAAAAAGAGTGCAAGCAATTTCTGCTAGGAAACACAGTTGGACCCTATTTGAACAAGACCTAGTTTCAAGGCAGTATGGAGCCAAAAGCAGATGCTACCTATGTGTAACATACTGTTCCCTTCCCAGGGACTGTCAAGAAGGTCCCCACAAGAGAGAACGGCAGCAAGGGATAAGCAGCAGCCCAGCAAGTCCATGGTTGCCATTCCCTTCTCTGCTCCTTGGTAAGTCAGACACAGGGCTGGCCGACACGCTTGGCCGCAGACAAATGTGCCTCTTGGGGTACAGGGAGTGTGGAGGGTACAGGGAGTACGGAGCCTCGGGGCCATTCCTTCCTCTCCTCTTGAGCAGATTTCAGTGCCATCTGCTCTCTTCTCTCTTTGGAGGAGTCAGCTGGGTGCTTTTGTCCCTTCTGGCAAAGCTGTGTTGCGTATGTCCCCCATCGGGCGTCAGGTACCCCGAGGCAGCTGGGATGGATGCGCACGCTCAGCCTTGCTCCAGAAAGCTCCCACTGCAGCACACCAAGGTCTTTCTTTCTCTCCTTTTCCCTGTCTGCAGCCTGTTCCTCTGGATCAGGCACTTCCCAAGGTCACAGCTGACTCCCAAAGTCAGGCCCAGGCTTTGCATTCGGCCGCTGCTGTGGGGGATGGAAAGGGGTTTGGGCTGGGAAGGAACCTTCTCTTCACCCCTTTGTCCCCAGAGGACCTACAAGCAGCACCAGGTACCCGAGGGAGAGTAGCAAGGGCAGAAGGAGACATGCGGCAGGCATGGGGCTCCCTGACTTTGGAAATGCTTTATGGAATTACTCTTTTCTCTGCATGCATGAAGTATTACCCCGCTAAACACTCCTAAATGATCCCTGGCCAGGCACCAGTCAGAGGTGCAGATTTTAGAGCAGGAGAAGTGGGGGGACTCGCTGATAATAGGCAGCTTCCTGGGACATGCTGCCTCCAACCTCAGAGCCGCACCAAGCTCACACTAAGAGCTTTGTTGTCTGCCCTCCTCTCCTAAAATAGTACCTGCCCCTGTGCTGGCTGGAGCCCGTCACGGGGGGGACTAAGCTGAACCCCCAGGTAAACCATGTCCTTGTGTCCCCTCTGAGCTGCTGTCAGGAGAGGAGAAATGAGGGTAAGCAGGTAGTGAGGAGTCCTGGCAGAGTGGAAATGTCTCTGGCCGCTGGCCACCTCTGTGGCCCAGGAGGACACCGGGCAAGGGTCCCGGCGGTTCGCCTTCCCGGGAAGCTGTGGGGCTGCTCCAGCTCCCGCACAGTGCGGCTGTGAGGCTCCGCTGCTGTGCTGTGCCGAGCTCGTCCCACGGGATGGCACTGCCTGCTCAGGAACAGCCAGCCCGGCCGGCGCTCCTGGCAGGCATAAATGCAGCAAATTAAACCGTGCTGGCAGATTCTGATTGACGGGTCCCTAGAGAGCAAAGTCCCTTGTTTTTTCCATCCCCGAGGGGATCAGGAGCAGCAGGAGGAGCAGCAGCAGAGAAAAACCCTTTCCCGAGCCCAGCACTTTGCCCTTGTGGATGTGTTTCTGGGACTCAGCCCGTAGCCGTGTATCCTGACCCCTTTGCTGGAGCCGCGGGTATCGGCCAGCCGGCTCCTCCACCGCGGGCGCTCCGCAATGTCAGGAGCTGACCGCTGCAGAGGATGCCGTGCCCCGGTCCTCGTGTACATGAGCCGTGGCACCCTTGTCGCTCCGAGCCCAGGGTGCAAGGCCTGGAGGTTTCAATAAAGGGCAGGCAAAATGAGGCCAGCAGGGTTTGGCGTCATTCGCACGTTACTCCTCTCCACGGTGTAAAATTGGCACAAGTGACAACACTCTGCCAGAATGGTTCACGTCTGTGTTGGCTCTGCCAGAGCCAGGTCAAAGCTGGGATTTGCAGCCAGGAAGATGGAGGCAGTCACCCAGTTTTTGCTGCTGCAGTTGTGGGAAGCAGCATGGCCCATTGGGGTCCTGGATCCTCTGTCAGGGTTCTCAGTGCAGCTCCATGTCTGGCAGGTCCTCAGCACCCCTCAACCAGCCAGTGGCTGATGGCTTTAGTAAGGTGCAGCCACCATAGGCAGTGGGACATCACAGATGTCCTCCCTACCCTTGTGGGAACAGATCCCCAGTTAAAGGTCTTTTTATGACCATGCCTGGGTGACAGGATCACCCTGTCCCCTCTCTAGGGCTGGAGGGGAGTTTCTCATCTCCATGGGGCGTCTTGGTTGCACAGCTACTCTGGAGCTCTGTGGAGCCAGCAAACTGTGGTACAGGTCAGAAGTTCTGTAAATGCCCTGCCTGGGTGAGGAGCTGCATACTGCACAGCAGACCACGTGTGGTCCAGCTCCATGCCTCAGCTTAGTGTTAGGGATGACTTGTTCCCCCCTCTTGGAGGTAAAACTCAGACTGGTGGCATTTAATTCACACCTGCTTGATCTGCATAGGTCCCACTCAAATTTTATCCTCCATCTTCCACTCTTCACTACCAAAACTGTTGCCTCTTCTTTCTCTCTCTCCAGAAGGTGTCTAGATAAGTCTGGGGAGATGAGGGAAGAAGGCCCCAGCAGCTGGAAGGCAGCTGGGAAGGAGATGCCAAGATGTCTGGACCCACCTCTACCTTTGGGGATACTTCCAGGACATTCAGATAGCCTGTCCTTTGCCGTCCTTGCTCAATTAGCAGCTTTAGTTATGCTGACTGTACCTCTTCACAGACCCTCCTCCTCCATCAGCTCTCCATCTCAAACATTCCTGTGTCCTTGGCCTCGGTGCTTGGCTTTTGAAAGGTGAACTGTGTGGCTGCCTCCTTCCCCCGTGGCAGTCCTCACACACAAGACAGACAGCAGGCTTGTGTGTCTGATGCTTGGCCTCTCTCTGTAGTCATCTGGCACTAAAAATTATCTGCAGAGAAAAATACTGGGCTCCATACCTGGGTCTTAATATCCTCCCTCACCAAACCATAATTACTAATTACCACTCCTGGGTGTTTAAACCATTTCAATGATGCAGTTAAATGCCCGACGTTAATTTAATAGCCAAGTATCTGGGTTTCCCCACATGAGGAGCTCTCAGAGCGTCTCCCACTGAAGCAAAATGCAGCCAGCTCTGGCTGTGGTCCATATGAGAAAGGCAGCAGAGGAGCAGCAAGCACATGTTGACAGCAGACCTACACACGTGAGGGCCTGAGCATTACTCAGTAGCAAGTTCTCCCTTGCCCCACACCATCCCCCAAAGGCAGCCCCCTCTCCAGCCATGCTGTGCCTCCATGGGATGGAAGACCTGGCACCACTGCCAGCTCAGGCTGGCATCCTTTGGTCAGTGCAGGCCCTCTGGAGCTCGGATCCTTTGCCAGAGGCATCCTTATGGATTGCTCTCTCTGAGTAGGGCAGCACTCTCTCTGGCAGATGCCCTGCCTGCCTTCTACTCATCCCTGAGAGTTTGAGAGCATTGAGAGCATGTCCTCAGGTTTAGAGAGGCGCTGCCCAAAATCAGCCCCATGCAGGGCCAGACACTGCATTCCTCCGGCATCTGAGAGCAGGGAATGACCATTGGCCCCAAAGAGGTCACGAGGCTGGGGCATCACAAGGGACTTGGCTGAAGGCATCGTGCCAGACTTTGCCTGCTCCATCTCCACTCTGGCTGTGTTGCAAGGGGCCTCTTCTGTCTCTTCTTCCCCATTGCTGGGGCTTGGGACTGGGGCAGGAACTTTTCCAACCCAAATATTTTCACTGAGCTCTCAGTCACAACTCTTCGGCTTCCCTAAGGGCTCGGTGGCTCGGTGCTGTGGAGGAGAGGACCCTGGTGCCCTGCTCACCCCTGGCATGCTCAGGGCCTGCCAGAGCACACAGTCAGCAGCGGGAGATGCAAGCACGTGGCATGGGGAGCACTGAGAACTAGGAGGGGTGCAGGAAAACATTGGGGTCTCTCACCTACCTGAGTGTTAATGTGCCTGGGGAGAGATAGGGAATGAGAGCTTCTGCCCACGCACAAGTCGTTTGCTTTCGATGCTGCCCCTCTAAGACATCACTTAATATGACATTAATTAGTTAATGTTTGCAAAGTGCTTTGAACATGAAAAGTGCTGTATAAGTGCTGAATATTAGTAGTAATTATTATGGCATGGAGGCTGGCGCTGTCTGAGGAGCATTCCCCACACTTAATTTCAGGCCGATGCTGCTTTGCTATCTCATCCCATAAATGCCAGACAGAGAAGGGGAGAAGAATCTGCACCCTACAATGAAGAAGCCTCTCATGGAGTTGTGCAGAGGGGGCGAGCCATGCACCCCCTTCACTCCGGGCAGGACATTGTGTGGGAAGTGTAGCCACATCTCCCCAGTGCCTCGCTGGCACGGGTGAGGATGAGAGAGCACACTCTTGCCCCAAGCTCTGCAGCAGGCCGGGGTTGGAAACATCGCAGGGTGGATGGAGGAAATGCAGGAGGGGTTTCTTCAGCTTATCCCACCCATGCCTGAGTGGGAGCACTCAGCACTGGTGAAGGCTTCAGAACCAGGCAAGGAGATGAGGAGGAGGTGAGAAGGTTTTGGGGTCTGTGCACTAGACAGTGTGGGAAGGCAGCTACCTCCTAGATGTGCATGTGGCAGGGCCAGGAGCTCCCTGGTGTCCCCCAGACAAGCTCCTGGCCTGCTTTGCTGTCTCTCCCCCCCGTGCCCTCCTTCTTGGCGAGGCCGCTGCTGAGAAGGGTCCCTGGAGAAGAAGCAGAAATGGGTCGGCGGGTGCCCCCAATTACCTTGGCAGTGAAGTGTCCTGCCAGTTGGAATGCTGGGGTGGGGGTTAGGTGTACCAGAGGCCCAAAGAAGAGGGATGAGCTGGAGGAGGTTGTGCTGGAGGGGGTGCAGCAAGGGCCAGAGTGGGGACCCACTGGTGCTTGCCAGGGGATATGGATGCTGAGCACAGATATCAACATGTGAGAGATGCATTGGGCAGCAGGGAGAACTGCAGTGCTGTGATCACACTGCGACCCACCAGTGTCTGCTGGGACGCCTGGAGCCAGCTGTGCCTTCCTTGCTGCTGCCAAATTAACTCCCACCTGCTCAGTCAGCTTGAGGCCTCACTTGTCTGCTGTGGGTCACACACAGAGAACTTTGTCACTCAGGTGGTTGTCCTTCCATGTCATCCCTTGAGCTAGTGGTGGCAGGCTGATGGGAATTCTGGCCTGCTTCAGAACACCACAGAGGGTCTCATGGGAAGTGAGAGCCCGGTGCAGGGTGAAGGGAAGCTCATTGGTGACACCCTTGCTGCCAGTGGTGAGTGGGAGGTGAGGGGACGTGCCAGGAGCCTAGTCCCCTTTATGGGGATCTCGCCTCCCTGCTCTGCTGCCACCTTGCGTGTTCCTGGGTCTGCATCTCCAGCTGTAAGTTATTCCCCTGCTCCAAGCTCCTACGCTAAGCATTTCCACCAGGCACCCACTGCCAACCCAGCTACTGAGGAAATTACCATGAGTGCCGAACAAAATCCCGAAACAATGCTGGGGTCACATTCTTTTTCCTTTTTGAGCCCTCCAGTGTGTATGAATTCTGACCTTGCTGGCAATTCTTGGCTTGCCATGAAAGCCACTGTTCCAATAGGAGTTGGAGCATCAGCCTTTGCGGTATCTTCAACCCAGGAAGAATTGAACGGGAGGGGAGATGCTGGAGGCTAAAGAGAGGCTGGAGCAGATGTTTTGGAGGGCAGCAGAGAAAGCCCACGTATGACTTGAGTTTACCCACGCTTACTTAAAATAAAAAGCTGTGGCAAAGCCCTCTCCTCTTGCCTCATCCGTTTATGTATCTCGAAGACCATCTTGAAGCAGCACCATCCTCTGAATTGCCAATGAGGATGAACTTGTCCACCGCAGTAGATTCTCTTGCTGGGTTTTGAGGTACTTTTCTAGCACTACAAATCCCCTCCCAACAAATCCACATAAACGAGGACCAAGTTATAAAAAAAAAAAACCTTTATTTCATGTACCAGGATTTTTTTTTTTTTGTCATTTTCTCTTTTTAAAATTTTTTTTCTTTTTAACAGTCTGAAAAAAACCCACGAAATAAAGAAAATGGAGGTTGGTTTCTTGGACTGGTTTGAGCTGGACATGAGCAACACCCTGGGGAAAAAGCTTCCCCGCCAGCCCTTGCCTCCTGCACACGCTCTGCAGGCGCCCCCCGCATTCTCCCCTTCCCTCCTGGCCCCGGGCGCACTCAGCCCTGTGAATGCTCCCCAACTCCGAGCAGTGTTGGGTGGGGATGGAAACCCCAACGCCACCTTCCCTCTACGCTGGGATCTGGGGAACCGGCTTTAACTTGTTCCTCGGGGGGCATTGGAAGGGGTGGATGGCCCCTGTGAATCGTTCTGAAGGAGCTGGGGGGCCACGGGAGCAGTGTCAGCAGTGGGGTGGGGTCTGAACACGCAGCCAAGGCGTTCGCATCCACCTCTTGCCCTGTGATGCCGGTTTTGGGGGTGACCCCGTCCCTCTGCTGCCCCCCGCCCTACCCCAGAGCGGGGAAGGGGGGGTGAAGTAGCAGTGGGTCGGGGGGAGCGGGGAGGATCTGGCTGCTTTAAAGCAGAATCCCCGCTGGGACCTGGAGCGGGGACTGCGCAGCTCCTGAAACTGGAGCAGCAGGAACGGGGACGGAAAAAAGTCGAAAAGTGGGTCTGAGCTGCCGAAGGGCTCAGCGGCCCCATCCTGCAAACTCTCGGCTTTGTGCCTGCCCCGGGCCCTTCTGCTTTCGGGGGGCAGCCCCAAAGGGGTTCTGTACTCGCCCTGGGCTGGCCGATATCTGTGGGTGTCACAGAGGCACCCCATCACCCCTGCTGCCACCTCCCCTCCCACCTCCACCGGCAGCGGCTCTCTGGGAGGGAGCTGCAGCAAAAGCTGGCACTCCGGTGCCCCCTTCCCCGGGCGGCAGGGAGGGAGGGAGGGAGAGAGGGGGCGGCAGCCAGGCCAGGGGGCCCGGGGGGACGGGGGGACCCAGCTCGCCTTGCCTTGCTGCTGTGGAGGAGACCACGGCAGTCGGGGACCCCAGGAGAGGCGTGGGGAGGAGGACAAGAGCCGGCGGGCATGGGGACACCCGCTGGCTTGGCACCTGTCCCCGGCACGGCTGCTGGGGCTCGGGGGCTCTTTGGGATGGGGGCTGGCAGGCTGCACGGATCAGGGCCAGGCAGCCTGTGGCCGGCTTTGGGTCAGGGCGTGCTGACTGTGCCCAGGCGAGGATGGGAGCGATTTCAGGGGGCGGCTGGGTGGCCTCACCGTGCCCCTGCATGGCTGCAGCCCCACTGATGTGACCCAAGGGGGTTCTGGGCAGATCTGAGGGGTGCCTGGCCAGCCTGGGAGCCTCTGGAGCATTCACAGGAGAGCATGTGCCCACCAGGGCACAAGTGTGTGAGCATGGGCACACCTGTGCGTGAGTGCTGTCCCCCCCACAGCATCCCGTGTGTGTCCCCCCCACAGCATTATCACCCTGAAAGGATGGGAGCCCCAGCGACCCTCCACCAGCCCCCCGCCACCCTCTACCTGTGCCTCCCACACAGCTCCCTGCTGCCTCTTTTCCTTTCCTTTTTCACAGTTTAAAGCTGAAGAAAACAAAAATTAAAAGAAAAAAATACTATCTGTTCTTCTTGCAAGTAAATCCACTTATTATATTTACATTTATTTATAGCTGTTGTTTTATTAAAAAATTGCCACTTTATTTTTTAAGAAACCTCTTTTGTCCTTTTTTCTTTTTTTGTCTCTGCGTGTGTCTTTATTCACTGTGTCTGTTTGTTTTTTGCACTGTCACCGTTAACCGCAGGGTCCCCAGGGCTGGGGAAGTGGGGACCCCCCCGGGGACTCTGTGGAGGGTGACTCAGCATCAGCTCCTGCACTCCCTGGGGTCACTTTAAACCTCTGTGGACCTGTGGAGGATGAGCGGATCCCCACGGATCCCAGGGGAATGGAGTGGATCCCCATGGGTCTCGGGGGAACAGAGTGGGTCATGGCTAACTCCGGCACCCAGGATCCTCCGTAAGTGGCCCAAGGACACCAAAGTCACTGGCAGCCGAACCCCCATTACCTGTTCCCCAAGAAGCCTGTGCTGGGTTAAAGGTTAGTGGGAAACAAACCATAAAATAAAAGAATAAAACCTCCCAAAATTAAAAAAGCTGCCTTTTCCTCCTCTTCCTCCCACTTAATTTATTGTCATTTGTTATTTCTTGGTTCCCTCTTATTTTTTTAATCTGTTTTTATTAAATGTTAAAATAATGGTACATGGGAAATCATGCATTTTCTTTTAAATTTATTTCTATTTTTTAAATCTCTTTCTCTCAGTTTTAANCTGCAGCCCACCCCCGTCTCCTCCTGCCCGTTCCTGCCCCATTTTCAGCTCCTGGCGACGGCTTCATACCGGGGTGGTCCGGCGGTTGGCTGTGTTGGTGTGGATAGAGTCCTTGTTCTCTTTCTGGATACAGTTGTGAACCTGGAGGAAACTGTTATCCCTGTCGGAGTTGTAGGTGGCGGTGGGGGTGGTGGTTGCCTTCAGCGGGTCCCTGGTCAGAGTGTACATCGAGATCTCTGTTGATGGGAGGGTGTTGAACCCTTTGATCCCGACGGGAGAGGCATCCCTGGAGTGTGAAGGCTCGGTGGAGCGGGAGCTGGAGCGACTGCGTCTCTGATAGCGGTACCGGTAGCTGGGGATGCGGGTGATGGCGGAGGACTGGAGGTAGTCCGTGGCACGAGCGTTGGCACGCAGCTGTTTGTGCCGGTCTATGAACATGTGGACAGCCAGCACTCCCACCATCTCGGCTATAATGAAGGACAGGGCCCCGAAATAGAAGGACCAGCCGTAGGAGTAGCTGTTCTTCTTGGAGTCACTCTTGGAGGGGTCTCCAGCGTTCGCTGATATGTATACGATGATGCCAATTATATTACTCAGACCTGCAAGCCATCCGGCGGGGGAGAGAGAAGGAGATGTCAGGAAGGTCACACGTGGCAGCGGTGGGGGCTGTGGGGTGGAATCTCTGCCCATTCCCTCCTGGATGGGCAGTTTCCCTTGGGAAACTCAGGCAAAACCCTCCTCATGTGCCTGCTGCTTCCCTGGACTGGACTCCTGGTCCCTGAAAGATGTCAGGCATTANTTTTCAGCTCCTGGCGACGGCTTCATACCGGGGTGGTCCGGCGGTTGGCTGTGTTGGTGTGGATAGAGTCCTTGTTCTCTTTCTGGATACAGTTGTGAACCTGGAGGAAACTGTTATCCCTGTCGGAGTTGTAGGTGGCGGTGGGGGTGGTGGTTGCCTTCAGCGGGTCCCTGGTCAGAGTGTACATCGAGATCTCTGTTGATGGGAGGGTGTTGAACCCTTTGATCCCGACGGGAGAGGCATCCCTGGAGTGTGAAGGCTCGGTGGAGCGGGAGCTGGAGCGACTGCGTCTCTGATAGCGGTACCGGTAGCTGGGGATGCGGGTGATGGCGGAGGACTGGAGGTAGTCCGTGGCACGAGCGTTGGCACGCAGCTGTTTGTGCCGGTCTATGAACATGTGGACAGCCAGCACTCCCACCATCTCGGCTATAATGAAGGACAGGGCCCCGAAATAGAAGGACCAGCCGTAGGAGTAGCTGTTCTTCTTGGAGTCACTCTTGGAGGGGTCTCCAGCGTTCGCTGATATGTATACGATGATGCCAATTATATTACTCAGACCTGCAAGCCATCCGGCGGGGGAGAGAGAAGGAGATGTCAGGAAGGTCACACGTGGCAGCGGTGGGGGCTGTGGGGTGGAATCTCTGCCCATTCCCTCCTGGATGGGCAGTTTCCCTTGGGAAACTCAGGCAAAACCCTCCTCATGTGCCTGCTGCTTCCCTGGACTGGACTCCTGGTCCCTGAAAGATGTCAGGCATTAGGGAAACTCTCCCTCCATCAGCTCCCAAGCAGGAGGAAAGCCCCTGCCGGCCTGCCTCTGCTGGGCGAGCAGGCAGGATGGAGAAACACCCATGTGTTGCTGCTTTCAGCCCGGATAAGACTTATCAGGGCTAGGAAATGCACACACTCCTGCCTAGGCAACTGCGCCCCTGCAGACATCCTGGCTGGGCAGCCCCCCAGGCCCTGGAACCCAGCCCCGGGGCATCCCGTTACCTGCAGACACGAAGAAGATGCCGGCACTAAGGATGATGTTGTGTCGGGTTTTGTAGAACTCGCTGGCTGCAATGCAGAGTCCACCCATGAAAAGCAGAATCACGCTCAGGATCGGGAAAATACTAGAGGCTCTAACAGCCCCTGCAGAGGAGAGAGGGAGGGCAGAGCAGAAAGAATAACACAGGTGTGAGAGAGAAGAATCAGTGGCATGGAAATGGCACCGGAGTGAGGGGACGGGGGCACGCGAGCACGTTTTGTGGGAGGGGATGACGGGAGGGGAGAGACAGAGGGCAGCGTGCCGTAAGGGAGTAGTTTAAGGAGAGATAAAGTCATTTGGGGATGGAGGGAGGGAGGGAGAGAGAAACAAACAAAGTGTGTCAGAAAAAGAGTGGTCCAAAGCAACTCTCCCATGCCCTGGCCACTGCGGCTGATACGAAGCTGGTGGTTCAGCACGGGGAGGCAGAGTGGGCTGTGGGGCTGGTGGCTGAGCTGGGAGCCTGCCTGTATTGTCTGTGCACCCTCACGCTGTCTTTTCCTCTGTTTTTTGGGGGACTGCGGGCTGGAGGGGGAGCCCAGGCACCATTCTGCTCTCCTTCTGCGGGGCTCTGCCGCTCAAGCCTACACTTCAAAGAACAGCAACCCAAATGCTTCCTGCAGAGCTGCTCAATCTCGAATCCTCCCAAAAGGGCATGAGCATCTCAAGGAGATTTTTTTTTTTTTTTTTTAGGGCTGAGAAGGAGCTTGTGGTGCCATGCACTGCTCTGCAGCTGCAGTGAGGACTGAGAAGAAAAAGTCCCAGCCCTGTGTGCTGAAATGCTGGGCTTATCCTAGTGATTAAATGACTGGGCTCCTTCCAGAGGGCAGTGATGGGTTTGGATGTGCCAGCTCCCACACACGCACACTCTCCATCGGTCGATATGGGAAGAGCTCAGCCAGCAGAGGGCAATGGCATAGATGCACAGATGCGTATGTAAGCTCATATGTGCATGCAAAATGTACCCCAAAGCTTCTGGGGGGCCTGACTCGTGTTCACACAGCGAAAAGCCAGGTCTGTGTGTACACACACCCACGCACACAGGCACGCACGCACACACCGCTCGTGGGCGGCTCAGTGGGAGCCAGCGCTCTGCCTCAGTCTGTGTTGCGAATATTCCTATTTTTTTTTAACTAGGAAGGCCTTCTCTCCTCCCTTCACAAGAGAAAATAAGCTGTTAAAGTGTGAAATGAAGCCTTGCTTGATAAAGAAAGGTATCAGACGGGCTGGTGCAATTCTGCTTGTGGAGCAAAGATCTGGAAGGGGGGATGAAAACTAATCCTTCCTCGCCTGCAAGAATGAACCCAATGAAGCAAATGCAGGACTTTTTCCTAAGTGAGCAGAGACCCCACTTCAAAGACCCTGTTGGCCTCTGGATCCTGCTAGGCACAAGCAATCAGCTCTTTGAGGGAGGCCTAGCCCACTGCCTGTGCATGGGGAATGCAGAAGGCAGGGAGAAACCTCTCTTGCTTGCTTTCCAGCTCTGCCTGGCTGTGTTTCAGGGAACAGGATAACAGTAATAACCATCTTAATAGCTTCTGGAAAACAAGGTGGCATTTGACAATGGGAGGCTTAAATGGCAGGAAGCAAACGTCAAGCAGACACCCACTGTTGAGAGGGTTTCTAGGGGGATGCTTGGTCAGTCCTGCAACCTGGTCCTGACTACATCAGTTTTATCTGTGTCTTAGTTCTGAAATTCATGTCTGTTGGGAGAACACAAAATTACTGACTGACATGGGAAGATGCAGGTGTCATGTGATGGAGAAGGACAGCAGCCTTCCTCAGCCTTTCAGGAGGACCATGCCAGTAAGAGAGGGGAGAATATCATCCAGTCTTCCTGGATCCAGAGCCTGTGGCCTAAAGAAAAGGGGCTTGTGGTGTATGATTCCTAAACTCATCTGTGTCTGCTAGCAAGGAAACACAAGGATGCTTCTGCTTCCTCTCTGATAACAGGCATTTGATTTCAAAAATCCTAAGACACCTTATGTGGATGGCTGGCAGAAATAATGGCTAAGCCGTTCTAGTCAGGCCATGGACACTGCCCCATCACTGTCCTGGTCCCCTGGGGCATGAGGGAATTGCCTACTCTGATACTAATAAACAACTTCCTATCTGTTCCTGATGGTACCGCCAGGCACTGCCCATGCAGAGCACCCAGGGACTCCGGTTTGATGGAAGTTCTGGGAAGTTCTGGGGTTCCTTTCCAGGCAGGTCGAAGCCAGCAGAAATCTCAGTTCCCTCAGGAATGACCTTTATTGACTTGCCAAATCCCTCTTTGAACCTGGTTCTTTCTTAAAAAGGGCTCTACCCTGGGGACACTGTCAGGTCCTGACATTGGGCCAATTTTTGTCTTCAGATCTTATTACCTCTGAGGGAACAAACCCATCCTTCTTGAGATGTTTGGCCCCTTCCCCCAACTCTTTTTTTCTGAAGTGCAATTGATGCTGCAAGCAGCTTCCTTGCCCCCAAGCAGCTCTACAAGGGCTGATTTACCCTCGGAGTCAGCCTGCAAACCTTTGGCATCCCTGTGAAAAACCGGATCAAACCCCCTTCAGCTCTGCTGCTCAGGGACCATGCAGCAATTAAGAGACCGGTGCTGCAGAAAGGCAGCTGGAATAAGCAATCTCTCTCGGTTATTTACAATTTACAGTGGATGAAGGACTGTTTGAGAAACCAAGAGGAAGTAGCATAAGATCTGCCTCTTTTCACATACAAATGAGCCTCACAGATCCTAAATTATCTCTCTCATCCCTGCCGCAGGGCTGGGTCTCCACATCTGGCTTGGAGCACACCCGGATGACAAGGAGCTATTCTGAAAGACTCTCGGTCTTTGGAAGCCTCTGATGATTAACCTTGGAAGGTCAAAAGCACTTATCTCAGATTCCTGTTAGGAGAAGATCTCATGATGTCAAAAGACATTGGGCTTGTGGAGGCAGGGCAGGATAGCAAGGTGGAGACCTAAAAGGAGGGGTGTTCCCTGTTCAGCTGTGCTAAAGGAAGAGTAAGCTCCTGCCTCTGGGGTGGGTAGAAATGCTGGCTGGGGAGGGCAACCAGGCAGGGCAACACATGATGCAGATCTGTTCTGCTGGCCAGGGTGCTGCTGCGCAAAGCGATGTGAGCTTCACTCACAAATCTCAGGCTGGACTTGGAGCTCGGGCTAGGTTTCATTACAGACATGCCATATGCCTAGGGTCCAGCACCTCTCCTAGGGGCTCTGGGTGAGCACCAGGTCTTTCCTTCAAAGGGCTCTGACTGTCCTTATTCCTGCTTCCTGCTCCCATCACTGAAACCAGCAAAGACCAGATCTGCAGCCTCTGTAGGGAAGCGGTGTTGAGGGAAGGATGAAGACAGCAATAAGAGCTCCTCAGAAAAAATCCAGCTAATTTCTTAAGTCTGGTGCCACTGGAGTATCAGATAAGGAAATATAAACTTCCTCTGCTTTAGGAGGACGTGCACACACACGCACACACACACACATACAGTGCCCCAACTAGGCCAGTCTGACCTTAGGCCCAATCAGCAGCTTTTCAGTGGATTTGGATTAAGACTCTGATTTTATATCACAATTAATTGCTGCCAATAAAAAGAAAG
Source organism: Rhabdornis inornatus (assembly GCA_013397075.1). Lineage (NCBI taxonomy): Eukaryota > Metazoa > Chordata > Aves > Passeriformes > Rhabdornithidae > Rhabdornis > Rhabdornis inornatus. The sequence continues at coordinate 987,674 of VWZS01003242.1, read as the reverse complement.
CCATTGGTTGTTACTGTGAGTTTGAATTTGCACTGTCTCATGGGCAGGTCCCCCGGGAAGTCAGAGTGGAGTAATTTTTAGGGGGTGGCAAGTCTCTGGGATTTCCACTGAGCCCCACAGGTCCAAGTGCGTCCACCACGCTGTGTTCAGAAAACAAAAGGCACCCGACGCTAGAACCTACGAGCCATTGCAAAAAGAGCCTGCGGACTTACGGAGGAAATATTCTGCTGTATCGGCTTCATAATCTGCATCCTCAGGGAAGTGATCGATTTGCTTACACAGACCTTTAAAATTCCCTAGGGAACAAGAGAAAAAAAGAACAAATGAGAACACCAAAACCTGCCTTGCAGGAACAGCTGCCCTCTGCATCACCTTTTATGCCCGCCTGCCTTCCTCCCAGGCAGTGCTCCCACTCGTGTGTGCACTCCTGGGAAATGCCCGGGGCCTCTCCTTGCACACTCGCACGTGTACCTCCCTCGTATTTGCACAGGAATGTGGGGTTTGCTGTCAGGATCCAGCCTGATGCCCAGCACTCTGCAGAGGAGAGCACCAGAAGCTCTGTGACTCCTGCTGCAGACAGGCAGGAGAGCACTGCCTGGAAGTGGGAGCCAGATACTCAAAGCACAGTACAGGCGTCAGGGTCCCCTCCCTGAGTTACATCATCACACCTCAGTGTTTCCCTTGGTGTGGTCTCGGTGGCTCCCAGCAGTGAAGGAATCAGGGCAGGATCACTTGGTTGTCAAAGTATTTGTTTCTCTCAGCTGTGAATTTGCTGCCCTCTCATTCCGTGGGCAGGATATATCCCTTTGTTCTGGTTTGGTATGAGAACAAAAGCCCTTAATCTACTCTCTCCATATGACTGCTTGATTTTGCATACCTTTGTCAGGCCTTCTCTTGTGTCCTCTCACAGACTGAGGCTACAAGAAGCTCTGTGCAAGTGTATGTATGCAGCTCAACAGCAAAACACCCTTGTGCTGGGGGAGCAAAATCTTCTGCTATAAGTGAGGGAAGCTGGGCTGGACACAGTTCCATCAGGCTGGTGTATGTACAGGGCCTTCTCCTAGTTTCAGTCATGGAGCACCCTTTTTCACACACTCCATGACCAACAAGGCCGTCCCAGCAGGGGGCCAGGGACATCTTCCAAGTCTTTTGTTGGCTGGGATGTCTAGCAGACTCTTATTTTCATCACTCGTATCTCCTCTTGACATCAGGAATACCACTCCAGAGAGGTACTCCTCAAGCCACATCAGAATTTTCACTATGACCATTGATTAATTAGTATCTCAAATGATCAGGTTGTCCATTCTTGTACAGGGTTGTCCATGTGAAAGACAACTTCATTATATCTCTTGAGGTTCCCACACATTTTTTCTCCTACTTTCCATTCCATTTCCCTCTGGGCACTCGCACTGACTGGCCATTAAGACAGAACTGATGGACATAGTCTGTCCATACATTATCTGCATGAGGTGTGTGGTAGGCATAGTGACCCCGTGGGCTCCTCACCAGAGTTCAACCAACAAAGTGACTCAGGCTCATTGATCCCTCAGCAGAAGCATTTGGAGCCCGAGTCTGAAGAGTGACAAATGCTGTGGCAACCTGGGTAAGCCTCCTGACACCTTGACCCTGAACCCAGCTTCTGGACCAGCTGGTGTGCAGGGCAAGGGGAAAATTATGCCACCACACTTGAGGTTGTTGCCTCTGGGAAGAGCAACAAAGGTCTTCCAGACCAACCCTACCCAGGCTGAGACCTGCAGTCACCATGCCAGGTCCTGAGTCGTGTCTTAGAAGGTCTATTCCAGATGAATTTGAATGATCTTTCAGATATCTGTGAACAGATGGAAGAAGGACCAAGCTCAAAGGATTCTCCCTGAGTTTCTTCTTGAGGCCAAGCCTTGATGGATTAATGTCTGGGGTGCTTTGGGAGGCAGTCCTGAGTAAATAACTGAGTAAATGGAAGGCAGGTAGGTGGGTTCCTTTAGGTCAACCCCCAAGTTTGGCTTCTTCTGCATCCGTCTGTCTTGTGTCTGATGTCTCCAAGCTACCTATTGCAATTAGCTACTCATTCGAAGAGCTTGCATGAAGAGACTAGAGACAGCAGAGAGGAGTGTGTGTGTGCATTAAGAGGTAAGTAATAGGAGAAGAAAGTAGGAACAAAGCCTCTCTGTGTAGCTCTGACATACTATTCCCACACTGAAACTGTGGGTTATGAAAGATTATTAATCATCCATCCCCAATCCAGTTACCTCGTTCAAAAAGTGTCTGCTTCTGAGCCATGGCTCTTCTGGAAGGAAAGCTTCATAGCCAAGTAAATTGCCTTGGCACACTTCCACCCTGCTACTTGCCCACTAAAATCCCTATGAGGCAGGCATGAAGGGGGTCCTTTCCCTTGCTTGCCCCTGAGTGCCTGGGGCCATCTGCCTGTGACAGATGAGCAGCTCCTCATCCTGGTCCTTTGGCTGCTGTCACTGCTGTACAGTGCATGTGAACACTGGCACACTCCGGGGCACTGGGGAGGTCTCCAGCTTCAGATTTCAGTTCCTTGCCCAGCAGATCCTGAACATTGAGTTCCTCCTGCCTGTACATGCTGGGGGAGCAGGCAGAACCTGCATGCACCTCCCAGGTGATGTTCCTGGCACACAGCCAGAGCCTCTCAGTTGGAATCAGCCAGGAAGGGAAGATGCAGTGCATCTGGAAACCCCCTCACTGTGTGACATCCTTTCCCTGCTTCCTTTTTTTTCCCTCTCCCCCGCTCTGTTTCTTGCTGAATTTGAGGCTGATTAATTCCTATGTAAAGAATTTAGCTGCTTGGGGAAGATGCTGCATCTGGTGCAGGCTGTCTTTTATATGGACTTGTGTGGGATAGCTGGTTAGGGGTTCCGTTGTGTAGAGGCAGGGGGAGGCTTTTTGAAAATCTGCTCCTGGTGCTCAGTGTCCCAAAGGCTTTGCTGACCTGGCTCAGCAGGGTACTTGGTCACTGGAGTGTCCAGCCTTGGCTTGCTTAAAATGCTGTGACGTTGTGGAGCTGCCGTTCTCCACAGGCTGATATGCTGTACCACGTTGATTCCCCTTCCTGGATCAACCCTACCAGGGTTCATGAGGGCAGCGTTGATCCTGTATTAGCCCCTGCCTTGTCTGTGCTGTGGGTTTGGATACTGACTGTTTGCCTGTGCTACCACACCCTCTCCTCCTAGGAGCCTCCTAGCTCCTCTGGGCGATGGATGGGGAAAGGATGCAGAATTTAGGTCATTAATGCGCTAACTGGGAATATAAGAGAACAAGATTCAGTTTTTGCTCTGCCACAGGCGTGCTGTTAAAACCACTTCTCTCTGCCTCAGAGTCCCACCCTGTAAAATGGGGGTGACAGCACTCCTCTGCCTGGTGCCGTACGGGGACGTGTTAAACAGGGCATGGTGTGGGTGTGCTGGTGCCAGCAGCTCTGAAAGTGCATGGAGTAGGTGAGTGATAGATGGCAGTGGTTCAGAAACCTGCTTGGTGTGGGGAAGGCCTCGATGTCACTTCTTGTGCCAAGGTCACTCGGCAATTCTCTGATGGACATCTGTGGCCTGCTGAGATGGTACAGCAGCTTCCCTGGCACCTGTGCTGGTGGAAGCACAGAGGGGGATGGAGCAGCTCAGCAGTGCTGCTGAGGTCTGACACAACAGCCTTTTCTTGTGCTGTACGTGTGGTCTGCAGAGCCAGGGATGGTGAGAGCCATGTGCCACCCTATAGTTAATACTCCTGAACGCCTGAGCAAGATCAAATCATTATGTGGGAGGGCATGTAGGGCTCTGAGAACCCCCCCAAGGAAGTAAGAGCAACATCTCCTCTCTACTTGAGTCCCTTTGCGTATGGAAGAAGGCAGAGACACATGCAAACAGGGCATGTGTCTCTGCCTTCTTCCATACGCCTCTCTGAGAAACTTAAGCCACATGCTTCCACCTCCTCCCTGTAGCTCTCTCAGTGCAGTTTGGGCTCTCCCCTCATCCTTGCTCGTGTTCACCCATCAGATCTTTCTCCTGTTTCTCAGTCCCTCTCACTCACGACAGCCACCTCCTTCGCTCTGGCGTATCAGTGTGGGCATCCTCCGAACTGCCTGCTTTGGGGTGTGCAGGCTGCAAAGAATGTGGGGATGAGCATCAGCCTGTCTCAGGACAGGAAAGCTGCAGATGCCTAGGTTCGTGGAAAATCACAGAGCAGTCCTCACATCCCTTGTGTGCTACCAGGAGTCATTAGGCAAGATCACCACCGTTTGCTTGTTGCCTCCCCCAGCTTCGGGAAACACAGTTTAGAAAAGCCAGGATTGGTGCAGTAGGCACCCCTCCAGGGCCTGGCCAAGGACAGAAGTTGCCCAGTTGGGTCATTAGGAGCAGAGAGAGTCTCTCATACTGCCAAGAGGGACTAAATGTCTAAGATGCATGGAATTCAATGTCAATTGTGCATTCATCTCTGAGAGAGACCTCCTCCAGTGTGTCAGGATCATTGTTTGGGTATAAGCTGTCTATCCAGGGGAGCTGGCAGCCACCAGCCCTGCTGCAGCAATACTCAGATGCAGCTACCCCCGATGAGAACCCGGCTCAGTATTATTGGTGATACAGTTTATTTTTATGCTGCTTTGTGCAGCCATGTCTCTTTCAGAAGTCTTGCTTGCCTGCAGAGTACACTCCATTGCAAAATAGTAAGTTCCAAAGAATGAAAAGCTACTCCCTTCCTGCGAGGTAAGAACACTTTTAAATGGTCAGGACCATACATCTGAAAACTGCAAGCCAGAGGCAGAGGAAAAGACATCCAAAAGGAGAGAAGCAGACAAAGAGGGACGAGAACAGAAAGACCTGTTTTCCCAGAATGATTTGTGATATTTCCATTTATGGAGAAAAGCAATTCACTGAAAGCTTTTCTTCAGCCTCACTCTCTAATTTTGCAGAGGTTTTGGCATGATAGCTTTCAGAGAAATAAATAAAGGGGGCTGGATATAGCTGTTGTCTCTAAAAGCTGAGAAAGATGGCTTGGTGTTGGCCAAGGATTCAGTATCACTATCCATCACATGCTCCCTGTATAATTTTAGGCAAGCTACTTACCACCGCCCCCCTCCCTTTCACTCAAAATGGGAATAATGGTATTTCCCTGCCTCAGGAGAGTAGGCTGAAGATATTTGTATAAAAATTTGAAAGTGATCAGACACTCAATCATTTGGGCCAGATAATTTTTCCCACCATTTAGTTCAAATGTAACTGCTCATTTTTCATGTGACCTTCTGTGCATGAAGGCTGTGCAAACATGACAGTTCTTGGAAATTCCCACTTGTGCTGCCTGCCCTAGGAGTAAACTTTGGTGCGGATTAAACTGTTTGCTATCTGTCCATGAAAGAGATACAAGAAATGACACACGAAGGGCAGGTAGTCTAACACAAATGTTTCTGCTCCAGGATTCTGTTTCTGAGCAGTGTCCCTTTGGTACCAGGTGGTGAAGTGGGGCTCAGAGCCAGCCTCTGGGCTACGAAGACAAATTCCACAGCTACATGGCAAACTGCTGGCATGCCTTTCTTACACACAAAAGGCTTCCAAACCAGTAGAGGAGGTTTCTAATCCCTGTCAAAAATTGACATTGGTGACACTGAGTTGTTAATGCCCAACCTGACATGACTGCAAGAGGAAGGAGTGAGGTTTCATGAAGTGACAAAGAGTGCAGGAAAAGCCTTTTGAAGGCATTTTGATTGCTCTCTTCCCTTCCAAGAATGAAGCACTTGAGAGCACACATAAATTTGGGGGATTTGGAGCTGATGAAAAGCACAGTGGCAGGGAGCACAGACAGTGCTTGTGGGCATCTGCTTTTACCCACCTGTGCTGACACTCCCAAAAGAAAGACTGGCCCTTCAAAAGGGCTCATTATCCCTCTCTGGGAATCTCTCCGTAGATAACACCTTACAAAAATTAGGCCGTCTTTTCACTTGCCTCAGTATGCAGGCTACAGGGTGTAAGGTTGAACCAGCAAATAGAGTGCAAAGGATGGCCATTCGGGGGCTGGAGCAGGTGCTGTTCTTGAAGCTCTGACCTTGCACAGTGGCAGGAGATGCTGTGCTAGGGTAATACATTTTGACCCAGCTGGGTAATTTTAAGACTGAAGAGTGCTCAGCTGTCATCAGGGACAAAGGGATTTTCCACTAAACAAGGTGAAGGTCAGTGGGGCAGTAAACATGGTCTGTGGAGTTGAGCCTGGGACAATAGCAGACATCCCATGGGAACTACAGGCCATCAAGAATCTTGCCACCTTTCTGTCCAAATGCAATGCACCTACTTTGATGTGGTCTTCTTCAATGCAAACACACAGCAATGCATATGTTAAAAATCCCAAAAACCCCCCTAGCAACACGACCAGTAGGTTGCATACATAATTCTCTCCCTGGGGAGAGGATAAAAGAACAAACCACATGTGACTGATATCAAGCTCCATCACTTAACCTGCCACTGGAATTCATTCAGATATTGTGAGGAAGAAGCCTGTAAAATAACTGGTGCAAAATAGAAATTGATCTTATAGTTACTAAAGAATATCTGCCCCTGCCTACAAGGTAGAACCATTATACCAGCTCTCCTCCCCTTATTATTAATAATCATGTTTATTACAGCTGTTGCCAAGGATCAGATGATAAAGGGAGTTGCAGTAAAAATGTTACAAACACTGTCTTACAGGCCACTGCTGTCTTGATGAGCATGAAGAGGTGTATCACAGCACATTAGCAATGACCAAAGCTACAGCAATAAAATGGCCTGAACATACTGGTTCTGGAGAGATTAATTTATTCAGGAGATGACTGATAAATAGGAAAAGAAATGCAGACATAGATGGGAGAAATAAGTGGGAGAAGCCAGTATGAGGTAAGCCTGAGGGGAAGATGATGAGGTGGAAGGAGAGGGGTATAGAGAGCTGCCAGTGAGCACCAGGCAGATTAGTCCCATCCAAACCAATACCAGGCTCCTGTTCTGCCTTTTTCAGCTCTTCTCCTCACTCGCTCTCTGCAGACATCCCTGATAATCACTTGGCAAAGGAGAGGGAGCTAATGACAGAAGGATCATAGGATCGTTTAATTTGGAAAAGATGTCCAAGATCATCGAGTCCAACCTTTGACTGATCACCATCGTGCCAACTTAACCAAAGCACTAAGTGCCATGTCCAGTTGTTTCATGAACTCTTCCGAGGATGGTGACTCCACCACTTCCCTGGGCTGCCCTTTCCAACACTTAACCACCCTTTCAGTGCAGTGACCACACATGTGCTGCTGGAGGTGACTCAGGTCCCTCCTGTAGAGCCTCAGTGGTGCGGGAGTGCAGGAGAGCCCATCCCACCCTGGTGTTGCCCGGATGGTGCCTTGCAGAGCTCTGCTGCGACAGCCAAGGGGGCCCACGCTGTGCTAGGGCTGGACTCTGCACTGCTGTCAGCCTGGAACCGCTTTGCATTTTTCCTTGGAGGTGGCAGCCTCTCCTCCTTCCCACCCTGCTCAATGCTGCTGCTGCTGCGTGCTGCTAAGTAGCCCATAGACTCTGCCTCAGAGATGGCTACAGCTATTCCATGTATGTGGGTGGAGATGCAGTGGTAGCAAAACCTATTATTAAGATTATATGAAGATTTCCATTTATAAACACCCTCTTTTTACAGGATTGTAACTTTCAAAAATATCCTGGCTGTGGTTTGAAATTTCCCGTGCTTTGTCACAGGCAGAGAAGTGAGATTGGCTGGGAAAATTGGGCAAAGGCTCTTGCATGCGTTTTGGTGTAAACTCAAATCCAGCATGTTTGAGCATTACAAACTGAAACATTGCGAGTGGCTGGATTTCAGGGACTGCTAGACATCTGTCCAAGTCACAAATGAAAAATCTCAACACAGCAATAATAAAAATAATTTTTAAAATCCTTTTTTGCAGACACCCAGTTCAAACTTCTTCCAGGGTAAACAGATGCCTGTGTTTTCTAGACTTCACCAGAATCAAACCTGGACTGAATTTCTTCTGAAAATAGTACTTAACACAAAAATGTATTAGGCTCATCTAAATCATTGAAAGCTGTGGATAATTGTGCTCCTCTTAATGTTCTATTTCTCACATTTGCCTTCTGCACTGACATTGCAAATAATTTTATATATACGTATGTAACACATGTGTGATTTCATTTATATGTCAATGAAATAATTTGGTTTTTATAATGATATTTTCCTGTGTGATTCAATGAATGAGTAAAGCATGAACAATATCTATGGTTCCTAAGCAGAGAGATCAGAAACTATTTCTACTGTTAGAGTGACTAGTGTCACTCTAGGAAGGAAAAATATATGAACTTTCTGGTTTGTGAGCCCTGTACCAGTTTTCAGGTATATTAGCTGAGTTACTAGAAGTACTGCCTTTGCCTTGCGAGAAGAGACAGAACTAGATTTTAAATGAGCTGGGAACCAGAAATAGAATTGAGCAAAGGGCTTGTAAGTGGTTGTGCTCAGATGTGGTAGCATGATGTCGAGTTTCAAATTTGAAGAACATAATGTAGGTGCTGGACCTGCTGTGGTGGACGGTGGAGAAATACAGGCAGAAGCTGATTAGGACGTGGAGAAAAGTCCAAGCAAAACAGGAAGGACAAGTGAAAGAAATAAAAAAATTAGAGATGATTAAAAAAAAATCTATCAATTTGTAGCAAAACCATTTATGTGTGTGTGTGTGTGTGTGTGTGTGTGTGTAATGAGCCAAATGTGACACTACAACTGTGAGCTGAGTGACAGGAAGGGTGATGCAATTATCTGCAGTGAGAGAGAAGTGATGTGCATAAGGTGTGGGAGGAGAGGAGATGCTCCATAGCTACCACAGGCAATCCCAATCCACAGCTGCACATCCAGATGTGAGAGGGAGGACACTAATGTAATACTGGATGGAAAGGGGTGAATGGGATGGAGGAAGTATTTAAGAGCTGGTTCTTCTGTTTTCTTTTTTTTTTTCCTTTTCCCTACCACGGCAACAATATTGTAACTAGGACAGTTTTTGCATATAAGGTTATAACATCAAACTCACAGAAATCAGAGCATGTAAACAACATCCTAGCTGGATGAGGACATAAAGACTGAACCATTTCAAATTTGGACTCAAAGACCCAGAGCTCAAATCGATAAACTTTCTCCAGAAGTATGTAGAGGAAAACCACAGCCTAGAAAATTTCTGATTCAGTTCATCCTATCGTGTTGCATTTTTCTGCTCAGATGTAACTGTGTTGCTGATCTATGAGTGTGCATCAGAGGACAGAGCCAGGCTCACCTTGTACTGTAGGTCATGGTTTAGATCAGTGATGAGACTGTAACTCTAGTTGTCACTGGAAGTAACTGTGCACAGACATGGATTTAACAGGCAAGAAAAGAGGGCAAACCAGCCCTCCTTACATGGTGAAAAGTGTCCTGCACAGCCTGGGATGAGCCACAAGCTGTGCATGCCTTGGTACAGATATGAACTGAGCCCCGAACTCAGCAGGAACCAGGGCCTGGCTATTCCCAAACTCCAAATCTTGAATCTTGCAATTGTAATGCTGTGTTCACAAGGCTTTTTGAATGCAATTTCCTTAGTCATTTTTAAATTATGAAGGAGGAGAAAAGGCACTTCAAATCTTTCATCTTCAGCTCCACATTGCATTTGTCTCTGACATATCCAGCTGGATCTATAGGGAGATGCTGTCCTCAGTTAAACTGGTGTAAATCTAGTGTGACTCTGAGTTTTCCCTTCAGCAGTTAGGGCCACAATGAAGAGAGGAATCAGGCTCACAGTTGTTAATTAGCTTATGAAGTATGTGGTGTGCTTTAGGGTCCTTCAGGATGCAAAGCGCTATATAGAAATTATTATTAGTTATTAATAAAAAAAATACCCAAGAACCCCAGGGAAATAATCCAAAGAATGGAACAAGTCAATGACAGAGGTAGCTTTTAATCCATCCTCCCTCTTCTGTGCCACTTAAGCTCTCCTCCCCCTTTCCCTCTGAGGCTCAGACACATGGAGGAAGGGAGAGCCCACCATCACACATGTTTAGCAATTTGGCAGTCTCGGCGAGTCTCCTGTGTTCTCCCACACAACATCATCAGCCTGCAGTAGGAATTGTGAAATCTGTAGCAGAATTGACACCCAGCAGTAGAAATTTTGGGGAATAACAGTGTGTGGGAATTCCTCAGCCTGCCTCTCATGGAAAATTGCAAATCTGCCCAGTGGTCTTCAGGCCTTTTCATTTCATTGCCCTCCCTTCCTCTGGGAAAATGACTGGGAAGAGAGGCACCGCTTGCTTTCTTTGAAGGTCTCTAGATGAGAACTGGGGGCCCATTTGCCGTTGTCTGAGTTGGAGCGAGCGGCTCCACTGGAAATTCACAACCTGTTCTGGCCATTCCAGCCCAGGAGATGAGTCTGAAGTCTATTTCAGGTGAGGAAATAGAACAAAAGAAGGAGTGGACTATCTCTAGTACTTTTTTACCCCAGGGAACCCAAAGCCCTTCATGCAACACTGGCAGAGGTCCCCCAGCGTGGCAGCTCTGCAGATGAGTGTGGCAGCCATTACATGCTCACTGAGCGCGCACACACTTGCCATTGGAGAATGGAGGCGGCTTTGCCCAGGCAGAGAATATTGGTTATCCCTTAGTCTGTTCAGGAAGTGCTCTGGGATTTTTCCTGTCCCTTCAGGCAGCCCACCAGAGATGGCCAGGAGGGAACTGGGCGTAGGATTTCCTTGGCAGATAGCCCTGCTGACTGCAGTGCTTCAGGTCGAGCTGCAACATGCGAGGCCATGCACTCATGGAGCTTTTCTACCCTGTGTCCTTTATGCCCTGGAATGCACCACCTACAAATTAGAAAATGAAAGCCCTGAGGAAAAGGTCAGGACTTTCCAATTTTGCAATTTCCTCTGGCAGTCACTACATCTTACCCTCCAGCACTGGTGTTCTGGGAGAAGCCCGACCCAGAACAGATACCCTGCTGTGCTCTGGGGAACATGCTGGGATGAAGGGAATGTAAGTGTACTGAAGCTCTTCAGGATATTCACTCCTGGTGAATCCAGTCCTGACCTGGACCTCACTCATAAAAGTATCCAAAGCCTCCCAAATGTTCCTATATCAACAAGGAATAAGAAACACGAGGGAAAACAGGGCAGGAATAGCAGAGGACTGATCTGATGTATAGCAAGCCCCTTCCTGCCGACAGTGGAGGAGGAAGTCGTTGGTTCTGAGCTAGCCACTTGCAGAAAGGGTTAGTCATTGCTAAGTCCCTGACTTGACAATGTCTTCAGGATGGGGACAGCCTCCATTGCAGTCCCTTCCCAATCAGCCTGAATGCTGAATCCAAACATGGCTTAATATTGTTTCTTTCATTTCCCAGCTATGCTAGGATTCAGGATCTGAAGACTTGTATGGATTGCATGTATGGGTTCTGAAACATTTTAGGCTCATACCTCCCTGTGCTTATTTAGGTGCAATTGCTGGCAAGGCAAGTATCCAGAGTAACAACCAGGCTGGTCTGTGAAAGTTGTAGGAAAGCATTGCCCTCTGTGCTGAAAGAGCGAGGACACAGAGTTTGCTTTCTTACACACATTATGCTTATTTTTCACTTGGAACACTGGAGTTCAGAAGATGTTCGTAAATACAGCTTATATCCCACAGGGCCACGCCGGGTAGCTATGAGTCTGATCAAATTGCCTTAGCACGGCTATGCTGAGGCTCCCAATGTCTCCAAACAAGCTACTGCTGTTCTAACTCGCTGGTTTACTCATAATCCACATCAAACACTGGGTGTTAAAGTAGATATTGCACAGATTTGATTTTAGGTCCCTTTCTATGCAGCTGAGCAAAAAACAAATGCCAAGCCTTGCAAGTATTGTTAGCTTTTAGAAGCTGCTATTAGAACATTAATTATTTTATTATTGTTATTCCCTCAGGGTTGCAGGTACCCCAGTGATTTACAAGAAAACAAAGTGATTTGGCCCTCTTCTGAAGCTCTTACAACAAAAGTTAGACTTAAGCACAGCACTGGGCTTATTTAACAAGCAAACAGTGCCAGCAGGGTGTTTGGAAAAGGGAGGTTTATAGCAGCACAGGATCACGAGACATTTACGATTGCGTGCATGTGTATATCCTGTTAGTTTATGCTGGCTTTTAAAAAGAAAACCGTAGAGAGGAAAGGTGTGCTAGATTTAGGGATGATGCCTGCAAGAGAAATGAGCAGAGGTCAGTGAGGGAAGGATGATTTGGAAAGGGGAGGCTGAAGGGAAAGCTGCAAAGGAGGAGTGTGAATCTACCTGTAACACAGCCAGGGAAGGCATACGGGGGAGCAGGTACTGCTGCTCAGTCATAATAACCATTTGAGGCTTGACTGCAAGTTGTGCTGCTCCACCAATATTTTTTCATCCACTGAGCACATTAATTTATTACAGAAGAGTCTGTAGGTGTGAGCTATGTACTAAGGCTAATCTCTGAAGCGTTTTCAGCTACTCTACATGTAACATTACTCTTGCATCCCAGGGAGGAGGCTATTCATAAAGGAATAAAATTTACTCACAATACTAGACTGGGGAATATTATTTCTAATATGATCTGGGCCAGTTACACTCAGTTAGAAACCTGAAAGGCCATTTCAGGGTTTTGAATCCTGTCCAAGCAGGTACCAAGCCACCTTCTATGTCCTGGATTGTACTGCCTGGAGACATATCCATCAGGGCTTCTTGTACCAAATTGTACCTCTGTATCCCCCACCTATACCACACTTGGAATAATGTAGGTCTCAGACTGAAACTTCCCTGCTTTAAAGTCTTTATCATGAGAACTTGTCTCCTAAGACTGCCAAAACCCAAATTCCTTTAATATTTGCCCACTTTTCCTTGGAAAATATGATCAGTTCTCCAATGGAATCACTGGTCTGAAGTACCAGCCCCTTTCTCCGTTTCCAATTTACTGCTATAGCTGCAGCGGTCTGTGAAGCAACAACAAAAGTTGTGCTGCATCTTAGATCTTAACCTCATTCTCTTACCTTTGAACTCAGTTGCCAGACAAGAAAAGTGCCAAGATCAAAGAACAGCAGCATCTCAGCCTCACTGTGTGTTTGTCTCTCCACGAGTAAATCTTTTTGTTGTTGTTGTCTGTGCCACAGACACTGCTGAAAGTCTTTCTTTCTTGAAGTTGGTCAGCATTTTTCAATGAAAATTTCTCAGAGGGGTGCAAGGACTTTGACCTAGTCACCTGACTCCCAGGGGAATAACGTGAATACCTGAACTATCGGCCTAATGACAATTTCAGTGCATCTCACTTATGGTTTTGGTTTAAAAAGAAAAAGGCATAAAAAACCTATCTTTTCCCCACCCCAATGTAGAACAGGGAGTTTTATAAATCCAGAGCTTTGTGGAATGGGAAAGTAGTTGTCCATGTTTTTCTAGTCTGGTCTCTGCATCTGCTTGACTTCATGTCAGCTACCACACACCTTACTCAGCATATGCTTGCAACTTCTCTGTGGGTCCTGCTGGGACAGCTGTGGTTGCTGAAGACAGCTGGCCAGCTGTTTCTTGGGCACCAGTTGGCCAGTTTACTTACAGTTGCAACACCTCAGTCTACCAGTCTGCTCCTTCAAAACTGACCTCTGAATTCCATTGTGCATCAAGACCTCTTGATCGGCATGGCCTTGGAAGGTGCTGGCCTTGGTTTTGCTGAGCCAACACTAGAGTCATGTAAACCTCAAACATAGAATTCAGTCTGTGCATTAGTCTCTGGTCCAAACTGTCTCTTGTGGAGCCTTTTTTATTGAATGTCTAAATGAGTTTTGACCAAGCTGGAACAAAAACTGTGCAGGTTTTCCTCTTGTGACCTAACATAACAAATGGATTGTGAAAATGCCTCTTGAGAGTTGCCCTCCACTCCTCCTGAAGGGCTCCTCTTTTTCTGTAGTGCACTTCACAGTGCGCTGCGGAGCAGAGGTGATTGATACGTCAAAGAGAGAATGAACGATTTTGCCTAACCCCAGGATCCTGTAACAACCCCAGCATTGGAGATTCCCATGCAGGGGGTGAGAGGGGTGGGGGTGTGGAGAGACGAGAGAGCATTTCCTGACAAGCTGGAAGCCTTGTGTATAGAATACCTGTGGAGACTGGCAGGGCAAGCAAGCAAGCTGGGACTGGATGCTTTCCAAGCATCAGAGCAAAACTGAGTCTCTCAGTGGAGGATGCTAAATTTTGACAACGGGAAAGAAACAGACAAGGGGTGAGTGGGAGGGGAAAGCCTTTCCCTGATAACACTGTCTGCTTGTATATTTAAGCATTATTATGACCTTCTACATGCCATCGTGTACAAACATTTTACTGGCAGCTAAACAAGCAGAATTTTGTCCCCAAGATTTTGCAATACAAAGACCCCAGCATGTGGGGCACTTGCAGGTGAGGACACCCAGCTCTTCAGAAGAGGCTCTCAGCAGCCATTAGGCAGTAGCTACAAGGCCTGGATCCTGGTCCTGGTGAGGTCAGTGGGAAACAGTGGGGACAAAATGAGGCCTGAGACTTGCAGGATGGAATGAGGGATGGAAATGCCTGAGAAAAGTCACAGGCTGAGTTGCAGCATGTTCGTATCTTGTTTGCTCCTGGCTTTAGCTGGGTATCTCTGAATCATTCCTCATTCCAAAGATGTAATATAGTAAACAAAGTTAATAGTCAGAAGGGGCAAAGCTTGCCAAGGGCATAAGAGAAGTGGAAGTCATTAACTCAGGGAGACTAACTGCAGTAAATGAGTCCTGAGGGCAGGCACAAGGGAGGTGAAAAAGATTGTGCAGTGGAAGGAGGGAAGAGGACAGCAGGAGAGGAGGAGCAGAGTCATTGCTGCAGGGCAATGAGGGGGGCTGGGGAGGGGCAGATGTGCTGAGTGAGCACCGAGGAGCATGGGAGAGGAGACAGGGAGCAAGCTCCAAGAGAGCCACGTGAGGCCTCGAAGATGAAATGAGAACTGAACTTTGATGTAGAAGGAGTCTGGAAGTCAGCACAGGGATTCAAGAAGAGGAAATGACACAAGTAGAACAGCAGGTAAAGAAAAGATAATGTAACTGCTGCATGCTGGGTGTTTTAGTGTGAGTATTAAGCTTCCCCTACAGTCCTGCTGGGCCTCTCTGGCTCTGAGAATTGAGCGGGTTTGTGCTTTCATGATCTGGTCTAAATAGCTGGGTAGAACATTTTCCCTATATTGCTTTTGCCAATCAAATCATCAGCACATCAATCCACTAATCAATCATCCACACATCAAGAGTGTTCATTCGTAAGGGAAGGCAGTGGCAGGGAGAGGGCTGTCTGTGAGTGGTGGGATGGGTGCCACCAGAGCAGCAGAACAGTGTCACTGAGGGGCTGATGATCTCCCATCACAGCCTACAAGTTGTAGTGTGCAGAGCATTTCTACAGAGAGAAAAGTTGGGGAATTTCCTCCAGTCTCATGATTTCCCCAAAAGTTGATCAAGGGGATAATCCCAGCAGTAGAGCATTTCCCACTCTCTGTGGGTTCCAAAGAAGATCAATACCACCGTCTCTGTTGTTTATTGCATCTTCCCTAGGTCATGTCTTGGGTGTTTATGTCATGTCTTGTCAAGGGTGTTTCCTGCAGGACAAGAAACATTCCTGTTCCTGTGGCTTCTTCTGGGAGAAGCTTCATCTCCCATCTCTGAAACCCTGAGTAGATTCTATGTGGGTTTTTTTGAAAAGCTCATCTCTCCATTCAATTTCAAAACAATTTTCTATGCATGAATTATCTTCCATGATATTTTGACTTCTTAGGTTTTAGCTTATTGTTGCAACTCTGGGGACTTTCTTCCTGATGCCCCTTCCTCTTTCTTCTTTCTCAACTATTGGCATGCAGTTTCTTAACTTCAGTTTCCTCATTTCTGGGACTCAGTCCTGATAAAACCAACTTTTCCCACCCCACCCAGTGCTGCCTTGCTTAATTTGCACCAATTCCTGTTGTCTCTTAATCTCAGAATTACACTAAACCTTTGATGCCCTTCAAGCATTTTCCTCATATGCGTTTAGTGCTCCTCTGCAGTTTGACTGGCTCCCTCCTTTCATCTCTCTGACCATTATGGCAATACCTGCAGTGTCGAGTTAATCTCCATTTCTGTCCACCATCTGCATTAAAAACCAAACCCAAATCTAAACAAAATCTATTACTTCAAGATCTTCTTCAGGATGCTTTATCAAGTCTCTGATGGTCAATTGTTTGGGTTATATTTTCAGGAACAGCAGTGTGAATCTGTCCTTCATATCTACCAGGAGACTTAGGCCAGCTTATCAAGGATAGTCTTGTTATTCCTTCTTTGTTTCTCAAGTTGTATTAGCCCTTCCTCCTTGTTTCTCTGACATCACTATTATTCCCAGCACATCCATGTTGTCTTCACCTCTTAGCTGTTTTCTGGACAATATACTTTTTTATCTTTCAATCATAGATTTCCCTGATTTATATTGTTTAGACTAAACAGCCCCCTTTCCTGAGCCTTTCTCATGCCTTTCCTCCTAGTCTCTTTGCAGCCCTGGAAACATCTGCCATAATTCAGTCACTCAAGAAAACAACTACTTCTCTTGACCCTGGTACCTCTCATCGTTTAGGCCTATCTCCTCACTCTGTCTTTTTACTTTACTCCTGTTTCCAGTAATTCCATAGCTTCTGGTACTCTGCTCAGCTCTTTAAAAAGAAGCCATTATCTGCTGTGTCCTCAGGCTCCTCCATCGACACCGCCGTTCCACTTAACAAGCACCCAGAGCCTCCTTATTCTTCATAGAGCACTTAAGAGAGTCACTCCCTGCTATCTCTCCTACATGACTGTCCTCATCCATTTTCACTCTAGGTTCATGCAGACCGCAGTGCAGGAATCTAATGATCTCCTCTCTGCTAATGATGCCTGGTCCCATTTCTTTTTTTACCTTGTGGCAGCCTTGTGAAATGGTTGCCCACTCCATCTGTCTCGAGGTATTCATTGTGATGAAGGTACTGTCGTTTCTTAGCAACTGCTCAACTTTCAAGTGGTTCTTCGGATGGGGATGCCTCTTCTGTGCTGGGATCCCTTCCCCAAGGATAAATGATGCTTTTAATCCTTTTTTTCCTTATAAAAATTATAATCATACCTAATGTTCATACTTCTTTTCACTTGTAGAGCTCAAAGTATTTTGCAAAATCAGTAAGCATTGCTTCTCCATTGTAGAGACAGAAAAGCTGAGTCACAGAGAGACACTAGAGCCAATATTTTCATGTGTTCATTCATTTTATGCATCTTCATTTCTGGGAACCCAGTCTGAAATAACTTAACCTAATTGCTTTGCTGTAGGACATGAAAGGGAGCAGTAGGTCTTGAGCACCTTTGAAAAACACAGAATAGAACAGTAGGTGCAAAATATCTCAGATGAGGCACAGAGAACTGAGTACCTATGAAAATGTAGTTGTATACCACCTGATCAAGACCAAAAAGAGCTCCCTTACTTCTGACATCAGAGCCAGAGACCTCCATTCATGAACCTACTGCTGCTTCAGGGTCTTCTTTCTGCCTTAAGTGGTAGAGAGATGTGATGGTGCAAAGCATCAGGGTATTTTAGAAGTTGCAGAGTAACTCTCTGTACTGTGACATATCCATACCTCCTCAGTTTTGTTTTTGTTTTTTTTTCTTTTCTGTGAGGAGGGTAGAAAACAACACTGTCCTAGAAGAACTGGTGAACTAGTAGCTAGACTTAATATTGAAATGGTGGAAAGTGGTTCAAAATTCTTATTACCCAGCAAAGATTTCACCCTGGACTTCTTGTATTCTAGATGAGCTCATTAAATATTTGGTTCTTCTAACTGCCTCTTCTCCTTCTCTCCTGGTCAGTGAGTCCATCTCAGATCTAAGCAACCTTTTCCACTGAGACTAGAAAGAAAGTATGCTCCTGCAGAGTGTCAGCTTCAACAAACTGCCATTCACAGACAAAAAACATGTTTCAGTAAAAAATTTCTGTGAGCTCTATGGGCCATGTAAATGTCAATAGTACTCAAAAACACACAGTTTTATAACTGCATTGGCTTGTCCCTGTTTATCTGCAGTCTCTCTTGCCTAAGAAAGTTTCTGGATTCGTATCAGTTTTTCTCAGTTAACTTCTTCGTGGGTAGAATAGTTCCTCTTAATCTAAAATGCTTCAAAGAATTAATATCACTTTTCTCTACCTGTTTGAAACCCATTCTGCTTATGTTTTGTGATGGTTGATGAACAACTCAACATGAGCCATCAGTGTGTGGTCTCAGCATAGAAAGTCAAAGGAATCCTGGGCTGCATCAACAGGAATGTGGCCAGCAGGGCAAGGGAGGGGATTCTCCCCCTCTACTCTGCTCTCATGACCTTCCCACCTGGAGTGCTGTGTACAGTTCTTGTGTCCCCAGCACGGGAAGAACATGTTGGGGCAAGTCCAGAAGGGGGCCATGAAGTTGGTAAGAGGACTGGAGCACTTCTCCTACAAAGACAGGCTGAGGAAGTTGAGGCTGTTCAGCCTGGAGAAGAGAAGGTAGTATGGAGACCTCATTCATTTTTTCAAATCCCTCTCCTTTATTTTCCAAACTAGTTTGTTCCAGTCTGCGCCATTACGCAAATTTCTCTGCTATCAGGGGCTTACTCAGCTCCAGCTGTTGACATATCTTTTTCCAATACTGCTTCATTTGCCTGGACTAACATTTCTCTCTGCTTTTTGAACGCAGTCTCTCTCTCCCTCCCTCCCTCTCTCTCTCCCTCCCCCCCCATCTTGATTTCAGTTGAAAACAGATTTGTTTTTCAATTTTTTAAAAAAACTTTAGTCCTGGGTTTTTCCACTGTGAAGCCAAGCCAACCTGTGTTTTTCTAGCACCCAGTACAAATGTTACAAAATACAGGATTGGTAAGTAATATAAAACTGCAACTCCATGCATGATCAACGGAAAGTCCTTATTTCTTTTGAAGGGCCTGGGAGATACCCACTTCCTCAAAACCATTAACAGTCTCTGCCATGTGTTTTCAAATAATTCTTGAAGGAATGTAATAGCTTCCCTTAATTTGTTGATTGACTTTTTTTTCGACAGCACAAGGGCAATTCAACACTGACTTGTCTGCTAATCCATTTGGATTAGCATGGCTTCAAGTATATGAGATGTGAATTCCATTTTTTTCCTAACTGGAAACATGTACTCAATGACTTTTATCCTATGCCATCAACTGAAAATGCAAAATATTTGGGTTTCCAGTTCTCCCACAAAAGAAAGAATGTAACAAAAATATGCCCAAAACCCCAGATGCTTTTGCAGCTTTTCCCTCGTACAAAAATTTCCAGTAACAATTTGGTAGTTGCTTTAACTCAGTAGTAGTAATGTCTCATCAGAGTGAATATTTTTTGGCTATAGAATCAACATTTGCTTTTTACAAACATGTTCACATAAATGTTGCTATTTGAGGGAAAATCCATGCCAGTAAATATGTTTCTGGAACAGTCACAGAAGGTAGACAAATGGAGTGGGAGCACAATTGAAGCTAATTTGTTTGAAGTAAACTGAATGATCATACACAAATATTTTGTGTGATATTTACTAAAACCTATGTTTTTGCCCATCTGATGACAACTATGTAATTTTTGCAAAGTAAAACAGGTGCATGAGAGCCTAACCTGTCCCTTCAAATGGTAGGAGTTAACCAACACCGGGAGATGTACCATGCTGAGTTTTGTTTAAAGGGTAGTCTTAGAGGTTAGTCTTAAAATTCAGATCACACACACTTTTCACTCCAAATGCCTGTACACACTCAGCCAAAGTTTGACTGCATCCACAGAATCCTTCTTTGATGAAGAAAATGTGACTGCAGAATCAATACTTTAAGGTTAATGACAGGTAGAGGGTATGAACAACTCCCTTCTTTTGGTGGAAATATATCAGCTGTCTCAATTATTGGTCTGTCCAGCTATGTTTCTCTCCTTGGCTGCTACAGGAATGCTACTGTTGTAACACAGGATAATCTTACAGGTGCTGTAAAGGAGCACCATATCTCTATCCTGCTTATTGGACAGCAAGGGGCAAATGTGGGGAGGAGTCCAGCAGTAGTTAAGGTGGTTTAAGCTGTGTAAAATACATGCTGGTGGGACAGGGAGAAAGCCACATTACAGCAGCTCACACTGCTTTGGATTCACTCAGTTCAAGCTGTGAACACAACCAAATATATACATTTTGCTAGCATTTTTATTAGTTATAAAATTCCGTCTTTTCCATCCAAGCCAGTGAAACAGATCGTGCAGCTTCCATGGTTAAAAGCCTTTGCTCCTGAGTGGGGAAGTCCTGGAATTATACCCTAGATGTTTTATGCAGTGAAATGGCTGCAGCACAAAGTAATGGCTGTGGATAAATAAAGTTGGTATTGGAAATGTATGTTGCAAACATCTGATGAACAGTTCAAAAGAGAGATGACAGAGATGACAGTGTCGTCACATCTAGCTCTGGATCAATCATGCTACTGTACACCATTATATGCCTAACATATAAATTATAAGCCAGCTATGAACTGATGAGCAGCTCTGGAATCACACATATTCCAAAAGGAGCAAACCACCAAATGCTCATCATGGTGCATACTGGTGAACGTGAGCAAAAAAATCTGTGCCTGTTTGCAGAGCCATATGACCAGGTTCCTCTGCTACACAGCATTAGGGCTGGAATACAGCATCTCTAACATAGCCCCATTTCCTAGCTGGCCTGAGAAGCCAGCTCCAGGCAAGTGGGATTAACAACACACTGATACGCACATGTGCAAGGAATTAATGAAGGTGACAGTAAAGAGGAGATGCCTGTTGCCTTGTGTTTCAGCCTTCTGATTGTTGACAGATTCTTTTTACACTTTCTCACACTCTTTCTTATAAACAATTAATGTTTTGCATTCCTCTTTGGAGGAAGAAAGAATTAATAGACTGTTGATGGGACCTATAGGGTCAGGAGGGATTATCCTCATTGTCCAATCCATAGTCACTGTTGGAATTCTATAAAGAGACATGAAATGGAAATAAAGTGCTTCTTTTCCTGCTTGATTCCTTGGAGTGTGAGTGTCTTTCCTTTTCCTTTTGTGCCATTAGGCCACACATGCCTGTGATCAATGCAGCCACTGCTATGTCAAAGGGGAAAGCTTCTGATCACACAAGAAGCCCAAGCTGTTACTAGGGGCCTGCACAAAGCTGTTTGCAGCTTCATGTCTGCAGTATCACTGTGCAGTACCCAGAGGTGCAGCTTCCCTGGGAGCTCGGAGTTTGGAACAGATTCTCTTGCTTCAGGTTTGACTGCCCTGACCAGGCTGATCCAGTGGGCAGCCTGAAGCCTGTTTTGTGTGTTTGTCTAACACATATCACAGTAGGAGGTACTGCTTTATGAAATACTGTTTCTAATTGCAACCCAGGGTTTTCCAGACCAGTGGCATTGGCTGACAGACGTTCACGTGGTCCCAGATTGCCTTTTACTGTGTTTCTCATCCTCTCATTTATCCAATAGACCATTGAACTATTGAGCAGCTCTGGCTGACACAGTTTTGCAGCTCTGGGACCTACAGCACATGATCCTCAGTATATGAAGACTATGATCTCTTGTCTTATTAAGGGGAAAAAAGGGTTGTTTTTGTCTGAAAACAGCTGAATTAGTTGGTGTTGCTGTTAAAACTTTCTGTCTACTTAGCACTGCATGATGAGAGTCCTTGAGCTGTTGTGCAATTTCCCGAGTAAGGAGCCAAATAAATGAGATTTCAGAGGAATACTTTTTCTTTGTTCTTCCCCTCCACACTTCCTGACAGGGCATTATACCTCAGAGGAGGAGTTGAAACCTGGTAGCATCCATGCTGACCAGAGACAACTTCACTGCCCCTGCTCCAGGACTCTGAGGATGCACTATGATATGGTGATTTATCCAGCCTAACCCTTTGCCAAGAGTAAGCAGTAAGTTCTTGTTTCATGCACAGAAGCCTGTAAGAGTTAGCTCACAAAGAGAAGTCCACCCATCCCCAGGACAGAGGGGAGCCCCCTGTGCATTTGACTTCAGGGACTAGAAACTGTGTGCGTGGGATTTCACCAACTGGTGCAGAGAGGCATCAGACATGTTCTCACGGGTTCAGAGCCTTCAATTTGCACACAGCGAGCTCCCAAGGAGCTTGATTCTGCAGAGCACATTATCCTACATCTCTTACTCTCTGGCTACTCTCTTGTTACTGTGATGAGGTAGATGAAACACTGCTATCTCTTTTCTTGTGTGCACAAACTAGGAAAAGCCATACAAGGTGCTTCCTTTGGCTTTCTTACAAACATGTGGCCCAAGCAGGGTTTACAGCTTGTATTGATTTGACATCCAAGATGGGCTATTTTTAATTCTTGATCGGTGCCCACTGAGGACTGCCAGAGTGAGAAGATGGGATAAGTCTCAAATATGTGATGCACAAACCACTAAGACGGAAGTGTAAATTTTTAAAAACCCATATGTCTCTGGAACTTTGGACATAGCTGTTCTTCAGTCATATACCACATCCACTCAGAGTTCTGCTGGGATGTGATATTCACAAAGCCTGGCCACAGCTGAGTAAAACCCTGAGCAAACCAGCCTGGCTTCACAGCTGACCCTGTTTTTGAGCAGTGGCTTGGACTAGAGAATTTGTGAGGTTCCTTCCCACCTGAATGCTTCAGTTATCCTATGATTCAAACTCAAATACCACGAACACACCACCCAAACACAAATGTCTGACCAACCTTTTCTTTACCAATACCCCTTGCGCTGTGTCTAGAGGGTGTATATAAACAAGCACAACTGGAGGTGAGAGTCAGTGCTATGCCATTGCAAAACCTGGAAATAGAGTGATTCAATACATACACAACATGGTAATGAAAACCTATGGAGCAAGTCTAAAATTTCATTCTACTACAGGATCCAGCTGCTGAAATTTGTGTTATAACTAGAATTTACAAGGAGAAAAGGAATCAGATTGAAAAAAAATATAGAGGGAAAAGCAGATCTTCTCAAATTGGCAACACGTTGACAGATTTCTGTCAATGCAACATATATTAAAGGAAGCTTCCATGTTAGTCTAAACATAGGAAATGGATGAGTGCTCCAGCAGATCCACCCATTACTGGTCGTGATGTTCTTTAGAACAGGTTAAGTCTCTGAGAATATTCTGGGATTGAAGCCCAGGCTTCACCCAAGATTTATGATGCATCATTATTATTATTATTATTATTATTTCAAACTTAGCAGTGAAACTGAATCAGAGAAAAATAACTGAAACTGAATTCTAACTCAGGCCAGGGATGTTTTATTCAGCTTGGGTTGACCATGGATCTCACCACATTTGAGAAGAGCAGGAAAATTGGAATCCCAGAATCCCAGTGAAACAATCTCACCAGCCAAAAAACAATGCTTTTTACTGCATGTTGCTGTGTTCTGATTGGAAGTAAAAAAAACGGCTTGTAGTTTGCATGAAAGTGCAGTGAGAATCCAAAATCTATCAACTTCTGAAACCACCAGTAAGCCCCAGTTCTTCACCTATCCAGCCTGGGGCATAAACTTCCCTCAGAGTCATATTTCTGTGCATGAACTTAACTGTAGAAGAAAGAATTGGGACTATCAGTTTTGTCCCTTCTCCAGTGGGGCTTGTACAAGTTCATTCCACTACTGCACTGATGAGACTGGTGAAGGCAATGAGGTTATGACTGCAGTTACCTTGGACCTTCGAGACTCTCTGGGGAATCATAGCCCTTTTCTCTAGGAATGCAGCTGCACGCTTTCAACCTGCATTTATCTTACAAAGCAGTGTGTCTCGATTTGAAATTCTGCACAACAGGATTCCTTATAATGGACTTGACAAATCTGGGGCAGTGCACAGAAAATCTCCCTTCAAGGGAACAGGTTCAGGTGTACCGACACTGATTTTCACTCTTCAGCAGATGGAAGGCTATTTAGAGGTGGAACACTGAAGATGGCATTATTTGCCAAGACTTGCATTCCAGAGTTCAAAGGAAAGGATCTGCCAAACAGAGAGGTTATGCTGATAAGAAACTCCAGACCACCCCAACTCCATTGCATCAGGAGGACTGAATGATCAGTGACCATGAGCAGATACTTCTTTAATGGGGGTAGAGGCCATCGGGAAGACTTTTTGTACCTGTGGAATGTGTCCAAGGAGAGATATGAGGTGTGTCTAAGGAAAGAATCTAAGACAAAACAAGAAAGTGTACAGCCATCCAAGCAACTGGAAAGAGGTAGCACTGGCTAACCTGGCAGACTTGTTTGTATGTGCATGGTGAAGCCTGAAGATGAGCTGCCAGGGATGGCTGAGCACATTCTCTCCCTGAGGATTTCTGGATGGGATTCTCAGACTGGGATCTGTCTCCCTGTGAACTCGCTGAAGCATACACCAGTTCCAGACTATGTTGCCATGCTCAGTAGCTTGTGGGAGAGGAATAGTGTAAAGACAGTCTTGCCACACTGGACTTAAGAGCTTACTATGAGAAGTGGGGCATGTCAGGATCTTCACTCCTCTGCTGCAATGAGAGAAATGTCCCAGGCAGGAGCAGAGTCCCGGGGGTAGGGGTGTATGACACACAGAATAAACCTAAGATGCTAAGATGACCATACTTCAACTTCTGATGAACGGCAAAAGGAGAAGGATGAACAGGCTCTTCCTTTTTTTGTTCTATCCTGCTGTTGCACCCTCTAAGGCTGCTGTGGTATTGCTAACTCACTGTGTTAGAATACGCTTGTTAACACTCCATGGAGTTAACAAGAGGAGTCAGAGCATATTTGGGAAAAGGTAGAAAGTATGGAAAATATCTTGGAAGGAAAGCCAAGGACAAGCAGATACAGTCATGATGCTTTGGCCGGGACTTATATTGTATAATACTTCTGAGTTGCCCATAAAGTCAAGATCCTGGCAGAGGGTGGATCTGGATGCTAACTCAGCATTTGTATGCTATGAAGAGAATACCATGGGACTCAGTCCATTTTCCTCATTGAAATGATCAACTCGAGTGAATTAACTTGGTTTCCAACTCATCCAACCTTAATCATCCTCCTTTGAAGTTCTCCTTCCTCATTCATGCTGCAATTGTGCCCTATATAAAAAATCCAATGTGTCTCAAAGGCAGCTGGGGTACAATCCACAGAAGGGACATGGAGGCCTTTTATCCAAAACAGACCTACACTGAAAATTAATCCTGGTTTTGGACACAGTAATAGCTCTCAGATTAGAGAGACAGAAGAAGGTAGCGTGGCTGGGCTGCTAACTATGCCTCTGCTTGCTGCCCTTGAAAGGGACTGATTCAGAGGGCTTTGTTCACTCAGACTAAAATACTTGTTGAGTTAGAAGAAGGTAGAAAACCGTGTTCTGATGTTACATAAGCACATCATGTAACTTAAACTGAGGGATCAGTTCAACTCTGTAACTCTGAGCAAGCATAACTGTAGTGAAATAAAATTGTTACAAGAAGGAGTGAGAAGGGGTTTAGAGACTGACTTTTCTGTCATATCTCTAGGGAAGAAAATCTCAATGAAAGCCACCAGTATTAATGGAAGCCAATTGGAACTTGGTAGGAATTATTTTGCTATTTTGTCAGCGTTGGTTGGAACACAGGGATTTAGGAAGATTTCCTTTGTAGAAGCACATCTAGGAACACTGCTCTCTCCTCTGAGCTGTGAGATGCACCAGCCTTTGGGAATTTGTATTTCTCTCAGGATCTGGTTTGTATGCAGCTTTTCAGATTTTCATGGAAGACCAACAAACCCACATTACTGTATTCTGTTAACTGAATGAGAACACACAAGCTTAGACCCAAATCCTACCTACATGCCATGGAGGAACTAGAAGGATAGAATGGAAATTCAGGTTGCCTGGAATTGCTGTGCCTCTTCTAAAAGTTGTCCCCATAAACAAATACCTTATCACATGGGGTAAACTGCCAAATCCCAAATAATAGGCTTTGAAAAAGTCCTTCTCAGGTTATTAAACAGCTCCTATCAAAGAAATGGCAATGGCCTTTGTTTCCTGCAGTCATGATAGGTCTAGGGACTGGAGTGGGAAGGGGGCACAGTAAGTGGGGACTACAACATGTGAGGGTCCCAGAAAATGGAGAGTGCTACAGTTGAGTCATTTCCTAACTGCATTTGCTGGTATAGCACTTGGCTCTGACCAGAGCATTTCATTGCTTTTTATTGGAAGCACACAAACATTCTCTCCCATTTGAAAGGAAGGAGAGGGAAGAGCTCAGCTGCAGCGAAGAATAGAGAAATCAGAGTGTGAGGGAGGGAGCTGTGAAGAAAAGAGCAGGTATAGTGCATGTCCGATGAGGTCCATCTGTTCCTCATTAACCAGATGTCTCCCACCCACCTCCTGAAGTGCCATTGAC
The DNA here is from genome assembly GCA_013397075.1 of Rhabdornis inornatus. Lineage (NCBI taxonomy): Eukaryota > Metazoa > Chordata > Aves > Passeriformes > Rhabdornithidae > Rhabdornis > Rhabdornis inornatus. The sequence continues at coordinate 961,275 of VWZS01003242.1, read as the reverse complement.
TGCGTATTGTCAGGACAAGAAGGGGATAACAATGCCACCACGGTGCAGACATTCATACACCAACAGGAGTCCTGCCATGCAGCCATCCCTCCCTCTACTACCCTTCCAGACTGGATGCCAAGTCCCTCTTTTTCGTAATCAGCTTTTAAACAGTTACATCCTCGTAAAGCTTTTTGCATTGCAATTGCCATGTGTTTCATCCTGCTCTGAAAATGGGAAGTTATTTCAGCCCACTTTACCAGAATCAGACCTTACTTCCTGTAAGTGTGTCACGACTTCCTGCAGCATTTATAAGAGAGAGAAGTGAATTCTTGCTTTAAAAAGTGATTTCTGCTTGCCAAACTTCATCATTTTAAGAGTCAGAGAGTCCTTGGATTCACACCTGTATCCAAAGTACAACAGTAGATTTATGGACAGTTCAATGTACTAAAGATTATTTAGAAATGCAGAAAGAAGAATAAATTACTTTCTCTATGTTGTTAGCCAAGGATCATTTATAATAAGAGCCCATCAAATCATCCTTACTCCAAGGGTGATGTGCGCAGAGGTCCATGTGTTGGCATGTCAGCCCACATAGGAAAACTCTGTCTTATTCTTTAGGCTGTATTCACAGCCTGTTCATGGCAAGTCTTCCTTTACCTCCATATCCCTGATGAAAGCAAAGCACTCTGTCCTCAACCCTCTAAATCATTCCACAGCACAGCTCATAAATTGTAGTGTGCAAATGGAGCATCTGCTGAGCTGCAGCCACAGATAATGTGATGCTTCCCCCTATTTTCCTTCGTAGAAGCATGAAGGCTACACTGTGCACTGGGCCCCTGACTCAGGTAACAGCTAGAAAATATCCTGTGTCTTAATCTTGTCATTTTGCTCTGAGCTCCTGCACACTGAACTTGAATGACTGGAGGAGATCTGGGTGGGCATGTGTCCTCCAAAAGCAGCAGCTATGAGCAGTTGCCAGATGAGCAGCTGAAGGCCTTAAGAGCTTGTTGAGATAGATATCTGTACCTCTTTCAGAGTCATTGTACTTAGTAAGCCTGAGGAGCTGCTAGATTAACACCAGGTTTAAATGCCTGTTGAACAGCTGGTGCTGAGCCTCATGTTGATGTGAGACCTCTGCATGAGCTGCACACTCTCCTTGATGTCACAGTGCTGTTACATTGCTGTAACTACGAGAGTAGCTCCAGTGTGGATTCCTGCTCACTGTGAGGCAGAAGAGTCCTTCATACATTGACAGCAGTTGGTCCTTGAACCCCGGTGGGTGATGACTGAGACTGCACGCAGGGGCGGTGGGATTGCTGAGCCCTGTTCTCATTGCAAAAGGCTGAACAAAGCCAGGTAAGGATGGAAAGGAATAAAGAAAGACTTGACTGAGCAACAAAACAGGGAACTTCATCAAGAGAAAAGAGAGAATGGATGGCCGAGAGAGGAGTTAATGGTTTTTTAAAGAGAAAAGCCTCATTTGGTGAGGGGAATAACCACGAACAGAAAAGACAAATTATGAGCTGGCATCAAAGGCAGGAGATCTCCCATTGAGTAAAAAGGAGAGAGAGCTGTTGGGGGGTCATTGTGTTTATTGTTTTTTCATGATCTGTTTTTCCTTAGAGGTGATGGGTTCAGACATTATATGCAAATTTAATCTTTATCACAGATATGTTACATCTGGCAGTGATTATAAGTGAAAGTGTAAGCTCATGCCTCATGATAGGTTTCTGTGAGAGGTTTTACTTAAGCTACCCGGGGAAGTTGTGTGAGCCTTCAGGGAGAGGCAACTGCAGTAGGAGGTCAAGTTCTCAAGAAGGAATGGTCGATAGAGCTCTGTGCCCCTCAAACATCCCTGGAGATGCCCAGTCAGGTGTAGTGCTTTTGTCTCTCTTTACGCTCCAGAGGCTAAAAGCACGCTGGAAACTCAGCAGCTGGATTCTGCAGCAGCAATCTGATTAGTGTCCAACAAATGGCTCCTAGCCAGGTTTGTGACAACCTGATCAATCAAATTCAGAAAATCCCTTTTTAGCTTCACAGCTGACATTGGGAAAGATCTGGGAACATGTTTGGGAATTGAAGGCACCTGCTGAACATGACATAGAAAGAAAAAACCCTCACAGACAGGTGGATGGAGAAAGACATGAATGGAGGATGGTGTGATGATTCCACGTGCTGGTGTCTGGAAGAAAGCAAGCCATCTTAGATGCCAAATTGTACCCTTGCCTGCAAACAGGGCAAACATGAGACTGCGCTGTGATGGCAACATAATGTGGATGCATTTGCTTTTGCTATAGGAAAACACACCTGAAAGTTTCTTCAGGTGAGTTATGACTGACATAGAAAGCCTGAGGAGAAAGCTGGGATCCAGCAAGACATGGGAAAACATACCCAGAGTGCCTGTTGTTGCTATTAAACACCATCTGTCACGGACCTATACAGGAGTTCAGAATTGGATTCTTCTTACATCACAAAAACTAAATGAAATAATCTGCATCTTAACTTCACACACAGCATTGATGAATGCAAGAATTAGTAGTTCATGCTTACTTGTAGTAGCCATGGATTTGACCCAATATGTCAATTTCATGCCTTATTTTCCTGACACTGTCCAAGACTTAAACAGCATGGATTTTATTTTCCTTTTTCTCTCTTGCTGTTTTCTTCTCACTCAAAGCATTGTAGAATTGATTTGTTTTTTAAATAAAACCTTTTTTAGGTGCCAAGTAAGCCTGCAGCTGCAGCAAGAACAATACCCCAGTGTTCTCTCTCTCCCCTTTGGTTCTAACAACCTCTGAGTATCAATCAGGCATTGCTTTGCAGAGGAGAAAAAAGATAATAATGAATGACTTAAAATATCTCTGCTGAGAAAAATATGAGTTTGATTTCAGTTCAGAGAGAATAACTTTTTTCCTGGCTCACTCACTGACTCTAATAGAAGACCAGCAAGATCTGATGTGGCTCCAGCAGAGATCTCTTATGTTCCAAGGATCTGGGAGTATGCAAGAAGTGCCATAGAGTTTGAATCAACTGTAATATGTTACTCATTGCTATCCATGACATTTCCCTGGAGCTTTAGAGAACATCTGTGTGCTTCACACTTGGAAAATAGTCAATATCTTTCCGTGGTGTGATAGGCAGTGGGGCCAGCTAAACAGCACTTCAGAAGGAACGCAGAAAGATCTGATATGGACTTATGGCTTGGTGAAAAGTGAGTTCAGCTCTGCTGCAGTCTTTGTGTATACTTGGCTAACAACTTAACCTTCCCATGTCTGAAATTTTCCACAAATAGAATGGGCATGGGAGCATTTTCTTGTGCTCCAGGGACACTGGGTGATGGAAAGCATCAAGGGGTGAGAAACCATGCACTACCAGAATGCCTTCTATTGCTCTTAGCAGAGGACAGCAATCACATGCATAGAAAGCACAAGTTGAAACCTCACCCAGCAGCATTGGTTTTGCTGCCAAAAATTGGGACACTGCCTTCAGTAATTCATCCGTTAGCCTTTGTTTACCTGATCAGTGATGGCACTAGTGGGTTTGGAATGTCATCTTGATTGGCACCAGTAAAACTTTCATGCCATGATCTGCCACTCTCTGTTCTAGAGGGGCCATGTGTATCATGGAAAATAAATTTATTTTGAGGGGTTTGAAAATGTTATCGAGACTATTCTTACATTGCTTTTTTGGAAAAGTAAGCATCAGTAACTACTCAACTAACCACGCAGACCTCACAGGAGGACATAATGGTCCTTAAAAAAATCCTAAAATAGTCTCTCTATGCATAAAAATGTCAACATTTTAAACTCATACCATTAAAAATTAGTTCTTGAGGGAAGCTGTGAATTTCCAGCTTTTTCCAGTGGTGTCTGAAGCAGGATGGTTGGTGTGGGTGTTAAAGGTGGCTTTGTGAGCAGGATGGTTGGTGTGGGTGTTAAAGATGGCTTTGTGCTGCATTTGTGTTTTTCTGATCACCAGACCAGAAGAGATTGGCTTAGTCTCCGATACAAGCTGGAGTACCTCAAGGCTGTTGTAACATATACCTGACCAAATCCTAACTGAAAACAAGGGACCACTGTAGCAGGGGACTCCTGGAACGTGATGTCTCGTACTGTTCATCCTTTGGCCACATCCCATCACTGAGGGAAAGCTTATGCATTTCTTGGCTATGTGGGAGTTCCTGATAACAGAAATTTAAACCTCCCATGTGCAGCAATGTTAGCACAGGGTGGGATCTGACTCCATGGAGTCAGGCAGCGATAGAATTAACTGAAATAGCATGATGCTTTCTGTCTGAAGAAAAGAAGCCACTGCCTCAAGACTAGATCTTATTAGTTTTGGGCCTTGGGCAGGTGTTGTTTTGGAAGGCAAAATCACAAATGTCACAGCATCTGCTTAAACTAATAAATGAGAAAAATGCACATTTTCCAGGGAAGAGATACTTCAGCCATGAGAAGTAGCCTTAACCCAGTGCAATAGAAGGCTGCACAGCAAACCCTTCTCATCATTCACCTGATGCACTCCAACAGGGCTCCCAGTGAGTTCAAGAGGTGGTATCTGAGGAATTCAGCATGACCTCGAAAAAACCTGTATGACACAGCAGTACCTGATAGAACCAGTGCAAAATCCCCACGATAACCTAGTATGACCCACAAGACTGACCCTGTGACAATATTTGATTTATGGCAAATGACATGGATTTAATCACCCACTGGAGAATGCTGAATGACGCAGCACAGCATTGCTCACTGTGGCTCTACTGAACTGGCACGCTCCGATTGGCTTCGGGAACACACCCATTGGGTGATTCATACAATTAAAAAGCTGCCAATCCCCCAACGCTAATGAAATGCATCTCTATTTTACTGGTAGCACTTTCTAGCAAACCATTTAGGCTTTTCTGCTGCTCTCATCACCCTAAGGTATGAGCACATCACAACTGATGGACAGCTGCTTTGCAGTTGAGGTTAAAAGGAAAAGCTGGTTCCAAATAGGATGGAATTGAATAATTAATGAGTTTATAAGCAGAGTACAGATATTCAGTCAGATAATTAATTGCTATACTGACTTAGCATGGGTTGGATGATGTACCCCCACCTTGGGAGGGGGACACATTAACATTAATCTAGGAATGCTAAGAACTATGTGTTCTAAGTCAGCTAGGGTTACAAAATCACTGTAGTGTATAAACTGTATCTCAAATGTGGTTTGAGATTTCCTGCAGACCGTGAGAAAGATACTGTAGTTCTTCACTGAAAGAAAAAGTAAAGATAGCTTCAAGGTGCACAGCAAGCTGCCTACTAAGATCACTGATGTATAAGCATACATCAGCCAGAGCAGGTGTACAGGGCTCAGTCCTCAAATTCATTCCAGTTGATTCAGCCCATTTAATAGCACAAAACAACAAATAATTTTGCTTACATTCCAGCTGAAGACATTCTCTATATAGGGAAAATCTTGGATGACATTAATTAAGGGACATGTGGACTCTGCTTAAGACTCTTCTCTCTTCCTCTGTCATTCTGGATTGAGTATGATCCAGACATGCTGGAAGATTTAGTCTATCTAGGACAGCCAGTAGGGTCTGTCATGAACTAAACTAGTTCAATAGTTTTCTCTCAAACCTCACAACAGACCTAAATTTCCTATTAGAGCCTCAGTTTCCCTTATTTCCTTTGGTCTAATGCCCATGAGGATCCAGCTCACTTCCTTCCCTGCATGAAAATGATATCTTCCCTTGCCGTAGGGTCTATGCTGATCCCCCACTGATTTTTTGCTGCTGTGCAATTAAAAAACAGATTCTCCCTCATTCACTCTCCTCATCCTCCTAATCGAATGCCCTGGTGTTATCCTGATAACAGCATGTAGAGATGCGAACTGATGTGCCTCCAATCTTGTCATCTTCTCTCAAGTATGCGACCCAGTTCCCAGGGTCTGATTTTGTACAACTATGAACATTTAGTCTTGAAAATTGATCACTGGCCCAGAGGCTAGATGTTTGTTACCCAGAAAAAAAATATGACGTTACAGTTATTCTTATTTTAGGTCCTGAAAAGGGCAGGAAGTCCTACTACATTAGCAGTGAAAGCATCAAGGGTGGCTCAAGAGGGTCTTGGCAGGTTCAAAAAGTCACAACATTTGAAAGCATAGTCCACATTTGATCACCTATCAACAATTTATCAATACCTCAGTGATTAAAAACAAAGCTCTTTCACTTCATTAAACACATTCAGTGCCATTTGCTCTACATTCCAAATGGCTGAACTGATGTTCCAGTGCAGCCTATTTTTAGTCTTTCTGATTAGTTCATTATTTAGGAAAAGTTACTGACTGTGTATCTGTTGCAGAGATCTAATTCTTCATGTGAATCCCAGGGAAGAGAAGAGCTTCATATAGGTCTTAAGAATTTATCTGAATGTAGGTTTGACCACTGTCCCTGCTGTGCTGCAGCTCAGTGAAGTGATAAACATGGAGCTTTCCTCTTCTTAGGTCTTTTCCTTGATTTTTGTTACAGGAAGAAGCCCTGTAATATATTATTTTTTTTCCCCCAAGAAAACTAAGATGTAGATTGACAAAACTAGCAGTCTCAGTGAGAATTAAACAAGATACTCAAAATAAGTGATCTCTTGGGTGTCTGAGTAAATCACCACCTCCAGATCAGATTTTATTTATTTTGAGAACAAACTATTTCTTTGCTGGTAAATCCTGCAGTTTTGTCATGAATCCAATGAATTTTCACTGATAAGTGACAACTCTAGAGACAGAAGTGGCCGTGTATCCCCAGGGCAGATACCACATGGGCAAAAGCATTCCAGCATTGCCTCTTCAGCAAGCTTCATCCCTCATGTGAAAGGACAGGATCTGCAGGTCACATGGAGATTAGACTCTGTGTCCTTCAGCCCTGCCTGCTAAAACTGCAAAGGAGAAATCCAGCTGCGATGGCATCTTCTGTCTCACAATTTCTCAAGCACTTGCACACGTCTGGGCCAAGCTCCATTTCAGAACCCCAAATAATACAATGCTCCTCCCATAGGAACAGAATGAGATGGGATTATTCATTTCTTTCAGACCACCTGTGGTTACCAAGCATGGGAGAAAATCCCTCCAGTCACTTAGGTATGTATCTTTGGGGATACAGGAATTAGATTTGGACTGAGGGCTGAGAGATGCTCTTACTACAAGTCCCCATGGCACAATGGAATGTGACCTTGCATGGGTTTTGGAATCTGCACACCTGAGTAAGCGCTGCATCCTGACAGCTCTCAGATGCACAGCTAATTTGCCTGTGCAGGGCACCATGCTTGAGTAGCTATGAAAACTTGAAATACCTAAGCTAGCTTGCTTAGAGTTATTTGGGAATCTCCTCCTGGCACTGCCTGGTGCTGGGCAGGTGGGCCCTGTTCTGCACTCTGCTCTGCCTGGAGAAGGAGACAAAGTCAGTTCTAGGTGTAATACCCTCTCAGTGATGTCAAAAGCAAAAACACAGAAACAAGTTCTACACATTTGCTGTCTTCTGCTTTGCTGCCTTTCACATGTCATTTGTCTTCTTAGAGCGTCACTGCTTTCATGTAGAGACAACAGTTTTGTATATGCACAGTGTCTAGCATAAAGGTGTTTCCACCCTATGTGAAGCATTTTTTGTGCAGCTGCAATGGCACAATGGCAAGAAAAGGTAAAATTCTCAAAAAATCTCCACTGAAGAACAACAGCCAGAGAGGAGCATTAAGTGCTGGTTCCTCTGCTTTACCAAAGATAATCTAGCCAAGCCATGGGTTCTTTGCCATGAAAACTGTACCCAAAGACTCCAGAAGGAGGACAAATTCATGTGCTTCCAGCTACGAGACTAGCAGAAAGCCTCAATGTATGAGGTGGCCGTGCCTGCCTTTCTTGGCATCACCAAGTCAAGTCTAAAATTTCATGCTCCAACTAGTTTGTTTCTTCTTTCCTTTTTCAAACTTTGCTGCATGGAGCCAAAACCACTGGTCATACTTTCCAAGTTGCTGGAGGTCCAAGGCTGGTTGCTCTATGTGATTAATCCTGCCCAGTCTTTCTATGTCCAAACCTTTCTTTCTCCTGTGGACTGGGGCAGGAAGGAGCAAGAGGGAGGGCTGTTAGTGGTGGCAGACATTGGCATCAGCAGGTAAAAATCCATCCCATTCCACAGTTCAGAGAAGATGGATGAGGAGGTCTGTCTCTCCATCCATCAGCTCCAGCTGATACTCCTGCTTCTCTCAGCAGCTTAAACTCTCTTACCTCTGAGTCCCAGGATTTCTTTTGACTCATCTTCCTCTTTCAGACCATGTATCTCAATTATCTCCTTCTAGCACTCACACTGCATTCCTATTACCATCTTCCCTTGTCATGCTGTGGCCAAGTCCTGGATCCTCTCTTGCCTAATATTTCCTTCTGGCCAGCTGTGCTTTCCAGCTGTCATAGACCCTTCCAGCCCCAAATATCCCTCCATTTCCAGCATGCAGAGATGCTTTCCTCCACAGCTGAGTCAGTTTATTCCCAGAAACAACCCACCCTTTCAGTTTCTTCAGAAGAATAAAAGTCCTCCCTGGTCCTGGTGCTTTTATATCATCACAATGCTCTTTCTCAGTCTTGCTTTGCTCTGAATGCTTTCCCCCTCACTGTTCCTGTAAATGTGGGCCAAGCTGTAATGATGCAGCACACAGGAAAACACCTTTCTCCTATGATCTTAGACAGCCCCTGGAATTAATTCCTGGAAAGTAATTCTTGGCCTTTCTGAGTTACGCTTTCCCATGAACAGATGGACAAAATGATGGATGAAGAGGGGAGGAACGGAACAATGATTGAGAAAGAGTTGAGCAATGATTAGGTGCTCACCTAAAATTCAGAAAAATTGTCAGTCCCATGCACTTTCCTGTGCTGTGCTGCTGTTTGCATTGCAGTTCACTTGGCAGAGTAGACATATTATTTTCTCTTTTTCTCCCTTTCCCAACAGCAAAGTAGCTGCACTGCTCTGCTCTGCTATTGGCAGTTGTTCCCTTTGAGACTATTGAGTACAGTTCCAATGGAATCCTCAGCTAAAGGACACTGGGCAATGTTGAACTCCAAATATCTCCAGCAGTAAGCCTGTTCACAGCTGCTCTGTTGCCCCAAACCCTTGCACTTCATGAGAGACCCTCTCAGGCTTCCTCTCAAATTCTCCCATTGAACTTTTTTGTGTATTTTGTCTTCCTTGAAAGAAGTACATGACTCCTACTTTTGGAGACAAAAGGGCAGCAGGAGAGATTAAAACAACTCCATGTCTGGAAAACTTAGAGGTCTAGCCCATTGTGCAATCCCTCCAAGCCCGGAAGATATGAAGGAACCTAAGCCTGGTTATTTCTCGAGGGAGCAGCTACATGCCTCCACTTCTGTTATTTCACAGGTCAACTTAAAATTTCTCTTTGTGCTGCTTACACTGAGATCATAGGGCTCCAGGCAGGCATTTTGAGGAATATCTGGGACAGAAGCTTCTACACCAAACTGTAGCATTCCCATACCAAAAGCATGCACTGCAGTAGTGCTCTGAAGCAATTGGAGGAAAAAGGAGCCTGGAGATAGCTATTCCAGGACCTTTCCTCACTCCTGACCAACTGCATTTCCACAGTATGTTGGGGATGTCAGTCTCTCACTCAGTTGTTTCCACTGGACACCAGCCCCTCCTGCCTCCTGCTATCCCCAAAATACACTAAACCAGCTCTTCACCCTGCTTACAATGTTCCTACTCTCTGTGGCCAATTAGGAACACCCAAACACAGGGAAATCATCCATCCTGTGGTTGTGAAATTCCGTAAAACTCCATAGTGGCTCCAACCTATTCCCTGTAATTAATTTCTTAGTCTCTGAATATTAGATTTCCATCTGCCTCCCCCCTGCTTTCAGGCAGGATGACATTCTTTTCTGCTCAAGTCCTTCCAGGCGCTACTGATCTTGAAGCTCCCCAATTACAACCACTTTTCTTGTGATGGTGACACCTTAAGAGACAACAGCAGCTGCCTATAAAGGGCTTCTGCCATCTGTTTCCTCTGCCACTTCTTTGACACAGCTCTAGTTATATACAGAAAAATATTTATCACAGTTCATTCACTCCTCACTCAAAAATGAGCAAGAGAAAAATGTCTTCTTTCATGATTCTGCCACTGCCCTTCAAAAACCCATGACCCTCAGCCTAAGGAAAAGGGCAATGGTTGAATCTAAAACGAAGCAGCAGAAATTCTTGATGATTGGTCCCTTGAGACCCTGTACTCTGAAGGCAGTTCTGGGGGGCATCTACATTTGGGAATGACTCCTCATGGCTGTCTGAAAGGCAAAAGTCAAAATCAAACCACTTCATCTCAATGACCAATCTTTCATACCAATTGTATCTGAAAGGAGATGCACATGTGCACACGTGCACAATGCACATTTGAACAGACTTAGTTGTGAGTCCTTTTCCATCACCTCTCCAAAGAGGCTGAATGGGATGGGATCAAAGGAACTAGCTCCTACCCAGGAGGACTATGGGCTAGTAATGTAAGGGGAAGAGTAGAAACATCATCAGGGGTTAGGACTGTGGGAGAAAAATGTAGACATGAGAGATGATGTAGAATAAAAGGGAAGAGAAGAAGAAACAGTGAATTCTGAAGAAGAGCATAGAGAAAAATGAAAACCAAGGGTGAAAAAAAATTGAACTAAGAAAGAAAAATATTATGCAACATCCTCAGGAGAAGATAAAGCTCCAGGAACAGGTTGTCAGAAATTTACTCTTTACAATGGACAGGTCACAGTAAGGTTGCAGAAGTCAGAAAATAGGGTGGGATGAAGAGTCATTTGATTCACAGTGATCTGTAATACTGAATGAATACAACCATAAGCCTGGGAAATATTCAGTGTTCAAGCACGATCCATCTCACTGCAGCTACACTGGTGATATAAACAAGACCTGAAGAAAGAGAGAAATTCTCTGAGTGATAGCAAATTTAAGAATGAAATGCTGTTATGAAGGAGTGGGAGGAGAAAAATAAAGCCAGCACTAAAAAAAATATCATGTTCAGAAGGAGAATGAAAACTGAGAAATAGGAAGACAAAAATCAGAAAGGGAAAGAAAATCCAAGAAACGGAGGTGGATAGTGTTATTCTTTATTTGACAGAATGTATTCTTTATACAACAAGCTAAATCAGAAATTTATAGGTGTTTGCTTCTAGCAAAAACACACATCAGAAAAATCCCTACCCATGAATAGGATGACATTGCATTCTCAAGTTTTTGTATACCATCCTCATTTTCTGTTTTTCACAGCTAGAAGATAGGAGTATATGCTCTGGGGGCATAGGAAGTGCAGGATAAAGTCCATATGCTTCCCTGGGGAGTTATAGATTTGATAGGAAGCTAGTATAACTACTTTAGTTGCCTGTGTCACAGAAACAGAAGTGGATTTCACCTATCCTACAGGGCTTGGTATGAAAACTCTGATTGAGTAGTTTGGAATTTTATGGGAGAGCTTTTCTGTAACACAAGGAGAATAAATGGGTCTGGGAGACAGAAAGCTGTCAATAAAAAAGAAAGATTGAGATAAAGGTAGAAATGCAGAAAGAAGAGAAAGTTCATGGTCACCTCTGCCACTTTACACACTCATCCATCCAAGGTGAGGAATCTGTATGAGAATTTTTGCCCCATAGGAAGAGCAGCCAAGTTGAATTTTTCTAAGAAGGGTGAAAGATTATGAAAATGTGGATAGTTAAAAAAGGAACTGCTGGACTTGATGAACAGCTGGCATAAATAAATACAGAATCTCGTTACCTTTGGGGCTGTCTCACCCACTCACACTAGAAGTGAATTTAGCCCCTGGTTTGTTGGGTACATCACTGGCAGAGCAGGGACACGCGGTGACCCTGGGGGCATGGATGTTTAAAGCACGAAGAACAGCCCTTCCACAGCCTTGCTCTCCCCTTGCCTACACAGGCAGCGTAAGCTCCATCCGAGTCACTGAGGTTACATCAGAGCAAACGAGGGGAGAATTGGGCCTCCATCTCTTGTGCATAGAAACACTACAGTATTGTACGTCATCAGATGCCAGTGCAGTAATCATTTCCACAGATACAAGAGAAAAGAGACAACCTCGTTTCTAATTTAGTCGTGATAGCATCAAAGAGACCCAAAGCCTATTGCTTTCTGGGAAGCAGGGACTTCAACAATAATAATTCTTTGCACATATATAGCACCTTCATTGCCAACTACTTACTTTATACCCTGGGGTGTGAAGAAAAAGGACTCCACTTAATTCCATATGCTCTTAATTGCTCTCTATCCCAGATCCTTCCTAGCAAAATATGAGAGAAATACTTAAACTCACTGTTAATTTGTCAAATTAGGGCAGTCGTTGACACCAGCAGAAATGCAGGCCTAGTTTGCATCTTACATTGCAACTGCACAGCATAGCATCTAGAAACAAAAGAAATGCCAGACTAAGTAAATCTGAGCTCTGTTTAATCCCTGACAAATGTTTCAGGGAAGAGGCAAGAACCACATGGCAGTCAGATAGGGGATAGACTGCCCTTGTGAAATGTTATCCTAGTTTTTATGGCGACTGGCTTAATTGCTGAATTACAAAACACCCAAAACGCTGTTCACATCCATTAGGAGGATGCTTAATTTTCGTGAACTCTGTCGTAAATGCCTACTTGCTTGCTAAATGTTGTTAAAATCTTGGCCATGAGAGCTCCAGTGGCAGTGAGCTCCACAGCCCTGATATGCATCAAATGAGAAAGCTTTAACTGGGTCTCCCACGACTCATGTCAGGTCCTCGTCTGTGTGTTACAAAATGGGGAAATCCAGAGCTACTGATTCACCTTCTCTAGCCCATTCATTATTCAACACAATCCAATCACTTTGCCTCTCACTCACCTCCTTTTCCGGGCAAATGTGCCTAGCCTTCACACACAGTCTTTTCTACTCTTCCTTGTCTCTGTCCCCCTTTTATGAACCCTATTCTGACTTTGCAACATCCCACCCTTGGACGGCCCTTGCTTCTGCACTCTCTGCTATCCCCTTTGCTTTGCTCCTTATGCTTGGGGACTTGCTGGTGGTGGGTTTTCTGTCTGCAGCCATGTGCTGCAATGGACCATTAGCAGCAGTGTCCCCATTTCTGGCACCCAGTGAGTCACCACGGTTCATGTAAAGCCCTGCATGGTACACAATCCCCCTTTTCTCACCAGCCAGTGATAGCCTCTGCCCCTCCTCACTGAGGTTCATTCAGGCAACTATTGGGCTTGGAGCCCCCAGCCCCATTCATCTCCCCACCTCAGGTATTCCCGAGAATCTCAGAGGAAATAATTTCCCTGAAAACAGTTCAAAAAGAATGACTGCTCACCGAGACTCTTTTCCCAGACAACCAGAGATCCTTCACTGTAGTGCACAACAACTGCCCCAGGGTTATGGCTTGAGAGACCCATATTTTCCATTTGGATCCTGGCCTGATCCATGTTTGAGGGTTGCCAGGGAGGGCATTTAGGGCTTCCATGAGCTCCTTCCAGCCCAGTTGCTGGCTGCACGCAGATGAGCCAGCTCATCAGCTGAGCTGCCAGTGAGCCCTCTGGCCATGGGAGGTTGGAGGCAGCAAAGTGGAGGGAGGTTGGCTTGACCACAGGCAGTGAGCAATGAGTGGAGCAGAGGGAGGGGCTGGGGTCTCACCCCCCTCAAAGGTACCTGGGTTGCTGGTAAGAGGAGACAGCAACTGGTGTCATATACTGCTTTGAGGAGGGGACACTGGCTGGAGAAAGGAGGAGGGGGACAGACAGAAAGAGGTTAGAAAAGTGTTTATTTAGAGCATAAAGGCAGCACAGCTCCAAAAGAATGGGGTCCTTTAGCTGGAGGGAATGACTACATGTAAGATGCGGTAAAAGCAGGGGGAAATGATGGCAGGGAGAAGAGGAAAGAGGATAGAGAAATGCAACAGCAGGAGCAAAGGGGACAGAGAGAAGCAAGGACAAGATAATAGAGAAAAGAACAAGGGGGATGGGCCTCAGAGAACTTGGAGACAAACAAGGAGAAATAATGAAGGGGAAAATGCTTTTGAGAGAAAGCACAGAAGAGACATAAAGATGAAAGGGAAAAATAAAGAGGAAAAACAGGGGAGGGAAACGAGAACAAATTAAAACGGAGATGGATAGAATGAGTTGAAGATGGAGTGTGAGGAAAAAGCTGGGGTCATATAGCCAAGGGAAAAATAACTTTTAGGTGTATTGTATTTATATCACGTTCTGCGTATGCCTAACCAGTTCTGTGCTCTGTTTCCCCTGCTGGGTGGCTGCTGGCTTGGATTGGGGGCTGAGTGGGGAAGGACATGGAGCAGGAGCCCTGCTGTAACCCATTCCCCCGGCAGCAGCCCCCTTCCCTCCTTGAGAGCCCACTGCAAGGGGGAAGGTTTCGTGTCCATGAAAGGAAGGCAGCAGCACATCCCCTGACAACGAGTGCGATATGGAAGAGAGAAGCAGCGCAGAACGGAGCAGCGAGGGCTCCCCCTGGGATAAACCGGGTATGCTTCATTGGGAATCTGCTCTTAAAACAGGGGCAGGGGGCAGAGCCATCTGAGAGCCTGAAATGTTCCCTGCTCCCCCCGGCAACCTCCTCGCTACTGCTTTTAAATTAAATAAATATGGAGATTCTGCTGTCAAACCTTAGTGGCTCTCCTCCCCCAAAACTCTTGCTTAGATCATACCAAACCGCAACCAAGTGAGATGGGGACTCAGAGGGCTGCATGAGGAAAGGAATGGGTTAAAAGGGAAACATTAGATAGGAATAGCTGCTGGTCTCCCTGGCAAAGAGACATTTGTTCTATCTCTGTGTAATTTCTTTATACATTACTGCTGCCACACTGCACCTCCATGTCCCTCCCACTGCATTTCACTCTCACTCTTTTCAGCAAGGCAATTTCTGGTGCATTTCAGGACAGTATTAACCCATTCCTCTTTCTTGTCAGCAGGAAGATTCATAATTTAAAAGCAATTTAGAAGTCCGTTCTAGCAACTCACTAGTGAGGAACAGCATTTCCTTGTCAAATCTTACCAAGGAGCTGAGCTTGCAGGTCTCAGCCCCTCAAATCCCTGCCTTCTCTGTGACTTCAGTCAGGTGTGAATTTAGGCTGAGAACCAAACCCACCCAAGTCTGGGATCCTGAGTAATTCTTCCTCACCATCTGTCACTCCACTTTTTAAAATCCTGCATCTTCTTCTTCACCAAGGCCTGTCCAGCTCTGAATTCTCTTTTATTCCTGGCAGATGCAGTGCCAGCAACAACCAGCTCTATGCCCGGTCATTTCCTCCTGCTGCATCTCACGACTGGGCTAGGATGCTCCTGGTCCTGAACTGTGAAGACATGGAGACCCTGATTTAATCTACTGCTACACCCACAGAATTTTCAGAAAAGGCCCTGGATTAGGTCAGCAAGGATGAAAGGAAAGGACCCTTTGTAGATTTGTGGATCCTTGGAAGTAGGACGGCAGGCAATTCTGCAGAGCAAAACTAGGGACACTGACAGAAACAACAGCTGAAAGAAATAAAATCATGAAAGGTAAGAGGGAAAACACAGAAAAAACCTACACATAAAATGGATGTGAAAGGAAAGACGTGCAGCAGGAACAAACAGCAGTGGGAGAAGGCAGTGAGAGGAAGCGACGCAGTGCCAGAATTGTCTGGCAGAAGCTTGTCCACTGCCTGTGCCCTGCCTCACTTTGCTGTCAGCTCTTCATTTTTGCAATACTGAATCTGCACTTAGCTCTCATGCGCTGTTCAGATATAACAAGCTGGAAAGGGAACAGATCAGCTCATTAATTCTTCTTGGGAAGGGTCTCTAGGCAGGAATTATTTTCTCCACCAACATCCATTCAATTACTTGCCTTCACACCAGTCAGATCTACAGGGATGTCTAACCCCATGTGCATCACTCATGCCTGCCTGCCCTGGACTCTTCTCTCCTGCCTTCTCAGTATAAAAGCCTCCCAGACCTATCCATTTCTTAATAATAATGACAACATGACAAAACCATTAACCTACAGATATAAAATACTTTGCATTTGCTCGCTTCATAAGACCCTGATAAGGCATCGTCCCTCACTTTTTGAGATCTTGTAGGAGATCTACAGGAGCTAATGAAAGAATCAGATAAGGCATCACTCATAATAAAAAGTGGTTTTAAAACATTCAGTGCCAAGAAGGAATTAGGCTGGAAGATCCGCAGCCATTTCGAAGTTGTAAGAGGTGCAGCATCCATGTGGGGCATGAGCTTGCAGATCTCAATTGTTCAGTGTTCGTATGTGTTTTGTGCCTATTGAGTTAAAGGGCTGAGAAAAAATATTTTTCTCGAAGGGCAGAGACTTTTGAATGGCCCAGAGACATATTTTGGCAACCCCAAAGTCTGAGAGAGAATCATCTGGAGGAAGATTAGGGAAAAAATCAGAAGCATGATCCGGAGTAATGTGAACTGACACCATCTGTCTGCTTGAGTTCCCACCATGGAGCAGGGGCTCACTGTAGGGCTCACAAGAAAGGGGGGAAAGAAATCCCAATAGAGGAGGAGCTTCCCAGAATTGTACTCTTTGAAGCACTACAAAGATCTGAAAACACTGACTGAAAGTCCGTTGTAGGAAATAGAATGACTAAAGAGAAGGAAACCCAAAAATTGAAAGCCTGGGGACCAAATTCTCAAAGAGGAGGTTGCAATTCTGACCGCAACATATCTGTGCATATAGCCCAAGATAAGTGCTCACATCCATTTCTGCTACTGGATCTCTTGGCCAAGAAGAGAAAAGACAATTTAGCATGATAACTGGAACATGAGGTGTCCACCATCTCTGACAGCTACAGCGTTGACTAATGCCAGTGTTCCTCCATGTTTCCAGAAATGAAGGCAACATTATCAGAGGCTTCCTACCAGTAGCAAATGGCAGTTTGAACTCCTTCTTTGATTATTTTCTTGTTACAAAGCCTCCTGCCCTCCTCTTCACTACGTCCCGTCACCCCATAGACCTGCCCTGACATCTACCCCAGGCAGAAGAGCGTCTGTCACACATCCTTTGTCAGGTGCTTCTGCCACACCGTGGGCAGGCTGTGCACAGATCCAAGATTTTTGTCCTTTGTACAGCCTCCTGAGACCAAGCCCTTTCCTCCACAAATCTACCCACTCTGTGTATCATGGGGGAGAGGAGCCTTTGCTGCATCCTTCTCTCTCCTGTTCACCAGCAGGAAGCTTTCACCAGGGAGAGGGAATCAGCCAGGGACACCGTTCTGATTCCTTTTGACAAGAAAGAAGATAACCCCCCACTAAGTTGATCAGACATGACAGTAAGAGCCCTGACATCCAAGGGCTGGTGGGGATATTTGGCTGTGACGTCCTGGGACCAAGGGAGCGTCAGCCATCACCCCACGCAGGCTGTGGGGCTGCGGGAAGCCAAGCAGAGGCATGGCAGCAGTGGCAGTGCCAAACCTACGCTGTACCACCTCAAGAGGCAAACCCATGTTCAGACCCTGCTCACAGCGTGCCCACGGGGATGGTTTTGCCTTCTGCTGAGATGCTCTTGCAACCAAGTCTTTATCCAAGTTTTAGTGCAACCTGTGCCCTCAGGCGAGGGACTCAGAGCTGGGCTCAGCTCCCCTGTGGTGCATTGCACCCTCCTACCCCACTTGCTGCTGCTGCCCAGTATTTGGGGGCTGGGAGATTGGGCCAGCCCAACCCTCACACTTATGGGAAGAGTGAGAGCACCCTGCCAGGACCATGCAGTTGTGCTCAGGCTGAATTTCACACCGTTCATGCAGGGCTACGGTTTTAACCCACCGGAAAGCATCAGCAGGGAGGGCAGGGGACCTGGGCTGGCAGCACAACATTGGGGGAGCTGGGGGCACTTCAAAGCTTTTAATTGTAAGCATCCTGGCACATTCTTTTGCCATGCAAGCCACTTCTCAGCAGTGCCTGTGGGGTCCTGTCAGATGTAAAGGAGAAGAAGCCCCGAGCTCCTCCAATCTGACAAACCTCACCCGCCCCTTCCTCCTCCCCCTCAGACCGCGTCCCTCTGGGTATGGCTCTGTGGGCAGATAGACATGATCTGAATTCACTGCCTCTCCTGGCTGGGGTCCTCATACCTTCTATCTCCACCCCAGCCTCCCTTCCCCCTCCAGTTTGGGGACATGGCTCAGGAAGGGAGTTGATCCCCGCAGCCTCTCTTCCCTGCATGGCTTTGCAACTGGGCTTTTTTTTTTTCCCCTTCTCTCATTAATTTTTAATTAAGGAGATGTCTCCTTCCCTGGTTGTAATGAATATCTGTGTGAAAGGCTTTTCATTTTTTATTAATATATACCTCTATGTATTTATCAATTTGCAGGAAATCTGTGCGTGTGTGTGAGCAAGTGTGTTTAAAACATCCCCCATTAATTTACTGCTATTGATTTTCTGGCGTGGATACAGCATATAGTATTCAGCATAGAGCTCCTCTGCAGGATATGTTAAAAGGCAGCAGTTTGGGTTGACAAAGGGCACTAAATGCAGTATGCGTCAAATAGACCATCGCTCAATGAAGTCACTTAGCTATTCAAAACATGTCCAGCCATCACTCAACCATTTGCACCAAGAACGGGGGGAAATTCACGCTTTTTCCTGGACACAACCATTTCCAAACAGCAGCTTTAGCTTTCTTTGGTGAGAGACATCAAAACATACATAGTTTATTTCCCCCTTCCCCCTGCCTTCCATCTCTCAGTGCCAGGTTAAGAAAATCAGTTCTGCGGTACCCACTTGCTGTTCTCTCCTGACAGGGAGCTCCAGGCACACCCAGCTCCGGTGGACACCGGCAGACACTGATTTTATCCCTGGATGTCCATGAAGCCCCGGCAACCCACTGTCCAGCTGGGAGCTGATTCATAAACAGGGCTTTCACAATGGGCTGTAATGTGCGCTCCTGTTCTCTCACTCTCTCCTCACTACGTGTGTAACATAAACCACGCATTTCCATCGGTTGCCCCTCTGCCTCCAGCACAGGCTGAAGACCACCTCCCCAGCCCACACATACGCCAATAGCAGTACTCAGAAACACATATTTAAAAGCGAATCACTGGACCCTCTTTTCTTTCCCCTTCCCTTTAGAATGTCTGATTCCAGAAGTTAGCTGCAGTGGTGTCTCTTCTGTCATCAGACATGTCAATGAGTTGCTGTTCAGTTTCACCACATCAGACTTCAGCTGATTTCTCCATTCAGAGACTTGTTTATTTTAAGTCTTTACCATAAACCTTAAAAAAAAAAAAAATCAACCCCCAAACCAACCCCAAACAAAACCCTCCTCCCAACAAGAAACAAACTGGGGAAAAATGCCAGCCCCAAACCAAACCAATCAGTGGCCAACTAGACCCCTCTGCATCCAGCCCAGTAAGATGTGGTTGCCTACAGACATTACAAGATACTCTGAACTCTGTTTGAGATGGTATCGTTCTGTATGAGACATTTTGGATATAAACCCGTTGCTTCCCTTTCTCTCTTTTTCCTTCCTAAAGTGAACTAAATTGCATCCAAAGTGCTTTGCAATAACCTCCTCCCCACATTGTCCCTCACTCACAGTCTTGTCTTTGCAAATAAGGCATTTGCAAAGAGAGCAATTATTTCACTCTCTGGTTGCAGCCGGAGCACAGCAATAACACAGCATTTTGGCATTGCTTACCCAGGCAATACAAACAAGCTGAAGACAGGCAGACTGCACAGTTGCTTTTTGAAAGGATCTCTCGGTGGTTTTGTAACACACACATTATTCCAGTTGGAGGGAGGAAGTGAATTTTTGGGGAAGGTGAGAGGAGGGAGGATGGGAAAGAAGGGAGAAGGGAACAGAACAGTGAATGTTTTGCCTGTCTTCTTGCCTCTGTGCTCTGAGTAACTGAGCCCACCACTCTCAATCCACCACGAAAGGAATGAAGTGAGAAAATGGTGGAATGTGGAGGGATTTATTGGGGGGAGGAGGGAGAAACGTGGGGTGGTGGGAGAGGAAGGGTTGGGGGGGGTGTGGAGGTCCAGAATCAAATACCTTCCAGGCAGCAGGTTCTCCATAATCCAGAATGGGTCATGACTTCCTCGTTCTTTTTGCTGGTTTCGTTCTCACTGACAGTTTTAGTCTTGCAAACCCCTCTGGAGTAAAGCCAGTAGTCGGTCCCCACAGCTATGGTCATCAGGCTGAAGGCAGCGAAAGCACCAACGGTGGTTAAAAGCATCTGAACACCTCTGTCAAAGAGCCCCATAATTCTTCATTATACAAATACCCAACCGCCTTCTGATTCTTGGGGTGTGTGTGTTTAATAAAATAAAAGAATAATAATTCCGACTAATAATATAATGGGTATAGAGAGATAGATATCAAAAAAGGGAGGTAAGAAAGCCCACGGAAAAGAGTGTAAATTAGAAAGACCACACGGGAAGAGGCTTGCCTTTTAAATCGGAAACGTTCTGGTTGAAATATAAAAAAAGGAAAAAGGAAAAAGAAAAAAAAAAGAGATAAAAGAACCAAGAAAAACCAAAGAAATAAAGAGAGAACCCCCCCCAAAATGAGACGCCTTAATCCCTTTTTCTAAAATTCTGGTCTCCAGTTTCCATATGTAATGGCTAATTTGGAGATGGCTTCCACAGTGAACAGGGGAGCAGCAGCAGCATCCTCAACACAATCTCTCATTATCTGGACCTAGACAGTTAGAGACTGTAAGAGCAGAGATGCAACCTTCAGTCTTCTTGCTTAGCTCTGCAGCCTGCGCCATGAAAATCCTTTTCCTTCCCAGTTATCTTCCTTGGGTTTTTATTTTTTTTTTTTCCCGGCAGCGGCAGTCGCTCCAATCCTCTCTCACTTTTTCTTGCTTGCTTCTCCTTCCTTTTGCTCGCTCCTACCACCAAGCCAGAGTGCCCAGTATACTGTAAGCCCTTGATTTCAGCTGAACAGGTGCCGAGGTCTTGCCTCCCATGGCTTTTCCGCACAGCCGCGGCGCTCGCTCCCGGCGGAGGTGGGCGAGGAGAGAGGGNGCCCCCGCCCTGCGCCTCGCCCGCCGCTGCCGGCACCGGCAAGGGTCGCTCCTCCGGGGCCTCCTCCGCGGAAAACGGCGCTGGGGCTCTCTCTCGCTTACCGCCTTTCTCCCCCCACCGCCGCCCCCCAGATCAGCCTCCTTCGCATCCCCGCCGTAGGTGCCCGGAGCTGCGAGTGCGACCCGCACACCGCAGTTAGACCCGCACAAAACTTCAGTCAGCCGTTTCTCTCCCCTGGAGGCGGGTGAAATGTAACGTGGAAGGGTAATTTAAAAATAAGCATGTATTTCTGCTCTTATTGCTGTTGTTATGATTTTTAAGTGCTTGCTCTTCACTCTTCTCGGGTTTGCTGCAAGTTGCATATGTCTTGGTGTTGCTCGTTTTCCGTCCCTCTGCCTCCCCCTGACCAGTGGTGTGTGGAACCCTGTGTTCTTACTTTGTCTTGAGGGATTTCAGTGCAATCCCAATGCCTGCTCCAAGAAGCAGACATTTTGGGAAGATTCTTCATGAGAAAGGTCGATTTATGATAATTAGTATCATTTTGTTAAGGAAAGGAACCACCAAAATTGAATACATCCACCCCCTCAACCCTGGGAAAGCAATCCACCTTTCACATCCTCATTTTACACAGAAAGATGCATGAGCTGAATGGATGCAGACTGAAATCTATCACTGCTTAAGTTTTGTGTCAGACACAACCTGATAGTACAGGGAACACACAAAAAATTGTGCAACATTGACATCTAAGTATGTCATAATCCTCTCTCTTTTCCTCAGCAGTATCATTACACCAGGTTAATTACATTAGTCACCTCCTGGTTCTATACATGTAGCTGCTCATTAATGCAACAATCATGAAGAAAAGAAATAATCTAATTCTTGATGCTGCCGATTTTGTTTCTCTCTGATCAGATTCATTGTTCAGTGAAAAATGAGACCAGAAGATCTGCTTTAGGTTCACTGCTGTTCTATGCAGGGGAGCAGTGCTGGGGGAAGGGGGTGCTGGGAAGTTGAACCAGTTGGAGGGCTTCAGCCATGCTGCAATTTCATAACTCTAGTTATCTCTTCTCCCTACTCCCTTTCTGGGTGCAGACTGGGCCTGCCCTTCCAGAACAATCTGTCCCAGGACTCATGGACATGAAGGGCTCTATAGCAAGCAGCTAGGGGGCCACTGGCTGCCCTACAGACCTTTGATCATTTCCCCCATTTGGAGGGCACAATCCAGGCAGCCGTCACAGGTGAGGCTGAGGTAGAAGTGTTTACCAGCAAGCACTCATGGTGTCCAGCATCAGCCATATGCGAATCACAACCAACAGTCAGAAAAGGCCCCTGGAAAGGCATAAAAAGGGAGAGGTGGTAGGAGACACTGCAGGTTGAGACCACTGAAAAATTTTTTGTGGACAAAGCACCTAGTTCATCTGGGGGAATCCTAGCCTTGCCCTCTGCCATTAGAGCTGGGAGGGGTGGGGGGGTGGGTCTTTCTGTACCCTTGGAGCTGCTGAACAGTTGGGAACGAATAAGGGGGCAGGTGCATACTGTACTCTGCATTTTTAGTACTCTGAGTATAGGCTGCTGCAAGAATGTGGAGGATGGTAGTTTGTGGACAGGCTCTCTGAACTATTGTCTGTAGTGCAAAGGAATTTGAGAGGCAAAGAGATGTGGAGAACACACCTAAACTGGTGGGAGATTATGGCTCTACAGGGATGGCCTGCGTTGAGGAGGCTCCATGAGGCTCTTAGATGGGAAAGCTAGGGAAGATCACCCAAGGACCTCTCCTTCCCTTATATTTTGCCTGAAAGAAGGAAGGGGCCTTGAAGAGGGAAGGCATAAGGGAACAATAAATAATTCTTGGGACTCTGAGCATTTTCTTTTTGTGTTAGTGGTTGCTCCTTTCCAACTCCACCTCAATATTTAAACCTTCTCATTCTTCAAAGAAAGATAGAAAGTCTGGGCCAGAAGTCTGAAAGATTCTGAAGAAGAAAAATCTTCATTTGGCTATTCTTGCACTTAAATCCATCAAGCACAAACATCTCATGTGTGGACAAGAAAGTCACTCCAGAAATCTGGACCTCCTACGTCCAAGGAGGGTTGGCTCCTCAGTTACTCTGTACTCTCAAACAGTGTATTACAGCAACAAGAGACGGGCATGTTCTCCCCACAGAAATTGCCAGTGTAAGAAGGCCACTCTTGCAGGGTAGCAATTTCTATAATCTCTGACTAAGAGGAGTCAGACCTATGAGAGCTCAGCACACCTCAGGATCAGAACTAAACATGGCTTCCTGCCTCACACTTCCCAATTTCCAGAAATAATTCTCTTCCTGCTACCCTACTTATATACTCTTAGACCATTCACAATAATCCCTATACAGTTCTAAATGCCACAGGAGAAGAATGGAACAAAGGCAATGCAAATGCCAGACTGTCCTGTGTGACTGCTTGTGCTGTGGTTAGATGCTGTGCTGAGATTTTGTCTTTCCTACAAAGAATCATTAAAAATGATAATACAAAACAAGAATACAGAATAAAACCACAGTGGCAGACTTTTACAAGTCACATCTTCTGAATAGCGCAACACAGAATGACATCTATAGAAGAGTAAGGAGAGAGAAATTAATAGTCTGGAGGAAATAGAGAGATTTTAAATTACATTTTAAATTACTTGAAATGAGAAGCTGATGAGACAGGGAGCCACAGGAAGTCTGCTTCCAATGGCAAACCAAGAGTGCTGCTATTTGTGGAGAGAAGGGGCAGTGCTGTAGGAAAAAAAGGGGCATGAGAAAGATGCAGGAAGCGAGATGAAGGGCACAAAGTCGGAAGCAACTCCATGGGATGGTAATGAGACTGAATAGTGTTTGCAGATTGAGTGCTGCAGTGGAGCTCTTTGGCACATAGTGTATAAAAATTGGATCTAGGAATCTTCATCCTGGGGAGGCCAGCTGAGAAGGAGCTGTTGTAATGAGATGTAAAAGAGATAGAGTTGATGCAGCTGCATTTGCAGGCAGAACAGAGGTGTTAATAGGGAAATGCACCAGCAGAGGAGATGTTAGGAAAAACAAACTGGGGTTAGGGTGATAATCATAGAACTGGAAGCCAATGGGGCAGAGAAGAGAGAAATGAGATATGGTGTATAAAGAGAATTAAAATGTAAGCTATTTCACTGGAGAAGAAAAAAGTCACATATCTGTACTGTTAGAAAAGCAGATGGGGTGATCAGAGCAGTCATCACTGACATCCAGATCTGAGGGTCCCAAAGCACTTAAGAAACATTTGCATCAAAGTTGCACGCTCATGGTTTTCTTAGACCAGTTCAACAAACTAGCAAGCCATGGAAAGAAGATTTGTGGGTTTTGCTGGAGAATCGCAGGTGAAGAAGCTAGAGATGGAGATGATAGACATAGGAAGATAAATGCAGATGGAAAAAACCTCACTGGTCCTCTCCTCTTATCTTCAGGTTCATGTAACTTCAAGATCAACAAAACAGTTTAAACATCAGACATTCAATACTACAGCAAAGTCATCTCTGATGTAATCCTGTGACCAATGGAGGTCTATCAATTAGAACGAGCAGATTTCCATGCAAAATGGGTGTGGGTGCTGCCCTGAGAGTGCCTAAAACAACCTCTTGTGATAGACAGGAGTGGACTCCATCAGGCACCAAGGATGAGGTTCTAATGCTGCCATACAGAAGTCCCTCAGTTTCTCATTTATGTCCTCTTCCAAGCTATATCTTGTACAAACGGTTCATTTAGCCTCACAACACTCCTAAAAAGTAACACATTCATTAGTTTGCAGAGGCACTGAGGCACCAAAACATCCAGAATGTATTCATAAAGCACACCAAAGTGAAAGTGTTTGTGCTGATTTTAGTGGAATCTGGGTGCTGTTATGAAAGAATTGGGTACTCATGGGTACCCGAGATAACTGTTTCAGATTGAGTCTTGAAGCTACAACTCCTGTGCTTTCCATGTGAGACTCCTTTTTCCCTTTTTCTTACACAACCTTTTCTTCCACTGAATGGTGTATTTGAAGATGGTTGGGAAACAAAAAGTGTCCTGTCATGAGCCCTGAGGGTTGTATTCTGCAAAAAAGGAATGCCTTCCTTCTCTACTCAGAAGAGATAGTTGGAGAAGACTGAGATACCCAGGATGAATTTTCTGCCATGATGAGTTGCTGGGATGTGAACTGTTTTTTCTCCCTTTCTCTTTCCATGCTATGCTAAGGTTTGTATGTACAGCAGCTTCCTAATCAATATAAATTGAAAAAAATCAATACCTGCAACCCATTAGCTCTAACAGAAGGCAGGCTGCTAACAAGTCATTCTAGCTGGAATTTTAGTATTTGGTAAAGCACTCTCAGTGAGGATATATGTATATATATGCATATATGCATATATATATATACACAAACTGAATATGACTAGCAGAGAATATAAGTTGTGAGAACATTCCTCCTCCCACCAGCACGTCTATCCCTATGTATTTACATAAGTATACTAAACTAAAGACACTCCTCCCCACTCAGACGCTGTGCCTCATACTCATCCTCTCCAGAACACACATTTTTCTACACTTAATCTATAATCCCAGGCTACCTTCATGTTGTACTATCTTGTGTATAAATAAACACATGCCTCTACACTCCCTTACCCCTGCATTAACCACACTCCATAGAAATCCAGCTTGAGACTCACTTATTCACAAGCATACAGCCATTTTTTCTCCATTGCTGTATCCCCAGATCCTTCATGGAAATTCTTTTTAGTTCACATTCATATCCAAAGCCAGGCACAGATAGTTCCCACTGACATCTACATACATCCAAACCTGAAAGCACACTCCAGGAAACAAAATCAGCTTTTGAAAAAGTTGATGAAAAGTTTTCAGCACAGGTTTTGTAGTCAGAATCTGCTCTAGGGCCTAAGGCACAGGGAAGAGTCTCCAGAATGCATCAGAGAGGCAATGGATCTCACTGCCCATCGTGCCTGAAATATGGGCACCAATAACTATGTTGTCCCTAGTAAAGCCTTTGTCCATTTATCCACTGACTGTAACTAGATTAGACTATCACTCCTGATTTGTCCCTTATGGAAGGGGTGTTTCTCCTGGTCAACTTCAGAAAGTCCAAATTAAAAGCAGTCATAATTTCTTGACAAACAGTTTTATGGAACTCTACTGAAGAAATGTACTTGGGCGGTGGTTTGGTTCTTTAAGAAAAAAAAAAAAGCCTGTTTCCACATAAACATAATAATCAGAGAATTGCAAAGAATAAGTCAAAAAAGAGAAAGGCCTTACTTTTTTCTAAAGGCTTTCAGAATCTTGTTGGAAGCATCAGTGCAATGATAAATGCTGAGGTAAAGGTGAGGTGTACAGTGAGGATGGTTTGTGTTGACACTGATCAATATCCTGTGGTATCAGTCTTCCTTTCAGTGTAAAGGGCACAGATGGGGACAGACAAGAGGATCTTGTGCAGAAGCATCTATTCAGTATCACCATTTAAAGCCACAATCCGGCCCTAATATGAGATTTTGCCACCCAGACCTCTGCAGCCACAGAGGTATCACTGGGCCTTCCTCCATGGACAGACTAGCTCTCCTAGGTCTGGTGGTACTGACACAGATAGTACTGCAAAGACATGTATGCAAACTTTCATCTTTAGGACACCCTGAGCTTTTCTTCTGTCAGATAGTTTAGGGTATTGGGGCAGGAATATTAGATAGTTAACTTCGCTGATGCTCAGCAGTATATCAGGGTTAAAAGGATTCTTGAAGGAACATCCCAAGAAAAGCAAGAGAAATGGTTAGTGTCTAGGATAGGCTATTTCATCCCTATGAATTTTCAGAGGGACAAATCAAGAGCAGCAGATATCACAGCACCTATTCATGAGTTCAGTGAATTGGCATTCTAAGAGAATTCAGAATCACCATATGCCATTGATGCCAGAAACAGACTACCAATTTTAATGTGAGAAGGATTTACTGCTGTAGTCCCCACATAGTCAGGGAGGCATCCCATGAGGTGTAAAAGTACCTAAGACACTGTTTCAGAGCAAGTTAGCTGATACATCGTGACCACAGAGCTCTTGTATTGTATGAATTCCTAGGATTTGTTTTCACATTACCATTGTAATGGTTTTGGATCCCCCAAGTGAATTCCTATAGAGGAAGTAGGTTAAACACATCAGATTAAGCCAGTCAGATGCTAGACTGGAGCATTATGGTGATGCATAGAAGAATAGTCCATGGATAGAAATTGTCAAGAGGTGGTATTCTCTGCCTTGGGAATAAAGGCCTACTTTAAAAAAGGAAGCAAAACACATACATCTATTTAGGCTTCTAACTCCATGTTTAGACAGTGAGGAACTGTCCTGATTTTCAGTTGTGCTAAGCAGTCAGCATTTCTCATCAAATTTAGAGAGATGTAGGGGCTCCAAACACCTCTGAAAATCTAGATTTCTGTTTTGATGTTTTAAATGTCATTTAACAGAGTAGCTTTGATCTCATAAACCAATGAATTTCTTAACAGAAGTGAAATCAAAAATCCCAAGGCCAAATGGTGGCCTGTAGCTGTAGCTACTGATCACTTTTGAAAATTTCTGGGAATGATCAGAAAGCAGCGTTTACTTATATGATGGGAAATCATGGGAAGCGAGGAGCCTACTGCAGGGCAAAACAATTCCCAGCTGTGCGCTTCACTTATACAGCTCCACCAGACCACGCTCAGGGCCTTGATGATGCCTCTCTGCCTCTATGTGGGTCCCTTTGGCAGCTGACCCCAGCAGAGGCTGACCAAGCACTCCAGCCCATCCTCCAAGAGTGTGGGATTATGGTTCTCCTTTGTGCTTCTCTAATTTGTTTGCTCAGTTGTTCTCCGCTTTGACACAGTGAGCAAGTCAGGCAGAGGATACACGGAAGCATCTCTCAGCTATGCTCTGCAGTCCATAGCAGAGACATGGGAACATACACAGGAGTAGGCAGCTCAAAGCAGCAGAAAGGCTGTTTTTTCCCTGGGTTACGAGGGTGGCTGGGAGATGAGCAATCCCCTGTGCAGAGCTGGTCCTCCTCCCATGCTCATCACTACTGCATTCTCTGACAGGACCCTTTTCCTGTGTTTGTTAGATAAAACTATTCATTTGCCATTTTTCCACTAGTCAGTCAGAAATGACAAAACACTCCTCTATTTCACAGACCATTGGGACTCTTTTCTGCAACTGACCTATATTGGTTATAAGCTTCATTTGTTCTGGTCTGTACTCCTCTCTCTTCTCCCACATGGAGCACATGCACTGCTCCTCCCCCTCAAACAAACACCTTTACACATCCAAGGACATTGTAAAAATAAAATGATCACAACCTGGCCCTCTGGGAACCTCGGTTTTACAGTTTGTCCCACTCTGATGCCAACAGAATTCACAACCCAGTTCAAGAGAGACAGACAGCGAATGAGAGAAAGCAGGCAGACAGGCACAAGACAGAAGGAGATGGAGGAACCGGTGAGAGAGAAAAGCAGCAGAAGGAAAGAAACAGGCCTCCTAGTCTAGAACACAATGGAGAAAGGGGGATGGAGTTATAGGGACAATAAAAAACTTAAATTATAGAAAATTGAAGAAGAGAGAAAGAAGTAGATGGAAAAAAACCAGGAAAGTGCAGAATAGAAAAGAAACGGTCAAAAGGAAGAGGGGGAGGTCAAGTCAGGCAGCAAAGCAAAGTGGTGTCTGTGAAACAAGGCAGAAGAAATAAGAAGATGCTTGTGAATCTGGGCACTACTTTTTCATGTCTCCTTTTCTATTGTGAGTACACTGTGAGGAAAAGGGCAGGAGGAAAGGGAAAGGAGGATAAATAAATACCTGAGCTGCCATCTTAAATAGCTTCTAATAGTCAAGCAGATATGCTTGAAATAGGCAGTCCACAGGTTGCAAACAGTCAGGTACAAATTGCAGTTCAGCAGGTAGGAAACAGTCTGCACTAGCATGGTGGCATTTACATTTCTGGGTCCACTGGGTCTCTCTGTGCACTGGCAGCAAGCCCTGAATGCATAAAAATGCTTCTGTTTAGTACGGGGGAATTGTGCTCTGATGGCTGCCCTGCATCCTCTCTCAGGTTCCAATATGAAAATAGTCCCAAACATACGAGTGCAGCTAGTACTCATACAAATCCCTTCCTCCCCACTGCCTGATGCCAGCTCTTGTTTGCGCTTCAAGGGTTCATCCCTATCTGGCCTTGTTCTTTTGTTGCTCTGCTTTTGCTCTCTTCTTTCCTTATGGCTCCCCTTCCTCACTCCCATTCATTCAGCTCACCCTTACACAGGCCTATATAAATTCTGTGTGTGTATGTTTATCTCCACCTCTGTAGTTATACACTTACCTATGAGTGTAGTACCTGGCTGGCACACTTCTCTCTCCCACAGACAATCCACTGATTTCCATACCACAACCCTGCCAAATCTGCCTGTCTTTCCTTCCTTCACTGCCTTTCTCTTGCTGCCCCCCAGCCAGTCTGTTTGTCTCTCTGCACAGTTCTTTATGTTTTTCCCTCTCTTCAATCCATTCTTCTTCCTTCTCCCCAACTCTGCCCATCTGTCTGTCTGTCTCTCCTTCCCGCAGTTCTCTCCAGCTGATACACATGTACCCCAGTGTCTCTCTCCCCTTCTCCCCCTGCCATATTTCATTTCTTTGTGTCTCCTACACACCCAGGCCCACATTTGCTCTCTCCCATACTGAGAGGAGGCAGCAGCAAAGAATTTGCTGCTGACCGCTGCATTGCTAGGAGGCAAACACATGGCTGGCCTTGTGCAG
The DNA here is from genome assembly GCA_013397075.1 of Rhabdornis inornatus. Taxonomy (NCBI): domain Eukaryota; kingdom Metazoa; phylum Chordata; class Aves; order Passeriformes; family Rhabdornithidae; genus Rhabdornis; species Rhabdornis inornatus. The sequence continues at coordinate 931,479 of VWZS01003242.1, read as the reverse complement.
GCCAGTTTCTGCCTGAGTGCCCCAAGTCACATATCCCCAGCATCATCTCCAGCACTGGGAAAACAGATGGTATAATAAACGAGCGCAGTCTGATAAAAGGAGGAAAGGGTGCCTGCCTCAGATGCTCCTCACCCGCACAGAGACACAATCCAACATGGGCACAGCCCTCTCACTCCTATACCAGTCCAGCTTTGTGCCAGAACTAGCCAGCTGAACAGGGCACAAGTTCTTCCCTAGCACCAGATGGAAGAGAGAGGGGTAGGAGAGGGTGGTAGTGGATAGAATGACCAGTGGCTATTTTTCTGACCATAGCTTCTAATCCTGGAAAGCAAAGTACATGGGAGGAAATAAGCAGTCTTAAGGTCATGGGAGGGCTGGTAACATGGGAGGTGTAGCAGAATTGTGGGGACATATAAGACCTCCACATGCAGAGACAGGAGGAAAAAGGCAAGAGGCATGGACAGGAAAGAGGAATCATGTATCAAAATAGCTGTGGACCAAGATGGGATTCAGGGATCACTTCTATCTCAGTGAAGAGGGAAAGCCAACCTACTGGCAATCTTATCTGTGAGGGCCATCAAGAGCAATGATGTACTCTGCTGAAGGGAAATAGCCCTATACCTCAAAAGGGACAGAAACCAGAGGGCAGGGCTTGCATTACTCTGCTTTTGCTCATAGAACCATCCTCCTGCTCTTATCCATGTTCCATGTAACATGGATAAACAGTGTCAGTTCCATGACATTGTCCAAGAACACTCCTTTACCTCTTCCACTACCTCCCCAGATACCTTCATCCAGAGACTTGCAGCATCCTTTCCTCGGCATTTACCTGTTAGAAGAAACTCATACTTGTTATCCTTTCCAAACCCACCAGAATTCCTTTCTCATCTAACATTTTCACATTCATTGCAGCCTCTATTTGCTGACAACAGCACTGAAAAGCATTATCTTAACCCTGCAAGACATCTTTCCTAGATACTCTGTTCTACTGTGCCTACAAGCTGATTTTATGCCTCATGTTTCAACTATAACCTGAATCTCAACACTTCCAGTTTTGCAGTCCTCAAACTGAGGCCACCCAACATTACAGAAACAAAGTCTGAGATATGGCCCACAATGGCCACACACAACTGTTATACTAAGAGAGAGCAATGCTTCACAGGACTCAAAATGAATTAGCAAAAGCAGAGAAGGGAAACCAACACAGAAAATATTCCTTCCATCCCTTCTGCTGAATGAACTGATTGTGAAGTTCCTGTTGTGAGATATCAATGCTCAAGCTGTAGTGGGCATTTCTGCCTGGTCAGGTGGAGGTGCAGGTTCTCTTTCCATTCCCTAAATGTAGTAATGGTGCACCATCACAATTAGGCATAAATGTATGTGTTGTTGCCTACTCTCCCCCTCCCTCCCCCTCCCCCCCCAAAAAAAAGGGTTTAAGCAGTAAAGTCATGATAATTTCTGGCAAAGGAAAATAGAGTTAGTGGAGATAGCGCTAGAACTAATTTGTGTTTTAAACGTGTTTATGAAGATATGTGGGTACCAGTTGTAGATATCTATTTCCCTCAACTCAGAAATTCCCTCAGAAGAGCTGTACTCAAAATGAATTTCCAACATCTCTTCACACTCTTCCACCCTGATAGTCTGATAGTACCCTCAGCATACCTACTCTACTTTTTCTGGTCTCACCTGGATACGCTGTCTCCCGCCACTGTTGTTTATAGCATCACAGCTTGCTGTTCTTATCACCCCTCACTACTCCTAAGTTTGTAAATCTGGATTCTTGTTACGGCCCTTTCAAATTCCAGTGTCACATAGACTTTAACTCTTCCTGCCTTATTCTACTGCAGGCCCTACATCTTCAACCTAAACTGATGGCTACCAGTGACCTTCCTTATCATGGCTCTGAATCCTCCTGTCTGCCCTTGGCCCTGAGAACTTGGCCCTGAAAATCTCCTTTCAGTTTTTTATTCTTACCATTTGCTCTTCCATCTGCAAGGTCATTCAGCTTTACCCTGTATCCTCATTTTCCCTCAGTGGCTCATGCAAAAATTACCTTTCCTCCCACTTTATTTCCATACAGCATTCTAAAAGACAGGAAAAGCCTTCGGTTTTCCCATCCCTAAATCCCAGCCTCCCAATCTGCCTCAGCAAATCCTTTGGGCTCTTCATGAAGGAATACAGACCTACAAATTTCCGACATATTCCTGTTCACCTACTACTCCTACATTTCCTCTGTCTGGGACACAGAAGTCGATCACTTCTGCCTTTATACCCTTTTCCTCACAGTTCCTAACTTGCAGCCCTCATATTGGCTATTTTTCTACTACTTGCGCAGAAAGATTACAGGCTCCACGTATCTCCAATTGATGTATATCTAGCTGGAAGGAAACTCATCAAACTGACCCCCTCCCTGACCCCAGCTTGATATGTAGGGTCTGTCACATTTCCCTTTTAAATATTCCCAAATTAAATCTCAAAGACCAGGAAAGGGAGCAATTCTAAGCTTCTCTTGACAAACAGCTCTAGGGGAGGAAACATGTGAAGCCATGACAGAAAAACAAAAGACCTCCAAGGAGTTAAAAAACCCTACCAAAAATTCCCACCAAAACCCCAGGTTAGAGGGAGAACAGCCAGTGTCTGACAAAGTTACACTGCAGCAAGCTCTGAAGAACTGAGATGAGGCTGCCAGGACTGAGCTGGTGGTCTCCTGCCAGGAAATTACACCCTAGACTGAGCAACATCCCCACCTCTCAGGTGATTTTGACAGGGAGTCACAACAGCTAAAGAGCCCTGAAAAGACTCGAGACTGAGTAGCTCTCTTCTTCCTCCCTCTCCTAAGCATTGTTGTTCCGGGTCAACAGAGCCAAGGGCAACTGGCACAGAAGACATTGTTCTCCAGGCAAAATGACAGCAGGAGGAGGAAATAGGACACGAGAAGTAGAGAGATCATGTGCCCCTAGGCCAAAAGAGATGTTGTGGAGGCCAACATGGCCCTTGAAGTGCTCCTACTCTGACTCCACCTTTGCTGCAGAAGGTCCGAGAAGTCTCTCAGCCCTAGGTTCCACATAGTATCATCTGCAAGATGGAAAAATCACTTGTTAAGAGCCAGCAGAGATGGATATTGTCCATCAAGGAGCAGATATGAGATAGCAAAAGAGCTGAGAATGCATGGGGAGAGAGGGGTCCCATCACGCAGTTGTCAATAATAGGGACGTCTTCCTGCCACTAGCAAATAATCTGCCATCACACTGCTGACTTTGGGCAGGCAGATGAGACCACAACTGCAAGCAACTGCCACCTGAACATCATAGATACAGTAATTATTAAAAACAGAGCACAGCCTTGAGTTGCGTAAGGACCCCTACAGATCTGCATAAGCACCAGCAGAAAGTAGTTGCTGCCTCCAGAACAGAAATGCAGTGTTTTCCCTGCTGTCAGCACCTGCATCAGGCTCCCAGTTTCTCTTGAGATACAGCTCTTAATTGGGATAGATTGTACGTTTTCTGCTGCAGCCCAGCCCAGCTCCCAGTTTAATTGCTAGTTTATGACTTAGCCTGTTTTGTGCTTTCCATGCTACTTCTTTCCTCACTTAATCTAATAGAATTATAGAAAGTATTGCTGGGAGGACCTCAGGAGGCCACACAGTTTATCCTTCTGCCCCAAGGCAGTATTTAATTTTCAACAACATCATGTGTCTTTTGCTATCAGGTCAGATCAATCCAAGATGTATAGTGGGTAAAGAAATGAAGCTTACCCAGGGGAGTCAATTGGCATAAAAGACTAAATCCAGCTCTTTAAGTCACTGAAGTTATATCAGAAATGACCCTGGTCCAAATGGTGTCATTTATCAGATCAGTCTTTTAAAAGATGTCCTTTCTTAAGTTTAAAGTCTTTAAAATGAACAAATCTCTAGAAGAAACTGTTTTGACAGTCCCATTTCAGTATATTTAATGCTTCATTATGAACAGCAGTGACCACTCCATTGTTAAGACTCAACAGATCTCATCACAGTATGATCAGCTTTGAAACTCCTATTAATTCCCACAATAAAACCTGAACTTTCTGGAATTTTACATCCTGAATTTCACTCGACAGTAGACTATGTCTGGCAAGACAAAACAAAACCATTAAAGCATCTTTAATATGACAACTTTACACAAACAAATTTCCAGTAAAATTTCAGAATGTCAGACAGATTCTTAAGGCTTTTTCTTACAAGACAATTTGACTAAAAATTCCACTTTTGTTTCCTTTTGTCAATTAATCTAAGAAGAAATGTCTTGCAGCCTTGGGAATATATAGTGCAGAAATTAGAAGGATAAAAAAAAAATAAGCTGCTGATGAATCAAGCTAAGTAAAGCAGGGCACAAGTGTAACAGAGATTCTGTGCAGACCCATGAGGACAAAAGGAAAGGTAAGAAGGAGGGACTCCAGGGAGGAAAGAAATGATTTTGTCTAAGTAGGAAAAATGACTACGTATCTATTAAAACCAGTTAAAGGCCTGTTTGTTTCCTTCCCCTGCTGTTGAAATTTCAGTTCTGGTTGAGCTGGGTCTTTTCTGTGTTGTAACACTCATGCTGAGCACCTGCAGTTCTGCACAGCTGGACAAAGCAGGAGAGCTGTAAAAGGACAACAAGCTTCCTGGTCAGCATTCAGGCTGTCTTCCTCCCACTGTTCTCCACAACATCTGTAATTCAGACTGATGCTAAGCCTATAAGCAGCAAACATGCATCCTCACTCTACAGATGTGACTGCCACAGTTAGTAAACAGATAGGAGAAACTTAATAATGGCTCCAGACTCTTAATCATCCTGCCGGTCCAGCTCACTCACCACCCTGAACTCCTTCACACAGAGAGAAAACTATCTCCCACAATCTTCCCATGTTGGGCTCCCATGTTTTCTACCCCCTCTTCACTCCTAGCCTCTACAACCAAGGTCACAATTAAGCCAGGAAAATAGCAACAACCACCACTTGCATCAGGCTGATATTATACAGCACATTAGCCAGGAAGGACACTATATTATGCTGTTAAAATGCATTTGAAAGGGTTGAGATTGTTATTGTCAAACACACTATTTTGAAGGACATTAAACTGTGCCCACATTAGTGCTTGAAATAGTACTGTAAAAAGCAAGTTGGACAATATGCTTTAGACATGCCTTTTCTAACTGTAGTTGTGGCCTGTGGAAGAGGGAAAGGGGCAGTGGGTGAATCCCTACTGTTAGCTAATTAGATCATACATTTCCTCTCTCAGGCAATACATCTTTCCCTGCATGGGCTGCATTTTTCTTCACTAACTTCTCAAAAGCAGCTTCCCTATAAATCACAAACCACCACTGCAAGCACTCCCTTAATGAGCTCCTCCAACTTTTGCATTTATTTTATAAAAGAGCATTCACCAATCTTCATCTTACTGGTGCATTTAGAGTGTTTATTTGAAGTTATGGGAGGTCCTTCATGTGCAGAGAGATGGACTCCCTGGTTAAAGATTGCACAGAATTCATTTCATTACCTATTCTGAAGGCATTCACCCCCCCTAGATACACCATGTCACAGGTGACATACACATCTGGTATGCTATTTTCAATATGAAAAAATATGTGTCTTGTTTTGTGATCACATCATCAATAGAACCAGGGGGAATCGAGATACCAAATAAAAACAAACCTTCTTTAGTTCTTTAACTAGATCAGCACAGCATCCAAAATAGCTTTTATTCTTACTAGTCAGAGACACCAGCACCTGCAAGCAAGAGTCTATATGGCCTATGTAAATCAACAGAAAACACCCAGGATTAACAAGACAACCCATGTAAAATACAAATGCCAGAAATGCTAATCCAATTCAAAAAAGAGTGAGTCTCCTAGTTACCCTAAGTTCATGGAGGACCCCTTCCTTCTTTGGAGAAAGCAGAAGCTTTCCCAGCTTGTTCTGTCATTTTTGAGTTGGCTTCTAGCAAAAGAACCTCTTGTTTTCACTTCTTGTAGGTTGAGCTCCTACTCACCTTCTTTAACTGGTATTCATGCTCCCTAGTGAGTTCCCAGCATCAATACACTGTTGGCAGAGAAATGAAGCCAGGGCTTCTCTAGATTCTTGAAGTGCTTCATAAACTCTGCTACAACATCTGCAGCCATATTTCTTACGTTCAATTTAATGTGCTTTTCCTAGCACTGGGCATAAAAGTGATTATAAACCATATGTATAAAAGTCATGAAACACAGATTCCTGAAAAGACTGCCTGAAAAATCACTCAGTGCTTAGTCTCTACAAAATTCAGCTTCCCTTGCCCAAGGGAGTCTACCATAATCTGGAAGATAATGGTTAAATTTCTGAAACTTTTGGTGTTAGGCTCAGTTACAAGGCAGTACCTTACCACAGAAGCTTTTGCATACTGCATTAGCAAAGACTCTTACACATGCAACATCAGTACTCCACACAAAAGAGCAACTCTCTCTAGGCTTTTACCTTTTCTAATATGAAACTTCTAGCCAGACACAGCTGAGTCAGAGTAACTTAGCCAGGCTGTCTTTCATTTCCTTAGTCCTGTTTCCACTAGCAACATCAGAACCGTGGTCTTTTATCTGAAATTCAATGACAAGCAGAGAGACTTTAATAAGAGGACTCTGATTTTGAGATTGAGAACCGAACCTAATCAGAATGTTATTGCCAAATTCAGCTGACAAAAATGACACAACAATATGTAAGATGATAAAGACATGAAGAAGAAAAGGTAATTTTTGTAAGTTTTAGATTCATCTTTAGAATATAAAAGGTTTTCTTGCAATTTGGCTCCATTTAGCAGTTAGGCCAATTTGGATGAGCCCGCAGGAAGCCCTTCCTGCTCACTTGAAGGGAGATGGCAGCCTCTGGAGAACTCCTGTGACCTGGGACCAGCAGAGGGCACTGTGTCACAAAGTGACGGCGGTTGGACGCCACACGGCTCCCACCAGGCAGGGACAGTGAGCCACGCCGAAGGAAAGAAACAGATTCTGGAAATTAGAAACATGCATTAGTCACCAGTATATCAATCCCACAACTGATAAGGGCAACACTGTTAAAACTGGTCTCCAATTCTGGGCACTCCTGGAAACACACCTAAATCCAGCTCTGCCTCCACACATCTCAGTCACCAGGTGTTGATTTTAGGGCAGTAAGCCTCCTCCTGAAAATACTTTTCAAGGGGTAGGGCCAAATCGGTCCTGCCCCGCAGTGTATGTATCAAGGCTAGCTTAAATCAAAAAAATATCCTGTCAGCTTCCTCTCTCCTTTTCCAAACCTCTAAATCCTTGCTTGTAGCAGCAGGAAGTCTGTTCAGACAAAAAGATATCAAAGCAAAGAGCTGGCAATTTCCATTCTGTCCTCCCCTTTTACTCTCCGCCTCCTCCAACCTAGCAGACTTTCAATGAGCAGAGAACTGAGTTAGAGGACATGAAAGGAATGCTGAGGTAGCAGCTTCAGAAAAGTGTCTTTCTACTTGCTTATTTCTAGTTTATTTTGAATTACCAGAGGATGACCATGAAGTAGCAAATAGCTAACATTTTTTCTTCTCTCTGTATTCAGTCCAGCAGGAGTCTCAGTACTAGAAGAAGCTTAAAGGATAAATAAATCATACCAGTCAGGCTAGTGAGTGAAAAGTTTCCACTTTCTCTTTGTACAGTTGGTGGAATAACTTTGCCAGGATGTGGAAAGGGGCCTCAAAATTTTTCATTTCCTTCTGTAAAGAAATAAGAGAGTTGTGAATTGCAGATGGAATGAGCATTTGACTATTTCTGCTCTGTTTCACCAAAGAAGGACGAAAACTGAGTTAGATGACAAACAAGGGGAAGAGAGTCCCCAGTTATCTTTCTCTGCCTGAAAAAGAAGATAACTTTATGAACATCCTCCTGCACAGATGGTGAAAGGAGCAGATACTCACCACTGACATCTCACAGTATTCCAGGCCATGTTTCTCAGCCCACTCCTGTGCTTGTTCCTGCTCCACAACTCGACAATCAGCTAGGTCTGTTTTATTCCCCACTAAGACACCTACAGAAAAAAAGACATGAAACAAAATAAAAAAAAAAAACAACCCAGCTCATCAATGCTGACTCGTAAGCCATAAATACTGGAACATTTGTAGAAGTAACTGAAAAAGTTGGAGGTGTGGAGAATAGTCTATAACTACCTAGAAAAGATTCCAAAAAAGAGACATATTCAAGCCTTATCTGCTTTTTGATAAAAGCAAAGGAGTTGGAGGAAGCCATGTCTGCTCCTGACTTAAAATAAATGCTCTATTCCACAGCTCAACAGAAACAACTGCTGTCATACAAGAGGGGAGTAGATAACAAGAATCACACCCATTCTTACCTGGGATGTGCAGCCCAACTGCTTGAGCCTTCAGCTTCTCCAACCATTTGTTACAGTTGTTGAAGGATTGCTCATTAGTGACATCATACACAAGGCACAGGACGTTGGGCTGCTCCCACTGCACAGCAAGAAAGGAACACTGTCAGCTCTAATGAAACTGATGTGGTCAACAGCCAGGCTGTAAGCGTGGCAAACACAGCTGCTAAGATGAAAATAAAAAGCCTAACACCCAGGAATCCTATGCCCTGGCTAAGGTTTCACATTTCAGTTGACCCAACTAAATCACTGACATTGGGAGAGGTGGTCTTGCTTTCCTCCCTAGTCCTTTCTGTGCAGTCCTGCCCCCTTATTTGTATCAGCTCTGGTACTCATCTGATCCCCGGGCAAGCTGATTTTTCATGCTGAATCAGCACAAAATTAATCCTAGAAAAAAAGTAGAAAGGTTTTCTCCCAGTTTGAAAAGCTGAGCCAGCTTCTAGAGAAGTCCCTTGCAAACCAGATATAGTGCAACTGCAAAAGTGGAATCGCTTTTGTAGACAATGAACCATTAGGTTGACTTAGTCATCTTATGAAAGCTCACATCAATTAACTGATTCTGCTTCTCAAAATGAGATAACACAGTAGATAACTATACAGGGAAGGTCACAAATATGTCAAGGAAAAAACCCAAGGGCAGGACTATACTCAAGGACAAGAATTAATCCTGTTGGATCAAACACATCACTGTAACAAAGAAAAAAACCTCTCCCACTGCTGAAGTTGCAGCAAAACAGATGTTTTTTTAAGAAATAAAAATAACTTTAAACAACAGTACACAAAAATTCTCAGTTAAAACTCCCTATTTGTTTTGTAAGAATACTGCCTATCTGCTTTCCTTTCTCTGGAAAGTATTTCTTCTAGTACTTATACAAGTTTTAGAGAGGTAGAACAGGATGCGTTGGCAACTGAGGTAATTGCTCCCATTTACACTAAAGACAAAGTTTGCTACATCTGCCAGACTGGGGAGCTCAGATCTTCAAAGCAAAAGCACTTCTTTGGAAGAAGAGGACTGTTACATAAGACTTACCAGTTTCTCCAGCATTTCAGAAAATAGATCTTTTCCTGCAGAGTCAAAAATGAAGAATTCCTGAAAGCGGAAACAGAAAGAAGGCTCTTGCCAAGAAAAATGCAGTGTAGGGAAAGGTTTTGGAAGTAAATACTGCAACTTGTAACTCCAACATTTTATTCAGTACAGCAGTGTCATGTCCCTAAGGGACAAATTTCCCGCACTGAGAAAACTCCAGATAGTATGAGAAAATAAACAGCCATTTTTCAAGTATAAGCAGTAAGAGGTACTTCCAAGGCCCCAAGTCTAGTTTCCATCCCTACTGGAAACAGAATATGTGGAGTGGGACAGTAACCACTACTATTTATACAAAATTATATACATTCCATTAATGGGAGCATAGGGCATTAAGGAAAAATAAGATACACTTTGGCTTCTGTAGTTCCAAGAATCACAAACTAAACCCGAGTGCCCTAAAGGACAGAACAGAATCTCAACGAAGCTAGCAATAACTTTGGTTCAAAATGTTGTGTTGGATACAAGTATATAAAAATTACATTTTTAACAGTAACCCTGAAGTATCAGCAATTATACATGATCAGCCTCATTTCCTTAATGCAACTTAATTGCCCTATGAACATGCATAGTGATCTTCCACCAGAATGAGACTCATGTGGGGCTTGAGCTCTAGATGTCTCTTTCTGACCCAATTTATGTCACAGAAAAACTCACCACACTATCACTTGTCTCTGGAACTGATACAGCCTTCACCAACAGTTCTATTCCCGCTGTCTGTCAAGAAGAATCAGGAAAATGAGGATCAGGAGAGTTTTTAAGAGCCTGTCCAACTGCATACCAACCATGCATTGGATTGAGGCAATTCTTGTGAATCATTACAATTCCATCAAACACAGATCGCTGGAAACTCAGCAATACTCCTCCTAGCTCTGGTAACCTTATCTCACCAATATGTCAAAGACTCATAGATTTGCTCAGCTGGGGTAAAAAGGAGGAGAACCAAAGAGATTTGCTTATATACAGCTCAGAGTATTAGCTGAAGTCTGCAGGTCTACTCTCACACTGCTGCTCTAACACACGCCTTAGAACGTTTTGCACTAACCATGTGATGAGCTAACATATGGGACCGAGATCATTTGTGCTTCTTCCACCTTTTATCTCATCCTACTTTGTAGCTCATTTGTTTGTTCTATTTCTATCCTTAAATTCTGGTTTCCATCTTTATTTCAATGAATAAACATATTTTAGGGTTTTTTTCTCCACACTCATATTTTTCTTTTTTTACTTTACTTACATTTACTTTTATTTTTATCCTGCTTCTGATTAGTCATCACCATTGATTCTTACACTGGAAGACTGCAAACTGTATCCTCTTCATCTGGGAACAGTTTCTGTAGATTATAATTATCTTGGGGCCATGCAGCACATCTTGGTGTTTGCACAGTGATAAGCGCACTGTCCACATGCACATTTAATAGTTGGAATCAAAAGCTTTCTCCTTCAGCAGTGCTTTTTCATAGAGTAGTCCCTAAAGGGGGGAGCTCTCTAACACCACAAAACCTTATGAAAACATTGGTTCAGCAGGAAAATCACAAGATTAACTAAATTATTCTGCCTTAAGTTTCAACACCAGCACGTACATAATGCAGACTTACAGAGCGTTAAATGTTTTTTCTTCAGAATCTAGGGTGTAAGGAAGAAAACCCTCTAAGATCCCACCTCCAATGCCTCAACTTAAAACCATATTTATTTTCTTTTAGGCCTCTCAGTTTTCCCATTCATCTTAGAAAAATTTTAGACAGCAGTCTGAGCCTGTTGTATGCTTACCAGTGTGTAGTTCTTCTGAAAATGAGCCCCATCACTGCGAAATATCTGGGCTAAAGCACTCTTACCCACAGCTGGATCTCCTGCAAGACCAAAAACATAAAATATTTTTGTTTCATACTAGAGTATCTTATTTTTCCTCAGTTCTGTTACTATCACACTTACTATCGTAAGACCCTAGATTCTCTAGCTGAATACAGGCAATTTAACTGCCACATGAAGCACAAAACCATCTAAAAGGTAATACCATTATGCATACTGGTGGCTGACATCTGATTTCTGACCTCTGCACAACAACAAGGGACTGACAGATCAGGGTGGAACTGCTGCTTGTTCTAAAATTCATGCCTACTCCACAGCCCTTACCTAGGAATTAAAATTTTCCAGATATGTTATCATGTAGAGAAAATTGCAATGTGATAAGGGACTGGGCTTCCTAGGAGGCTATTTCCTCTCCTCAGGTTACCCATCGCCCCAGACTCAAATCTTTGTAATATACTGAGACAAAGCTGCTTAACCTGGTAACATTTCTCAATGAACTCTTCTTGCTGACCCTGCTAAGAGAGCAACTCTTGCTGACACAATGCTGCTGGTGGCTCATTAGTTGCATCCTGGGCATAGCAGAAGCAAATGTCAGAGAGAAAGCACATGGCTGGAGAGAAGAGCCTGCTGATTCATCTCTGTATGGAAGGAAAAGCAAGGTGCTTTAGTTTTTGCTCTTCTAGAGCCAAGGCTTTCTGATATGGCTTGCACAACACTTCAGGCAAACCTGGCAGCTGCCTGCTTTGGCCAGCTCTTACAAAACTCCGTGAGATCCAAAGCAATCACAGGACCACAGAATATGCTGGGTTGGAAGGGACCCACAAGGATCACTGGGTCTAACTCATGGCCCTGCACAGGACCATCCCCAAGAGTCACACCATGTGCCCAACAGTATTGCCCAACTGCTTCTTGAACTCTGTCAGGCTTGGGGCTGCGACCACTTCCCTGGGGAGCCTGTTCCAGTGTCCAACCATCCTCTGGGTGAAGAACCTTTTTCTAATATGCAGCCTAAACCTCCTCTGACACAACTTCAGGCCATTTCCCCAGGCTCTGCAGAACTCAAAAGATCATAAATCATAACCCTTTCTAAACAAAGACTTAATGCTTCCAAAGAGCTTATAATTTCTCCACAAAATGTCTCACTAGCCTGGATAGTTAAAAGGACAGGAGCCGGTAATTAAATACCTCAGTGGTTCAAGCTTTACCCTTAAAGGCATACTCATAACAGCCAAGCGTGGAACAGTCTTTCACATTATGTTGTTAAAAAATAAAGCCAGAAAGGAAGCATTTTACATTATGTCGTTAATGAATAAACCAAGAAAGGGCCACATTTTTCACTCCATTACAGCTTCCTAATGGTATTTTGAAGGAAATTGGTAAAGCTCTCTGCTCACATACTATTACAAAGGAGGTAGGGTGTTTTGGATAGCGACAATTACCCCTGGATGCATTAACCAAAAGTAGTTCTTATTTAAACACTTTTAGCATGCTTGCTTACTTTGAGCTGAATTGGACTCATAATATTTAGACAGGAAAATCTGGTAAGTCAGCTTGTTTGTTCTCTGATCAGTTCAAGCTTGTTCAGAAGACAACACTCTGTTCTGAGTGGAAGCTATTCTGTATTTCAATAGACAATTAGATTTGTCTTTGTAAAATGAGATAGAGAGGCACACATTGCTCCAAACTGTGCAGGCATCAGCCAGAACAAATTCTTAACTAATGTGTTGCCTTTCTTTCTCTTGACAGCCCCAGGTGTTCTTTCCCTCTTTTTATTCTTTGACATCCTCTTTAGTCCATCACACCAGTACGCTTCCTCAAAGTAAGTTTCCTTGCCCTTTTCAGTTTAGTCTCATGTGCCAGTAGGGCATCACAGAGAATATATTCTATCCATATTTCTGTTATTCTGCCAGAATCCGTAGGGTCTTTCTAAAATGCCTGCTACTGCCAGTTATCTCTCTACAATGAAAACCTTTGTGTAGTGTCTCCATAGTTAAATTAACTCAGACAACAGATTTTTTTACTTTCTGTCTGTAAATGACCCTCGAGGTAATACAGGAATTGTCTTCTATTATCAATGTAATAGTCTCTGTTTTGCTAATAAGAGCGCTTTTCCCCTGTTCTCTTTGACCTTGGTGTAGCTCCCAATTCTGGCTCTTCATAAGCATTTCCTTCGGTCCACAAGATTTCCCAGTTCCATTCCTAATGGATTTGCTCCTATCTATGTAATTGCATTTTCTTATTCCCTTTAGGTTGTTGTGCTTACTCATATCTTAGGTCCCTTTCACTAGAGTGTTTTTTTCTGCAACAGAAAATCTATTTTGCCTGGTCTGCTTCATGAAGTTATTATTTTTAATAATACATGGATATTATTGTAGCACATAACATATGACAAATGGCATAGGACATTCCTGTTCTTTGTTCAAGAGAATTGAAAAGGCCGCTCCAGACACAATTAGTATTAAGGACATTAACAGGTCATCCAAAGAAAACTTATGTGATTTTAAAATGGTCGTGGAATTGGCCTTTAGTAACACTAAACAACAAAACTAGATAGACTTCAGCAAAACCAGTATATTGGGAGCAGAAAACTTCCAAATTGGAAACGATGCCTATGTTTCAAGGGTAGAAGACGGGCAAGATATTCATGCTGTCCACAACAGCAGACCCACAAGGGAGATTAATTCATTTTGCCTTTGCCAAAGACCACATCTGGCTTTGTGTGAGTAGATGGTCAGCTGCTTCTGAGGTTAAAAAAGGCAAACATTTTATTCTAGATGAAATAATTTGGAACGAAGAGTTAAACCTGGGAGTTGACTGCACACAAAGGATTTGTACTTTTGGCTGAGGCTGCACAGAGTTTCAACGTAGACGGAGGGGAAAAAATAAGAAGTTTTTTGCACAAAGTGTTAACAGCCAGCTGTACTTACTTTCAACACCTCCATAATCCATCCTGACTAAATAAACTGGTGTCTTCACCGCATTTTTTCACAGATTAGGCTCCAAATTGTCTGGGGAAAAAGATGCTACTGTAAAGTGCTCATGCTTCACCTTTCTACTCTTTGCTTAGGCTTTATCTTTCTATCATTCTCTCAGAATCGCCCTAATTTCTGACATGAAGTTTTCACATCAGCCAAAGCAAGGCTCACAAATGAGGCAGGACTCAACCGCCTACCCTGCTCCCTTCACGCTTTCTCCCATCCCTGCGCCCACCTCTCCACACTGCAGAAATACCCTTTTTGGTTTGGGTTTTTTGTCCCTCTTTTTCAGATCCTGTCCTTGGATTTCAGCCGATCCAACTACACCTCACACCCTCCCTGGGCACAGCTCGACTCCACGTGGTAGGCGGGGCCGGGTACCGAGTGGTAATAACACACACGACTTCCACCGTTCCCGTCCCCGGGCAGCCGAGGTCCTCACTTCTCTCCCGTCGCCCCTGCCCCCACCTCTTCTCCGGCGGGGCGGCCCCTCCACAAGGGGCTGTGGGAAGCCGGACCCCTGTCCTGCCGGCCACGCCTCACCCCACGGCGCCCGCTCTAGTCCGCTGTGGCCAGCGGGGTGGATGGGAGCGGGCGGGCCAGACTCACCTGCCAGCAGGCACTTGGCAGCGAGCTTCACCATCGCGCCTGCCCGGGGCAGGCGGCGGCGGGCCCGGACGGCAGCAGCGGGAATCGCCACCGCGCTGAGCCGCGGCCTTGGCAACCGCGTGGCCCTGGCAACCGAGCGACCACCCGCCCATCCCCATTGGCTGCAAGTCCTGCTCATCAAGCCACCAGAGTTATTATTGGTTCTCTCGTTTCTCCCCGCCCACTAGCCGTGCTGTCAATCAAAGCAGACGCCCCGCCCCTCCCGGTGGCGCCGCGGCGGTGCGGGAGGCGCGAAGGGAAATTCTGCCTGGCAACTAAGGACGTCATCGAGGGCCAGCTTATTATTGGGTAAACAAAGAGGGCCTGCACCACGGGGCTGAAATGACCCTCTGGGGGCACGGCAGAAAATGATAAAAATTACGGGCAAGCAGCTGCAGCAGCCCCAAGGCGGGAAGAGGCAAGCGGGGGGAGACCCTCCACTTCCTGCCTGTGAGCCCGCGGAACGCGATGTTCCGCGCGGAAGGGCCCTGGCTCCGTGCGCCTTGCTGCGCATGCGCGCGGCGGGGGCTGGGCCTGCCCCGGCCTGCGCGTCCCTCGCGGCCGGGCTCGGCATTTGGGTCACGCTTCCGTCGGGGCGCGGGGCCGGAGCGCGGCTGCATAGGGCTCCTGAGCCGTGCTGCGGCAGCTTCAAAGTCGGCCACGAAGCGGGGTCAGCACGGCGGGAACAGGCAGTGTGTGAGGCCGCTGTCACCCTGTGGGAGTGGAGCTGTGCTCCTCCCCTGGCCGGGCCAGCAGCTGATCCCCTCTCCTTTCCTCCAGTGCACGTTTCTCTTTGTGTTTGGCCGTGTTAATGTACTCAAGGAGAAAGTTCTCTTGCTTGCTGATATCTTAGCTAGGTTCTTCTTTTATTCGTTTGTTCATTTTTGTAGCCTTTCGCGCTGCACTAGGTTAATTTCTTTATTTGTTTTTTCTTATTTTTAAAATATTTCTACAAAGCTCTCCCTTGGCTACTATTAAACTATTTCTATGCCCTATTTTTATTATTTGAACTGGTTTTCTGTCTTCCTTAAGCAGACTAAGTGAGTGGATTTGCGTGGGAGACGAAAAAGGGGACCAGGAAGCTTGCTGGGTTTTCTACTCCTTGCAACCTCTTTGAAAGATCTGTGCCATCAGAAAGCATGCCATTAATAGCAATCCATACCTTTTTTAGGGTATAAACTTTGCTTGGCTGCACTTTGGATTGTTTATTCTGGAACACAGAATGTGCTTACTGTGGAAAGCAGTGAGTAAGTTTGGGAAGAACAGAATAATCAATAATCAAGTATTTGGGTTATAATTTCAACCATTGGACATTCCAAGGGTAAAAAAAAAAAAAAAGTTTTCCAAGTTTTATTTTAATGACAATATTTTATTTTAATGTGACTGCTTAGAAGGCAGCTCTTTTACCTCTCCTAGGGTAAATTACCTGTTACATGTCTAGCCAGGCAAGCAAATAACATAAAATTAATGAGAACCTATAACTGAATCCAAGGAGTCTTTTATATGCACACAAAATAACATTGTTTCTGTGATAAAAACATGAAGGGGATGTCACCAGCCTGAGTGGGCAGACTTCAATTGTTGATGATGACTTGCAGTAAAATATAGTGATGGAGTCACTACTATTCCTTTGAAAGGGAAAAGAAAAATTAATTAATAAAAGGTTTCATTATTACTTTCCCTGTTTTCCACACCCAAATCCTCCATCACATAAAACAGATGTGGGCTATTGTTGTTCTCCATCACTTATGCCTAAATAGCTTACCTCCTCTTTCATCTTTTCTGCCTTCCACTCCACCCTCCAAGAAATTCACTTGTCTCAGAGTTGTTCCATTTTTGCAATTTTTGCATTATCTTTTGTTGTCTATTTGTAATACTGCCCCAGTTTACTGACAGGTCTCCAAGTGAAGGCTTTGAGGCTCCATTATGATGTACTTGAGGTTTATTGATTGTGGCTGCAGTGTGATGGTATCCATCAGCATTTACTGAGGTCACAAACATCCCTGGGATTTTACACTGGGATCGCTGTAACAGAAGGCATAGATTATGCTGGAAGTGAGTTTTTCATTGCCACTGAAAATTTCTGCTTGGAATCTGCGTATCTCCTTCCTGCTTGCTGCTTTTGTATTAGCACCATCTTCCTTTATCCCATTCCCTCATTTACTACCTCTGCATGCATGTGTGCACAGAACTCTAAATGGACTTGTGTCCTCTCTATTCTTTTTATCCCACTATATATATTTTTTTTACCCAATCTATCTTTTCCTCTGCCTGACTTCTCACAGGTATAAGTTGTTCCCCTACCAGCATTGACAGTGATAGATTAAGGATGGAATGACTTATCTGCACCTTGTAATCCAAACAGAATCACAGTCTGCTGTTAGCAGTCCACAGGGGTTGCTGCCGAATAAATTGGAATGCTGGTAGCTGTGCTCACTGGAGCTTCTCTCATCTTGAATTCGTGAGAAAGAGGGGAAGAGGAACCCTGTGGATTTAAACAAAAAAAACCCAAAACAACAACAGAGGGTGATGCCCTTACCCTAGAGAAGTGTTTATTAGGTTAAATCCTGTATTTAGCAACTAAGGAGGAATAGAACACTCATTTCATTCACACATTTAATTTTCCCCTCAAATGAAACAAGATTATTTTGAGATTATTTTGAGAAGTGCCCCTTCTCTCATGCGAGCAGGAAAAGTTTCCCTGACAGCCACAAGGCCCTGAAATTGGAAGTCACATTCCCTTAGGCAGTGGTGACAAACCAGCAGTCGAACTGCACATGTGTTGT
The DNA here is from genome assembly GCA_013397075.1 of Rhabdornis inornatus. Lineage (NCBI taxonomy): Eukaryota > Metazoa > Chordata > Aves > Passeriformes > Rhabdornithidae > Rhabdornis > Rhabdornis inornatus. The sequence continues at coordinate 913,792 of VWZS01003242.1, read as the reverse complement.
GTGTGGCTCGCATTTCATCCAGCTGCAGAAGGCAGCGATGGTGGAACTGCATCTCCAGCAGGAGTGGCAAGGAATTTCAGATACCAGGTAAGGCTTTACGATGGGGATTAAACTGAGGTCATGCAGTCTTTTAGACTGAGGTAAAATTGGTGCTCCAGATTCTGTCAGGCACTGCATAGGTCACTTCATTATTTTCTTCACAGAGCATACCTGTTAAAAAATGATTTTTTTTCTGAGAATCCACTAGTATTACTAGGACTTGTTTTCACAGTTGTTTATCTATCGGTGCAAGCATTCTCGGTATGTTCAGAACAGAGCAGGTTACAACCTGAAACTTGAACCTGTTGCCTGATAAAAGCTACTGAGGAAGAACTGTAGCTTTCTTTGGAGTAAGCAGTGCTTCTCAGGAGAGCAATAATGTGGAGCAAAGGGAATTAGTCTGTCTTTCTGTAAGAAATCTCTTAAATACAAAGTATCTCATCAGTTCTTTTTTAAATCTTATGTTACTAAAAGGAAACAGTATGACAAAACAGCATCAGAAGTATCTTGTGAATGAATATTCAGAGTTCATGCAGCTTTTTAAATCCGCAGAGATTCTTATAGGATTGACTATGAATGTTTACTGGTATGTCTGGAGAGCTGTGAAAACTGCAAGAAAGGATGTGTAAATGTTATTATAGATTTCCATTCTTTACACTTCCTCCAAGCAGTGGAATAAATAGATACTCCATCTATTTTGAGGGCTACTTCATTTGGCATCCCCCAAAACCAGCTTTTATTTCCTTCAGAGTGGGGCTATTAGCACAGAAGTGAGAATTTGGATGCTTTCTCTAGCTCTGTTGATAACACCATTATAGTTCAGGTCTTCAGATTTTGCTCTTTTGTGGTGGAAACTGAGACACAGATCTGAAGGCTTTTTGGCTGAGAGTTGGTGCACTGAAATGTAAGATGATTACAAAATGGTTGAGTCAGCCAAAGGATTTGTTGGCAGTTACAACAGCCCTTCTGACTGATCTGGCTTATCTGCCATTTGTTTCTGATCTACTCTGTTGGGTGAGTGGAAGTTAGAAACGGATGGCAGTCGTGGCATCAATGGAAAGTTGTAAATTACTAAATGTAGGTAGGTACCTCTACAAAATGTAAACTTGTTTCTAGTGTGCTAATTATAACTGTTATGTCCTCTCTTCTGATGAATATGAAAGGAGGGAAAGATTTCTCAAGGATGTATTCGAATCCACAAGGATGAAGATAATTTCTGGAGAGTAATTATTCTGCATAGGTCTGGAAAAATTCTGGCTTGAATCTTTGTTTTCTTGTTCATGCACATGAACAAGAAGCTTGAAAAGGCACTGAGAAGATACCCTGAGATCTTTATTTATTTTTTAATAATACTCCCCAATGCAGTAGATAGCAGGTTGTTGATCAGGGAGCTGGAACGTCACACAGAAAGGTGTCTGGATGTCTCCCCGGGGGAGTGTCTGTGACAGACTGAGGGCTTGCTGTGGCCTTGTGTGTGGCCTGAGCCTTCCAAGCTGCGAGTGCTCTTATTGGAATGATCGTGTTGTGCTCTCCTGCGCAGAGGGATTGGATGCTGGGGAGGGAGCACTGAGTGTGCTCCTGCATCCCAGGGAAGGGGTTAATCTGTCAAACAGAGAATGCATGAATATGTGACAGCTTTAAATGAGCTACCCACAATTCCAGCATGCCAGTCATTATGTGCTGATGATGACTATGATAGCAGCTGGGGATCTTTTTTTGGATCTCTAGCTGCTGTCTGCTTAGAAGGCAAATGCTAGGCTTTCACTAATGCTGTATCTTATGTTAAAAGCTGCAAGACAGATTATATTCAAATAATGAGATTTATTATAAAATAGAAGTTAATGTTTGGGTTTACATCCTATTTTTTTAGGCTTTGAATGTTCAGGGTTTTCTCTGAAGGGATGACAGATAGAATTTTTTTCCCTTTGCTGAAAGCTAAGATTCAACCATGTGACTCCATAACTTGGAGGTTTAATGGAGGAAGGAGAAGAGAAATATTTGAGACCCCTAATTAAATTTTCAAAAATTTACAGCACTCTGTTTTCTATTCTCTTTCCTTTTATAACAGGCTAAAATTTTCACCTTAATGATGTCCTTTCTTTTCAAGGTCAATTTATTATAATGGATTTATATTATAATAGAATATTTTCTGCTCTAGGCTTTTCAAATCCTCACTCTAATCATCCCAGTACTTCCTGCTCTGGATTTCCTTTTCCTGAGATCCTGAATTTCAATGTTGTTCACCCTCTGACCTCTGTCTCAGAGCTCTCTGTCCATTTACTTCCTGCTTCAGAAGCAAGGTTCCTGCTCCTGCCTTTCCAGTAGCTGCTCACACCAGCTACTTTCTTCCCGTTTGTGGCTGAGCCTTGCTGGTCAAAATCTTTGTGGCTTTCTTCCTACAGATGTAGGGTCTTGATTCCTCCTTCTGATGAAAGCTTAAACTTCTGGGCTATGCAGTGAACTGATAAAAATTCTGAAGGAGAAGGATTCAGGGCTTGTAAAAGTAGGATAAAAAATTATGTGGGAGCCTTTCATTGTTACTTGTTTGATGCTTTGTATTCAGTAGACTAGATGGAATTTCAGGTTAATTTTGACCTATCAGACCTTCATTGGGAGATAATTTAAGTTCTATTGTACCAGTTACCTTTCGAGCATTCAAAATGAAGATGCATTTGAACACTAAGATTCTCAGCAGCCCAAAAAAGATAGAGATTCATGAAGTCTATGGGCAAATATCTCTTAAGACTCTGCTTTGCTAAGAAGGCTCTCACATGTGAACAAGTAAGTTAATATATGCAGAGAGAACAGAAAAACAGTGGCTCTAGTAATGGAGGTTGTTACAGAACATAATTGAACACTGACTGCAGCAAAGCTAAAAGGAGACTTGCATTACAATGACAAAAAATCTTTATTTTTTCCCCTAACCTCTGATTTCAGCTGTCTGACTAAGAGCAGGTGCTGGGCAATAGCTCAATTTCAACAACCCATTGCAGCTGAAAGAGTAGATGCAATTGTGCTGTATCCAGCAAAATTGAAAATTGCTTTAAAGGAGAGGAATGCAAATGTTTTTAAGACAGAAAATCTTCATTCATCTGCAGAATGAAGCATAAAATTAGCACAGCCTCATAATTTTTATTCATCTTTATAAAGCAGTAATAACTGTGAGATGATTTGCTATTTCTTATATATTTTAGTATCTTTCTAGTGATACATTTTTTAAACTACATTGCATTGTGAATACACAGAGAGTAGAATTTGTTAACAATTAAAATGTTATAATTCAAGAAATTGCTCCAGACAGTGTTTCCAAAATCTGAAAATGCCTCTGAACCATTTGGGTTTTCAGCAATCCTTGGACGTTCTCTCCAGTAATCAATGATTAAGCCTTTGACCTCTGGTCCTGCACCCCCCATGACCCATCTGGAGTCATAGAATGGTTTGTGCAATGAGGGACCTTAAAGATCATCCCATTCCAGCCCCAATGCCTCTAGAGCAGGTTGCTCCAAGCCCCATCCAACCTGGCCTTGAACACTAACAGGGATGGCACATCCATGACTTCTCTGGACAACCTGTGTCAGTGAAGAGTTTTTTCCTAATGTCTGATCTAAATACACATTAATGGAGAATTACCATGTTCTTACCACCTGAAGGCCAAAGTTATTTCCAGTATTGTGCTGCTGTAATACCAGTGAAACCAACTGTATTTCTGTACATAAACCTCACAAAGCATTTCCTGGAGTTAAAAACAGTTGTGGCAATATGAGTTGAACAACCTGATTCAGGAATTGACAAGATCCTTTCTCTAAGATTTTCCTAGGTGGGTGACTGAATGAATTTATGAAAGAAATATCTTTTGTAGCTGCATAGGCTTATTAGCCTAGGCCTTCCTGTTAGTTCCATAGGTCTTCCAGTATTTATATTTGGATCATCTGATCCATTTACTGTTGTAGCTCATGCAGGTCCTTCTATTTTTCTGGTGGTTGGAGAAGGGACTCTAGTATTCGTATTTATATTCTGCCTTTAAATGTGCATCAACCTTTGTTAAGCTTTGCTGCTTTATTGACTAGAAGAGCACAAAGCAGAAAGGTACGTCCTCCCTTGTGAAGTAATTATCCCACATTAGGAGATCCTACAGTCCAAAAAGTTTTGACTATTGATCTGTCATGCCGAGAACTAACCCTGTTTAGACACATTTGGCTTCACTTTCCTGTGTTTAGGAGAAATGTAATTTTAAATGTCTGAGCCCTAGAGAGTGTTGGGATTTCTACAGGGCATGTCTATTTTGGAAAAGGGAATCAGCTAAAATGCTTGCTCAGGATGAAGAAGCAGGAGCTCAGGTTCAAGCCCATGTTAACAATAAGAGAGTCCAGGACTTAGAGGAGGTATTTAATCACCAGGCTGTACTAAAGCCAGTGCTCTTCTGTCTGTGTTACCCATGGCTCCTGAGTGGGGTTAGAACAAGAATGTCAGCATGTAATTTAACCACAGCTGGATTTTGGTGTGCTTTGCATGCCTTATAATTTCTCTTTCACTTGAAGTTGCTTTATGAATAAAAGAATGGGTTCTCTATCAGCCAGCCATTTAAATCTCAATCTAGGATTTTAGAGCCAAATGAAGTTATTTTGTACATTATGCTCATTAATAAAAAAATTTTGGGCTAATTTGTGACTTCAGTGAACCTTTAGGCACAATTTTTGATATTATTTTGTTAAGGCAAGACTTTTTGCAAATATTGTGCAATGCTGCAGTTTGTAATTCCATAACAATATTAGCTCCATTTTGAACAGAATGTTGTTAATGTTTAGCTACTGTAGCACAGAGGCTCTGCTAAAACTGTGTGTGTATTGCAGGAAAGGGAAACATGAGCTGCATTAGCAGTCTTCAAAAACATTTAGTTTAGTTAGAAAAGGCAAAAGAAGCAAACAAACAACCTTTGCATTGATAAAAAGAAGGAAGAATGGAAGCAATTGCAGGATGTTAGGCAGTGTTGATCTTGGGACTTGGTGGATAGACTGTAAATATAAATCCTTGCTCAGCTTCTGCAAGGTGAACAGGTGTTATGGCCTCCAGTACATTGATTCCCAAAATAAGACATGTGGAAAATTGCTGATCCATGAAACTCCATTAAGAGCTTGGCAGGACCCTTAAAGCATAAACAATTATGCATTTGTTGGTTAAGGATTTAGTAGTGGTAAATGGTGATTAGAGAAATCTTAAGAGTTGGTGACAATCTGCTAATGCGAACTCTTTCTGTTAAATGCCAATGTCATTTGTCAGGAAGTGATGGTTCAGCTATGACTTGAGGATTTGGCTCTTCTTCCTCTTGAATTGTAGCTCAGAGTGAGCAATTTCTTCTCTAGCAATACAGAATACCAGTATGAACAAGCAGTGCCTATTTTTTTTGTCATTCAATTGTGTCTCATTGCAAACCATTGGATATGAATCTAAGTAAGGTATATGTACTGATTATTTAAAAATTTGTCTTCAATAGGATGGCTGAAGTTTTGGTTTTTTTTTCTTTCATAACTTCTACTGTATTACAACAGGGAAGAAAATTACGGAACATGTACTGTTAAGGGCAAAGAAGATGTAAGATGGCAATTAAGAAATTTAAGGTAATGTTTCTTGGAGAAATGTAATTTTGCTCCTTTGCTTATGCATCTGAAAATTAAAACATCTTTCTTCATGAAACAGTAAATTACAGGGTAGTGTGGATGTTTTTGTATTTGTCAAGCATACTGTAATCCACATTGAGCAGAAAGCCTGATTAAATTTTATAGCAAATTCTGCTTTCTTCAGGCTTTATAGGGGTTTCTGTGGCAGTCTCAAAGATATGACAGCAACAGCAATATGAGAATGAATAATTTAATATTTTGTATATGAAATGTTTTGTTTTATATTTTATTGTAAATTTCAAATTTTGCATTTGTTTGCTGTATTTTGTGTCATGTGTAAATAACATCCAACTAAAAGGAAAGTTACGATTTTTTTTTTTAATTTGAAAGGAAACTACTGAAGATTTGGAGAAGATTTGGAAGAAATTTGTGTGGGAAAAATGAGTCTAAGAGAAACATTGAAGATCCAGAAATGGAAGGAAAGTAGTAGTTTTATGGCAATTGATAAGACAGTCATTTTGTCTCAGGGCAGAGATTTACTTATATTACACTTGTATTTGAATTTTTCTTTTCTTCGGCGATAGATGCATATTGAAATTTTAACTTTTAATTTAAAATGCAGTGGGGGAAAAAGAAATGTGCTTAAATAGAGTTTTTGAGAATTCCGAGTATAAGATCTCAGAATGCAGGATCTGAGTCCGCCAGTTGCATATTTGAATAAACCAACCAAATGCAGGTTTAAAATATCTTACACAGTCAGCATGAAAAGTAAAGATGGTATTTTGGAAGTCTCTCTACTCATTGTAACTTTTTCAGTTTGAAAGTAAAGCATATTTCTTTTCACCTTCTTCATTACTATATGGCTGAAAATTTTCAGCCCAAATTAGGCACTCAGCATTGCTTGCTCCAGAGTGATTGAGGTAACAACATGAAGAAAGACTGAAGCAGGGATCATTGGGGTATTCAGACTTTTATGCTAGTGAAATATCACCACGGATGTTGCTGTAACTTGATTTATTTCACGTAATTTACTATAATTATTTTTTAGACTCATTAGTGGCTTTATTTATTTGCTATTTGTTCTATTGCCTTTTTTTTTCCCCCCTTCTTTCTTTCTGAAGCCCTGAATAAAATCTCAGCTTTCGTGCCACCCAGTGAAGCATTAAAAGACAAATCCTGGCAGCTTCAGAGAATAGAAAGGGGCTATAAAGGGCTTTGTTTAGACAGCGACTTTTATGTCGGTTCTCGAATTCCCTGGACCTTCATTCTTGCTGCAGTAGCGGGGTGCCGGATGCCTTTTCGGTAGCCCTGTGCCCTCCTGTAATGAGGCTTTATTGCCACGCGAGGTCAGCAGCTGCTGAGAAAAAGCAGGAAATAAACTGGCTCCACTGCAATCCGTTTTCATTTGCTTTATTTAGAATACTTAAAAATCAATACATCCTTCAGAACCGTATATACAGTGTGCAAAACCAAAGGATTTCTTTTGAACGCTCAGCATCTTCAGCAAAGAGTCTTCCTTGCGAGTTACTACAGAGGGAGGATCTAGAATGGCTTTAGGGAACGTTTATTGGCTTCCCGAATAGCATGGGGTAATTGCTGTGGCAGAGGATGGTGTTCTGTACAGTGTGATGATAACAGGGTTTCAGCCTTATCTTTTTGTCTCTACTAAATTGGTGATAATAAATCTAAAATAAATAAGGCGTTATTGCTGCAGGGAATAGTTTGGGATACAGAAATGGAAAATATCCGTCCTTTTTACTGCAGTAATAATCAATGTTCTGTCAAGACAGGGGGAGATGTTGCCTGAAAGGATTTCCCCTTCACTTTAGTCTTTGCTTTGAAAGCAAAACACCCCCCAATAACACAGGTAAAAAGCTTGGTGCCAAAGTTACTGAACAGGATTTGGGAAATAAGTATTGAGCTCTATTATGGGCTTACTATTGGCTAATCATTTCCTTAGCATAAGTCTCAGTTTCCTATATGTAACTCCAAAGAAGATATTCACTTCTCTGGTAAAGTTTTAGAATAAATTATTTTTGATGGGATTTTCTGGTTTACTGTTTTAACAGTGGGATTATCAACTGCAGCATCAGACCTGAATCTTGGTGTTCTTTTTCCTGAAATTCATATTGTTATTTCTTGTGAGCATGCTGTTCTTCCTGTCCTAGATAGTTGTGTAACATTGCTCGTAAACATTCCCTGTGTTTCAGAAGTCACTGCTTTTTAATAGTTTACGAAATTATCTTCATGCATGATTGGCACCAACTGATATTCCTGTCAAACATTTTATCCGAAAGTCCCCCTGCACTGGGCAAATTTAACAAATGATACAGACGACAGTCAATTTACTGGTCGCCAAAATGCAGCAGGGGAGATGTAGTTTAAATATTAGGAAATACTTTTTAGCTATAACACTGATTAAGTTGAAAGAACAAACTGCCAAATGAAGTTGGGTAATTGCCATCACTAGAGATTTTCCATCACTAGAGATTTTCCAGGCTATGAGTATGCATTTGTTTAGTAGGGGTGGCTTAAAAATGATGCAGTCAGTTTTGCCACAGTTCAGGACTTGGACTGAATGACTCATTATATGCATGTTTCATCCCAAATAATTTAAAAAATTTCTTCTACTTTACCCTAGCTAGGGATAAACCAGCAGGGATGTCAGCAAAAAAAACCAAAAAAGCCAGTAACATTTTCTCTCAGCATGTGCCAAGCCTACATGAAATAAGAAACAAGTTGTAGTGAGAGAGAAGAAAGCCCAGATTGATCTGACCTTTATTATTTTAACAGTGTCTTTCAGCACAATTACAGAGTTGCAGGATTGCAGAGAACAGAGCTGGAGTATAAAATAACATAAATAAATAGAACAGGAGCCAAAGCAGTCAGCAGGAGGTGGTTGGAATTGGGCAGTGAAGGATGGGTGAAGGGTTTGCATTGGTCAAAGCCTTTATGATTCAGCCACCATAGTTGCAAATTCTGGAGAAAGGAAAGAATTTTAAAAAATATTTAAAAAAACAAAATATAAAGAAGGAGGAAGCTTACTACAATGAATACAGAGTCACTGGGGTAGCAGAAACATCACAATAACAGAAGAGCAAAGAAATCCAAGTTAATTAAAGGGAAAGTATGATTTGGGAAATCTTACAGTGAAATGAAAGGATTTTTTGGGAGTAAGGGAGAAATGCTATACATGCCAGACTGTAAGACTTCCACCACTATTCATCAGAAGAACTTGATTAGTTCTCAGTTATTTCTTCGTAAATCTCAATGGGATGAAGGCAAGCACTAAAAATTTAATCTTGCAGTGAGATAAATTTCTTTTATATCAGAGTTTGGCAAAGAGAATCATTAATGAGTCTCTCAAAGTATTCATGTCCCATATTATAATTATATTGTGTTTCAACTCAATTTTGTATTTGTAAATTGAACTAAAAAGACAGATTACAAAAACAGAAGGCTGATACCAACGTATGTAGCAATTGTTGTAAGAATGAGAAAAATTCCTGTGGTGTTAGAGAGCCAGGATTTTACCCTGTGGTTTTTATTAGTGATACATCCATAATATTTACATAAACATATCTATCTGCAGTTTGGGGTTATTTTATGCTTTAGTACATATAATGCCTTTCTACAGGGAGATAAAGCATGGGAAAGGCACATTTGTATCTTGGTGAATAGCTGCCTGGTTATAATTCCTAACTCCATCTAACCTTGGAAGAGTTACACATGAGAATACCTTACACAGTTTTATGTGCCTCAGAGCACTGAAAATGACAGACTGGAGGGAATCCCAAGAAGGGCAACAAAGATGATAAAGGGATTAGTGGGTATGCAGAGAGAGTGGTTTATGGGTTTAACATAATCAGCTGAGAGGAAAATGACAAATAGGGGAGGCAGTCGTCTGTGAAGGCTCGAGAAAAAATTACTGAAGTTTGACATAATGAAGAGTAAAGTCTGGCAACTAAAAAAGATAGAAGATGAAAATTAGGCACTTAAAAGAATATTCTAGTGTTTAGTTGAAAAATGCTAAACTCTAAACAAGTGAGATCTTAATTGACTGTTTCGTGCAAACAGATTGCACTTTTGATGGTGTGTCCAAAAAACATGTTGCCAAATGCAGACAAACCAGACTGAGAGATAAAAAATGTCAGAGGGTTTAAATTAATTCCAAATTTATCTATCGTTTTGAAAGATGGAAATCCAAATTAGGATTAGTGATGCAGATTACTCAACACAAAACATGTATAAATCCTGTACATGGTGGGTACATAGATTGAAAGTGTTGCAAACTGAATTTAAGAGATAGCATAAAGTGCTTGTGATAAAAACCCCAACTATTCTGGGCAGAAAAGGAGAAAGGCTATGATTATTAAATCTCTGCGTGAATAAGTCCTGCAGAGAGAAACATGAACTACAATGGATCAAACCTTCTCCAAAAAGGAAAGCTAACTATGCATGTACTGTTAAAACAAGCTAAATTAAATACCTTTTATAATAATTTGTATCTACAGAATATATTTAGAAAAGGTTATTCAGACTTGCAGCCAAATATTTTCTATTATACATTTTGATAGTGCTATTATCACTTAATAGCAATATGTTTCACAGGTACTTTCTGATAGCCAGCAAACCATAAAATACTCCTTCTTGAATAATTGCGACAATTTCACTTTTCCCAGGATTTTCAATGTATTTTAAATATTTCAGAGATGTTCCAGTTGAATAATCTTCTAAATTAGTTCACTACTCATTTTTATATGAAAGGTAGTCCAACAACAGGTGGCTTGTAGAAGCATTGTTACAAAGTGTACTCATATATGCAAAATCTCTGAGATAAGGCACAGTATATCAGTCTCTTATAAATGGTTATTGCCTCTGACTGGCCTATTAGTGAGGGAATCCTTGTGGTTTTACATCCTTGTTTCCAGTTGTAGTTACCCTTCCAAACAAAATTAAGTTGTGTCTTTCTTTGCACAAATAGTGGCTTTAAATTGCAAGGATTTGGACCATTTTGTCATGTAAAATAATTTACTAGCTGTTTTGTGTCAAAGCTCTGAATTAAAAGGAGAGGACTGTTTCACTGTGTTCAGTACAGTTTAGTACTATATACCAGCCTAATGCATGTCCTCTAGTATTTTACTGAAATGACAGACATGATTACAGAGGACATGTTGTAGGCTTGTGATTTCTCTCATCAGATTGTGTTTTTTACATTTTCTTTACAACAGCAAATCTGTTTAGGAAACTTTATGAGTAATGACTTACACTAATTTATTTTAGAAGATAGAAGAGCACAAAGCAGGATAAGAGAAGAAGGAATTCCAATTTTTTTTTTTTTTTTGTCGTTATGGCTTTCACCTGACAAGGTCATGACTTAATAGTTGTAATTTTGCATGCTTAATGTCACATTTTTACGACATTCTGATTTACAGGGATAAAAATTAGGATTTGTGTTGCCCACAGTGCATGATCTTTGAAAGTTCTCTATGTACTTTCTCAATCTATTAATATCAAGAAACTAAAAGGCATGATGTGCATGTCCAATGCCAATACACAGAATAGATTTAAAACAATATCGTGACTAAAAATTTTCATATTTTTTCTCCTCTTGCTTATAAATATTTTCCTGAAGCTAGTAGAGCTGTTTCAGCATCATTTTTCAGCCCGACCTGGAAGCTAAGGTTGCTTGTGTTATGAGGTAGCCTGGCCTTGACCTGCAATTTTTTTCTGATTCATCATCTGACCACATTGGTGGAATATGGAGGGGGTTTGACACTGCAAAGAAGATGATCGTATCTTACACGAACTGGCTGCAAGTTTTCATCTCTTTGAAACTGCTTCATCAGCCACAAATTCAAACCCTGATCAGATAAGAGATAAACTGCTGAAACTATTTCAGACTTGAATGGTCTTGCAGGAATGAGGAAAGGTTTAAAGCAAGAGACCTAAGAGACAATTTGTAATGTAAGACCCCAGCTAGAAGAAGGCTGATTAGGTTGGAATTAATGTTTGTGATGGTACATCTGAGGAAGTTGTCTCTGTGGTGTTAAAAATCCCTCAAGATCAGTTCTTACAACAGCTGTGGGCTCCTGAGGGACAGCATTCAAGGGCCATCAGAATTAACATTAACCCCTGTGAAAGGCTGCTTGTTTGCAATAGTTTAATGATTTAGGAAGCTGATGTTTGAAACAAAGGGTAGAAGTGATGCCTGACAATTCAGCTCCAGGGAAACAAAATTGGTTTGCAACAGAAATACAGCATTGCAATACTGCATATGAAGTGTGATGTACATTCATGACTTTACATTTTATTTATATATGCAGTTATATTCTTGAATTGGATTTATGGGCCAAAGGAAAAGCTGGGAAGTATCTGTCCTCCTCATCCTTTGGTCACAGTCCCAGCTGTTAACTTTTGTATGTATTTCAAGCCTTTCTGGTATAAAAATTGGCTGCTAAAGTCAAATTTAAGAAATGGAAAAGAAACTGGTAATGTTGTATGGTAGGGATATGGTCAGAAGAATCAAAAGAAAAAAAGCACATTATTCTCTTCTCATTATCAAGTGTAAACACAGAGAAATTTCATTTCAAAGTTAGGGAACAGTAAAAGTGCAGAAGAAAGAGATAAGAAAATGCATTTCATATTGCTTTATTACAATGTACTGGGTTTCAGGCATTGTTTTAAAGAAAAAAGTTATGGTAATCTTAAATATAAAGGTTAATGCTGTATTTTCATGTTCAAACCAAAATCATTACACAATATCGTTCTTTTATTCCAATTAAGACTATTTTTGATTTGCAGCCTTCTGGAATAGCTGATAATTTATCTGATATGAGGCTGGTGGATCAGCTGTAAGCTTACTTACCTGAATAAAGTTTTCTTTTGAAAAACTTGCCCAGTGATTTTAGTGCTACTATCACTAATTTTAGTGTGTATAAAGAAGACTCATATAATAAAGAATATGAAATTTCAAGAAATTACACCCATGCTGAATTCAGCAGCACTGCTGAAGTTTAGCAGGAGCTTCACCTAAACCATAATATAGTTATGATTGGAGAAATTAAGAAGCTTTGGTCTGTGAACATGGCCACAGTCACGGATATGCCAGTGTGCATCACATGACTGGCATGTCAGTGGCTGATTTTGTGTGTTGTCTTCTGAGCTGGGAGACTGTGTTAGTTAACTGCTTTTTATTTCTCTTTTAATTGACTTTTTTTTTTTGAGATAACATTTTTTAAAACTTGCAGAGATTAGGTAACAGACAGGTATGAGGAGGTTTAGGTATGTTTTAGATTTCAACTTATGATATGGCTTATCAATATGTCAAAACCCTAGCAATTGCCTGCTCTCCAAGTGATTTAGTACTCTGGCCACAAACTTCTATCTCCTGCAATGAGGAAAGTTTTAGTTTAGAATTGCATCTCTTCTTGTCTCCTTCAGTGTTTCATTCACTCTCACCTCCAAAAAAGAGGAAAAAGGAGAAATTTTGTATATGGACTAAACTGATTAATCCCAAGGGTGAATAGAAAATAGCACTAGCTTTTTAAGCAATGCTGTGAGAGGAAAGGTGGTTCTTTTCTTGTATTTCTCATATTCAGTAAAGGGGAATGACAAGCTTTCTTAGGTGTGAAGACACACGTAAACACTAGCATAAGCTGGATAGACTTATTGTGTAGAAATCCTGTAGCAAAATGGGTGTACTTTGAATTTTAAGAGCATTGCTTTGCTAAGTCATGCGCTACTTTCCTGCTACCTAAACATCAAGCAGAAATGCTGGCTCTCAGCTTTTATTCTTTCCAAATTTTATAGTCAAGCCTCCGTCGCCTTGAACTCACAGTGTCCTGATCCTCACTCCACTGATATCAACAGACAAATTACAGTAATTGAAGTAGAGTTTGGCTGGGTACTCAGTCCTGTGCTGCGGGGCGCCCGACCCACAGCCGGGTTCTGTGAGCTCCTGCCCCCTCTAGTGTCACAACTCGGCTCGTCTTCCTCTAACGCCTCCAAGCAAGGTATGATAAATAGAGCAGGACTTGGTATTTCATTAAACCCTAATTGTGCCCTTCAGAAGGTCACAGCCCCCAGTGATTCCTAGGTTTCCTCAGTTCTTTTGTATAAGGGTAGTATTCGGTTGTTACTGTCAAAGTTTACTCCTCTAATTACATACCATCAGCGCCAATTTTACCATCACCGTCCTTATCTCCAGCAGCCAGAAGAGCCTTCGTTTCTTTGTCTGATAGGTCTCTTCCTTCTGGGGTAAAGCCCTTCAGGACAAACCTAAGGAGGAGGCATAGGAATAAAAGGAAGGTTGGTTTGGGGTTTTTTGTTTGTTTTTTGTTTGTGTTTGGTTTTTTTCCCCCGCAGAACAATTACACCTCATATTTATTTGTACTCTGATTTGAGGCACAAGTTGGAATCCAGCGTTGTGTCTTCTGTTGTTGACCTTCTTTAACATTCAAAAGCACTTTACTCTGAAACTGCATTTGGCTGAAGAACTACCTGTAAGGTATTGACCATTCATGTGTTTCAGGGATCCTGCAATCCAAGTGACAACATTCCAACACTCTTTTGATCATGTGCTCAGCAAACAACGGGCATAGCACACAAATACTAAGCAAGAGTTTGAGCTGTGTGTTACTTCCTAGAGTCTTGTAAAACTAACCCACAGAAAAGTTAGACTCTAAAGACGGGGATATTTGAGAGAGCATGTAACTTTACTTACTTCAATTCTTCCTCTTCAATGAAGCCGCTCTGATCTTTATCAAGAATATGGAAAACCTTCTTCACATCTTCCGGACTTTTCTTTTTCAATCCTACCATCTCGAAAAACTTTTTGTAGTTAAAAGATTCAGCCGCTATAAGAGATGAAAAACCAGGGAACTGCTTAGAAAAGTCATTGAAACACACACACCAACACATACCCGTGGTTTTCTTCCATGCTGCTGTTTTTCCTGCCCCGGGAGGAACAGCGGAGCCCAGCTGTGGATAGGAGCTGGGTTACTCACTATAATCGTGCATGCCTCACAGGTGCTAATGGAAATAAGCAAAGGGGCAGAGGGGCAATGTCTCCGCTTTGCAGATGAAGATCTGAGCTACAGAAGGATGAGACTTGCCCAAGGTCACACAAGAAGTCTGTGGTAGACTTGGGAGCTTTGGGAGCTGGGGTCTAATGTGCTTGGTCTCATTTCAGTGCCCTGAACCTTTTTTTTTTTTTTGCTAAGTTTTTTTGCTAAGTTTTACACTGGAACAGACATCTGAGACTGGACTGTGACTATTAGATATCTGTCACTTTTTGACATTTCCACCCCTGGAAAAAAACAAAACAACAAAAATGCTCTTGCTCAAGCATTGGCGAGAAGTGTTTCAGAGTGTTTCACTGTTTTTTTTCCTGGGGACTTACTAGAAATCAGTGTTACATTTCAACCGCTAAAGGAATGTGCAATCGTGGTGTGTGAGCTCAGACACTGCAAGGGAGTGCTGCACGGCGCGCTGCCTGCAAGACCTTGTGAGGAGCTGTCTCCGGGGAGGAAAAAAACAAACAACCCAGAGCCCTTGAAATCGGAGCCGAGTTTACCTGCTCCACCTCCATTGTCCTTTAACCGCACCCTCTTTTGTCACACCCAGGTAGCCTAACAACTGTGATGTGGATTGGAAATACCATACAGTGACCTCCAAAACGTGCGGTGGACTTTTTTTTTCCTTCCCCATGCATTCTTATTCCCGCCGCATTAAATTTTCCCATTACATAAAATTAAGGAGGCTCAGTCTTCCGTGATCTGCCTGAGATCTTCCTGATCTGTCATTAGTTGCTGCTAATTGCATCTGCTCCGGGACTTGAAGATGGCCGTAGAACAATGGAAGCTAATGAGTAAAACAGCTGCTGGATCCAGCAAAGCAATTTGTCGCTCCCTCTGACTCTCGGGCTTCGGAGCTGAGCCGGGCTCAGCGGGTCTTGCGCTTCTGTCTGTTCGGGAAGGTCATCGCACAGAGCAGGACAGACAGAGGCGGCTCCCCGGGATGGTGCGGTCAGCCAGGTAGTTTGGGGGAGGGGGGGATAACGTGCATCCCGGAGCACGATTTCTGTCTTTCTTTGAGAGCAACCTTAACTACCTGAATCTCTGTAAACACGAAGAGGGTTTGCTGTTAGTTTTGGAGGTCCCGATATATGAGAGGGGTAGGGAACATCTGATACCCGGAGGAGTCTGAGAGGGAAGTGTGGACCACTGCGGCCATTCGACCTGCAGGGAGCCCCTGCAGTCGAGCAGTGCACCCTCTTGCTCTACTGTTGCCTTCTGTCCATCCCGAAAAGCAAAGCCCACCCGGGGATTCTGCATAGGAAGTACAAGAGTGGTTTCTTACATCCTTGAAACGGGAAACAGCAGTTCCGTAACGTCTGAAAATAAATTTCAGGAATGAGTGGGAAGCTGCCAACATCCACTGCTGACTTCTCTATCCCACACCAAGATATAATGCAGCTTGGTTCGGCGAGGGGTTTGTTCCCTTTGAAAGTATCCTCTCGGTAGAAGCTAAGTCTGTCTGCAGTTACTGCTTACTTTCCTTTAAAATAAATATTTCACCTCTGTAATGTGCAGGACAACTTTGCTGAGGATGCAGCCTTGTACTTCATAAACCTGTCAGAGGCATTCATTGAATATCTGAAAACACATCCTCATCTGAAATTTTGTCTAGCTAGTTCCTCTAATCTTCCCATAGCTAAAATAAATGCACAGCTATCCTAACCTGAAGAGATGAAAGGAGGAAAAGAGAGAAGAAAAAAAAAAGGAAAAAAACACTCACCTGAAAAGGCTCCCACAGCCTTCTTGATATCCTCAGCGTTGAGCAAGTCAGTCATAGCCATCCTGCAACTGTTTGAACAGGGAAGCAAGTGCGAAAAGATTAAAAAGTGCTTTTCTCATCATTTCTGCTCATATGACCAAAGCTGCAGTGCTGTGTGGGGATGGCACACCGGGAAAGGCTGGACCCGTGCCAGCTCTATAGCTCTGCGTGGATAAGTGCTGTGGGCTGTCGCTCTCCAGTTTGCAGAGCCCCAAGTAGTCCACAGACGCGAGGGCTCAGCTAAAGAGAGGGCACGGGGATGCCTTTGTGGGGACTGGGGTGGGGGAGGACGCGGGTGGGGGTCGCTCCCTGGGAGGCTGGAGCCTAAGGCTTACTGGAGCAGCGCCAGAGTCTGCTGTGATACCGGCTGGAGAAAGAGTTTTGCCAAGGTCAAGTCCTCGGGTGCAGTGGACAAACTAGTGGTGCAGAGCAGAGCCTTTTCCTTTAGTAAGTCAGGATGAGCTTTACCAGTTATATTCGGTGATGTGTAAGGAACTGCAGCATATGCCAAGCTTCAAGCTGCTCTTGAGGTCGGGAAGCAAATGTAATGTAGCTTTTGAACATTTGCCTTATCGTTCAACCACTTTAAAACGTCTCCCCCTTCTCCCTTCCCCCTCCCCTTCACACACATATTCCTTTTAGACCTTGTTTCTTTCGGGCCAGTCCATATTAAGCATCATCCTCACTGAATTAATTATCACATCCCAGTGAATCCTACAGATCCCGTTTGTAATGCACAATATGCTGCAGAATCTTCCGCGATAGGGTATGGCAAAACGAGATGCGAGGTGACAACACACTCGTGAGGAGCTCCTGTGCAGTAGTGGGTTTCTCAGGCAGGACCGGGCACTTCCCATTAGCGTCAAAAAAAGAAAGCGTTTAGGATTTGTAATGTGTTTTCTAGGGTTATTTTTTTCTCCAAGAATCTCTGCCCATTTTTCACATAAAATATGGCAAGTAGTCCAACTTGATCTCAGAGTTTGGGCAGGAGCCATTAGACTGAAGTAGCCAAGGTTAGGGCCCAGTAGTAGGGCAGATCTCTGCAGGAGTATTGGCAACGCTGCTCCAGGAGAGACGGGGGAGGACAGAGCGGTGGCAGCGAGATCCCCGGGCGCGATCGACGGGTACGGCCCGGTCCCGCTGCCACAATCACACCTCTCCTCTGAATGGGGCCGCCGGAGAGCAGCCTCGAAAAGGGGGCGGCTGGTGCAGAACCTCGGGCTGTGCTGTCGATAATTGCTCGGTGCTTTTAAAAGTAAGAAAGTAAGAGCCCCATCCTTTTTTTTTTCCTTTCTTTCTTTATGTCTTCTTCTGTTTGTCTTTTCTGAAGGTCGTCTCTTCGTTGTGGGACTGTCGTTTTTCTCTCGTTGGAACTTCTCCCCCCCGGCCTCCTCTTTCCGTGTATTTCCCGAGATGCAAGAGATGCTTGGTTTTCTCCAAGGACAAACAAGGAGATGGATGATGGAGCCGAGTCCCTCTCCCTAGGCTGAACGCATCCTTCCCTGCTTTACAGGGAAAGAGGAGCTGAGCGCTGGGATGCTGAACCGAGATAAACAGCAGCCCCACAGAAGAGCTCTGCGCACCTTCCCGCATAGGTCGTTCTCACTCAGCGGGCCCCGTTGTTTTGGAGCTGGGAGGTGGAAGGGTGCAGTAAAGACAGCACCGGAGTACTGGAGTCTCTTGCTTTAGCGGAGTTCAGGGTTAGAACCCTATTGTTAGTCGGTTTTAAACCTAGGATAAGTGCAGACCCATCAATATGCAGCTATTTGCCAGAGATCAATGTTCCATATCTTATGAAATTGATGTCCGTTTACCTGTCCTTAACTGAGGGAAGAGAGGACAATCTCTTCTTGCTTCCAGTGCAGCCACAGCCAGCCCAGTGCTACATCGTCTTCTGCTTTCCCTGCTTTGCTGCGTGCAGCATCGGTGCGGTCTGAAGAGGAGTTGGGCCTCAGTCTCCATAGGCTTTTCCGCTTTTTTACGAATCTTTTGCAAACCCCTTGTTGAGCCACAGCGCTTCCTTTTAGGTCCCTACAAACAGGAACGCACCTGCCCACCCGCCAGTGAAGATGCTCTCCCAGAGGGTGACTCGCGTTTCGGTGTTAACCCCGCTCTGCTGACGAGGCAGAGCACGTTTGGAGGGCTGCCCTCGGGGGTAACTCGAGCTGGTGGCTGACAGAGGCGACACGCAGCGCTGCCTGCTGTGCTGGCAGACGCTGGTCAGGTTAACTAGCCTTAACATGCCAAGCGAAAGGGCCAGAGGCGCATTCCGCGTCTGTGTCCTGGGGATGGGAGCCCGGCGGCTCCCTCCGCATCCCTAACGATGCGCGAACTGCCCCGCTTTCCCTCCGTCATCGGATCTGTCAGCCCTCTACGGCCTAATCATGCTGTGGAGGCGAAAAGTGAGAGGTGTCAGAAAAATGAGGCTTCAGATCAGGTGGAGCCATCTGTAGAGCGTAAATAACATTTCCCCTCGCTCAGAAGCCGTGTGTACCCTCCGCAGCCAGAAAGGTGAAAGCAGCGGCACAGGGTTTGCGAACCGGACAGCTGGGATCTGACATGGAGGAGCGGCTGAGGCCCAGCTCCAGCCTCAGCAGTATCTCTCTTTCAACACAGCTAGCAAATTTCCAGAAGCTTTTAGCCTCCAACCTGTAGTATAAACTGTTATTCTAATAAAAAAGGCGTTTCACGAATTGACAGTTTCTCACTCGACCCTTTATCCTTTTCTCATCATCCCTGCGAGATGAATGACGCATTTTCCTTTATCTCTGAGATTTTGCCAATTTTCCTGCCCAAACTGTTTGCAAAATCCACACCGTGGATTTCCAAGTTGTCTGCACCAAAACTTTCCTGTAGATCAACTCCCCCTTCCACCAGCGCCAGAATGATATTGTTACTAAGTAAACGACCAAATAAATTAAGTAGAAATCTGCCCACCCTTGCCAAAAGCAAACAATTCAGGGAGAATTTCCTGAACAGCACGAAGCCCTCACACCAAGGATTGAATCAGAAAGACGGCGGTCCTTTGCAAAAAGTGTCACACATTTCCTTTAGCTTCCTAGTGACCACACCAAAGAGAGCAACTTCATCCCATCGCTTACAATCACCTGTGCAGAAATAGAGGTGCCATTTCTAGACGTGTTGTGGATGTTGAGGGTTTTCTGTCTTCAGCTCACAGCTGGCTATTTCAGTAAAATCTCTTCGCGAGCCCTTGCTCGAGTTCTCTTTCACTTTCTTCCCTCCCTTTTCCAGTTTTGTCATTTACACCTTCTCTCCTGCTTTTCTTCTAATTTCCCCTCAGTGAGTTCACCTATTTACTCCTTTCAATGATCTAGTCTTCTCATTTGGAGTCTTCTCTGCGGGAAGCCATTCCTCAGTGTTTGAGAGATTTGCATCTCTTTGTTTCCGGGCTTTTGTTGATGGCAAGGGGGATGAGGCCGGAATGAAGGAAGATACCCTGATCTGCGAAGGTCCTGCTTCTTTGCCCAGAGCTGGTGAATCCACGTTTGCTGTGGAAATCTGAGCATTTTCTTGCTACTTACCTCTTGGATCTCTCGTAAGCACGCTTGAAAAGGTGTTAGATAGGGAGGTGGTCAAAAAGAGGTGGAACTCGAGGTAGGAACCCCACTTATATAATCTCTTTCTCTCTTTCTATTTTCGGCAGGTGATACCCACTCCTCACTGGTATCAGATATTCAGGGGTTTTGTTGGTGGTGTCACATTTATCTTTCCCTTAACTAATAGAGTAACGCTATTAATAATCCTTGGCGCTTACCTTCCCCTGGCTGTGAAAACCCATTACATTGGCAAACTGATGGTCCGCATGGAACTTGAATGTTAAGGGGAGAGGCAACCAGTACAAGTGAGCTGTTAAGGGACAAATAGGCAAATAACAACCATAAAAATGCCATTGAGACCTATTTTCCTTTGTGTAATTCATCTAGGGACACTTTTCCTGATATTTAATGTTTTTCTGGCAAGGGAAAAGGTTTTGCAAAGGACCATGAATCATACATCAGAGGAAAGTGGCATTGTGGAGATCACGATGCATTAGGAGGTTCTGTTCAAGAGATGGGACTCTGCTCACGAAGGGAATAGGAAGATGTAGCCCCCTCATCGGTGTGAGGAAAAGCAAAGCGAGGCTCCAGAGTTTGCCTTTTTCTTTCTGTAGCTTTGACAGATACTACTTGTAACAAAACAGAACGGGTCTAAACTGCCTCCTGCATCTGAAGCTACAACATTCAGCTGTATCTCTTGGCCCTGAAGGAAGTCAGAAATATTTTCTTTTCCTGCAGGCAACAGCATACTCAATGATGTAATTCTGATTGCTCATACTTACAGGGGCATGCAAAACCTGCATTCAGGGCCCCATTGGGCAAGGTGCTGTAGAAGTCTAAAAAATTTACAACCTGCACTTTCTTGGGAGGGAAAGGGAATTGTAAATGGGGAGATCCTATATATACAGCCATGATACATTGACTGTAACCTTTTCAGCATATAAATTCTCTTTATGCTGAGTTGCTTATTCCAAGGAAAGACACTTGAAGACACTACTATTTTACTCTGTCAAGTAATAATAACAATAAAAATGCCTATGGAATGTATTTACCATTCTGTAATCCACTTGGGGATATATTTCCTGATATTTAATGTTTTTCTGGCAAGGGAAAACATTTTATAAAGGATTATGCACTGCATTTATATGAAGTAGATTTATGAGTAAAAAAAGACACTTTTTTTCCTGTTTTATCACTCAAATCCAACACTTCTTAGATAAAAAAGCAACCAAGGTTTTGTAATACAGTGGAAAGTATCTTTTGGGAAAGGCAGGTGCTGCAAACACGAGCTCTGATTTTTCTAACTTGATTAATTGATCCTAGAAGTGAGGAAAGATAAGATATATATGGGATAGGAATATTTAAAAATATTTCTCTGCTGCCTGTATAATTTAAATGCTGAGTTCTGTGATAAATTGGAAGTACTCCAGCAGGTTTAGATAATTTCTGAAGAGGCAGCTTTATTGAATCAAACATGACAAAAGTTAATTCAATCATTTGTGTTCTCTCTCTTTTTCTTTCTATTACACTTCCTGTAGTGGTTTTTGAGTTTACGGTGTGCTGCTGTAAACTCAAAAAAACTCTGTGCCATCATACTACGGTGTGTGTAGTATAGGAAGTAATAGTACTTTTCAGCAGTGTTCCTAATTTCTCACAAACACTGTGTCCATACCTTAGTTCAGAGCAGGTGATAATTACAGTATGAGGTAGCTGGCTCTTGTGGGTCCAGATGTTTCAACCAAATGGTGCATTGTCTTTGGAACAGTATAAGTCATCATATACTGTTTGCTAAATTCAGTCCTGTGGGGTTTGCATTACACTTTCCTAAATTATAAACCCTTGGTGTAGTACCAAGACTAGATTCTGATTTAGAGATACCGGTATCTCATGGTTGTTAGATGCACACTTCATTTCCATTGGGTAGCTGGCAGAACAACTTTTCTCTTTTACCTTCCTTTGGCAGCTTAGAGAGGATAAGGATTGTAGGACAGTCTTTTGGCTAATGGACTGTGTCTTGGAGTTGTTGTCTATTCCACTGGAATGACTTCATTTGTCCACTGGTGAAAGGAGAGCAAGCACAGGAACAGTCATTGTGATTCTTCTGTGTAATTCAGCCATGTGAAAGCAATCCTGATTAGTGGAAATCCTTTCTTATCCTTTTAGTTAGTTCCTACTAAGGCTTATTTACAAAGAAACAGATTTATGACCACATCGGGCATGTAGTGAGGTCTTTGTTACATGTCAAGTATTTAATTAATTTAAAGGAGTTTTGCTGTTGGTATTTTTTTTTTTAAGAAGAATACAATCAAAATCTGACACATCTAGGTTATTCGTACAAATCTTCCTGAAGCTGGAAGGTGTGGAGAGTTGCGGCAATCTCAGGCTCAATGATATTCTGAGATTTCACCTAGGTGAAATGGTAGAATTTAGGGAGGAAGTTTGTGTTACTGTACTTGTCAGTTTTGGTAGTGTGGTTGCATATTTACTATCATCACAATCAGGTTCATTCACAAAAAGATTAGGGCTGGGTTTCCCCTTTAGGATACAAATACAGTGCGGAGCTGGGGATGCTCATCCATGATAATTTCTTCCTCTCTTTCCCACCACATATAAATAACTGTAATCTGAATAGTAAGGTGCTCCAGGTCCCTATCAGCCAATGTATCCAAAAATTTGGGATGATATCATCACAGCACTAGCACAGCACCTTAGAATAGGAAGCTTGCCTTGCTGCTATCTCCTATGTCTGCTATGTGTTGTGACAAGCACCTTCAGTCTTCAAGGATACCAGCCAGCCATCTTTTGCTCTCCATAAATTTTCCTTATTTGTTAAAGACATAATAGAATCACAGAATCATTAAAGGTGGAAAAGACCTCCAAGATCATCAAGTCCAAACTTTGACTGAACACTACTAGCTCTAAGAGCTACATCCAATTGTTTCCTGAACATTTTCTGGGATGTTTACTCCCCCACTTCCCTGAGCAGCCCATTCCAACACTTAATCACCCTTTCAGGGAAGAATTTCTTCCAGATGACCAACCTGAAACTTTAGTCTGCCAAGGGTGTTGTGATGATGAGTGCTTATATGTGTTGGAGAGGAAAGTGGACAAATCAATGGAAGACAGATCCACTGAAAGTTATCAAACAGGCCACATCCAGCTTGTGAAGTTCCTGGGCCAAAATGGTTGTGATTTGGGATAGGATTAGGGGAAGGTGTCATGATCTGACTGCCTTGAGATTACATTCCTCCAAACACTTTCATCTATGTCCACTGTCACTGTTTACACTACTGAAAATATCCTTTGTTTTGTATATACTAATTATAATTTCCTCTGTAATGGCCTGTTCTTGGCTTTGCCTGAGGGAAACCTGCATTCCTAGGATCAAAGCTCAGTGGTTCCATTTTTTCTGATTTTTCCATTCCTCTGATAATTGTCTCAAAAGCTGAGGATAGCAAATAGCTGCAAGAGATACCCCAGAGGTAAGAAATAGGTCACTACTAGTCCGTGCTACCTGTGGGCTTTGGGGACTCCCCAGCCTGTATTGCAAATGGTGTGGAAAAGAAAGCAAAATGTCTCACCCAGAGGGGATAATACGAATAAAAAACAGAGATAGGTGTAAACCCCTGGTGAGAGTTAGGCTCAAATTACCAAACAAAAAAAACCAAGTGCTGAAAGAGTAGGTCTGTGTATCATAACACCTCCTAGCAACTTCAAATGGATATTTACAGCAGGAAAAAAAGCTGTTAGTCCCAGTGGGAAACCCTGACCCCAAGGTTAAGAGAATGGAAACAGTTGGTTTTCTTTACAACAGACACTTGTGGGTATCAGACATTTGTCATAATTGACACTCTGGTGGTGTTCACACTGGGATGGATAAGCCCCATGTAATTATTACCACAGGGGTTATATTCCAGAAAAACTAGCACAGCAGAAAGATGGTTTCATTACTTATTCCTATTTATACTAGGCTGCTGGTAGGAGAACAGTCAAAGTATTAAGATCAGGGTAAACATCTTTTGGGGAAATTGGACTTTAGTTTTAGCAGCTGGAATCCAATGGTACCCAAATTTTGATAGTACTTCTTTAATTAATCTTTTGGGCGTTTTTTCTTTTTAATTTTATTTTTTTCCTTGTCTTTTTCTTTTCTTTTCTAAAAAATATTTTTAAGCACTCATAATTCATTTCAGAGATGTTAGTACCCAGCAAGAAGGATTTAAAAGTCAAAGGTTTGTAAAGGAGTCATATCTTTCTGGGTTAACAGCAAGTGGGAAGAATTTTATAGCTGTGATGCTCAAATAGCAAGCTGGGGCTTTGCTGCCCACATCTCAAGTAGAAATTACTAGATAAGGGAGTCTATAACTATTACCAGAACAGGACCACTGTTGTACCAGCTGTTTATTTATTGTCAATATTTCATCAGAAAGCAGTTCTTCCATTTACACAACTGGTAAATGAGATATCATCTCAAGGTTACGTGATGATTTGAATCCAGCTGAGGAGAACAACAATAAATAAAAGTCATTATTCTGTAGTGCTGTTTCAGTCAGCCTGATGAAATGAGTTGAACAGCATCAGTCCACTTGTTAATAGACAAATACACACAAAATTGTCTTATTTACACTAAAAGAATATCTCCATGTTGTTCATGGCCTGAATCTGACCCAAACGCTGAATTCTTCTGTACTTCCACTTCTCTTTATCTTTAGGTTGCCTAAATGGAAGACTACAGAAAGGAAAGCTCTGCTCTTGCTACCTGTTCTAAACTTCTTAAGAGAATGGATGGACGTTCAAGTGTAAGCTTGTCCATCAGTATTCACCTGGGATCCCCTCAGGTAAATGTCAAATTGAAAATTTGTCTCTTGTAACATCCTTATCCTCTGTGTTCAGGAGAAAAAATATTAAAGAAAGACTCACAGGCATATTCCTAAGGGAACTATATTTTCCCTGCCGTTTCCACTGTATTTCAACTTCTTACAATTTCCTTTTAGATATTCCTTCTGATAATCATCACATTGTTAATAGTTTTATGTATGGAGATTTCTTTATTTCCTATGAAAGTGAAAAAGTTTATTCCTACTATCTAAAAATTATTCACAAAAAGGAAATATATATATTGGACTAACCATTTTTATAGAAACTTACATTATGTTTTTTTATATTTTGCACATCTGAATTGATCCTTATTATGAGCATACTTTTTTTGCTTGGATATTTGCATTGTTTCTCCTTCCTGAAAATCTTGCTAAAATCACCCTACTGCAGGACCTTCTTGAATTCCTGCTTTCAAAACTTTGTATATATTCCTCGTGTAGGTAAAAATAGTGTTGTAATCTAGAATTAGAGTATCAATGCATTTGATAGAGATGCATCAGCACTTTAGGCTCAGGCTTTGTTATTTTGATGGT
This sequence comes from Rhabdornis inornatus, assembly GCA_013397075.1. Classification (NCBI taxonomy): domain Eukaryota; kingdom Metazoa; phylum Chordata; class Aves; order Passeriformes; family Rhabdornithidae; genus Rhabdornis; species Rhabdornis inornatus. The sequence goes on along the minus strand of VWZS01003242.1, from coordinate 888,334 downwards.
TATTTAGAGGCAATAGCCTCCCAAGCCTTTTGAGTTTTGATCTTACTGGGACACAGAAGCTGCTGTGTTGAAGAAGAATGAGATATTTCAGAAAACTGATTATTAATAACTTGCTTGTGGATGATGCAGAGACTCGCAAGACACAAGTGACGTGCTGGTTGGCATTTTGCCTCTGAAATTTATAATCTTAGTTATTTTTTTGTACTTCTGTCGACAATTCTGCTCTGTAATTTGTAAAGGAAAAAGCAAATATCAGGGCATTCTAAAACCTTGTTGACCTCTGAGGTAGCATACTTCCATGTCTTCTGTTACTATCGCCTGGCTGCCTAGGGACTTATTTTTCCAACACTTTCTCCTGTTAAAGGGCAGACAACTGAAATACCAACAAATCAACTCTTTACATGAGACCACACAATATAGTGGCACAAGAAATTGCATGTTACATCCTGTCATGGGGTGGTATCTTCCGAAATGGACCATCCTTTTCTTTTTTGTTGCTCTAGGTCTTGATGGTGAGAAGCACAGCTTGCAACAGCAGTTTCACCTGGGTGGAGCAAAGAGATCATTCCTTTCACATAGAGGATTTGTTTGTTACTTGACCTCTTCTTTACTACCAGATTCACCCTGTTTATTGCGCAGAATTTTGTCTCTTTTCAGCTGGGCTTCTTTTACCCTTTCTTAATAGAGCTAGATCTGTTCCAATTAGTAATATTATTCATAAGCTTGTATTCATAAGCATATTGCAAAAATGCTTAAAGCTGTGTTCACAGGAGACAGGGGGAGGAGTGTGGCTCTTCCTTCTCCCAGGAGAGGGAAAGTTTGCTAATGCCCTGTGAAGGAATGACAGATGATTTGTCTCTTAGGTTATACATGCTCTAAATCCTCGCCACCGTTTTTCTCCAGCAATGAGGAGACAGATGCTACTGTAACAGCACAGAACTTGCACAAATCCCTTACAAAGACCTTTATCACTGCTCTGAGTAAAACCAAGTGACTTGCTCAACCTTTCATCCTATTTTTAGATGATCTTACATTTCTGAAGGATGGATTTGATTCCCTTTCATGGTTTTGGCTAGTTTTCTGTTGATTTTTTTCTCTTTCTTTTAGTGTGATATGGGAGGATGAAGGTGTGAGAAAGTGTCTATTTCTCTGAGGTGTTGTGTTGGTATTTGTTAACCTGACATTTTGTGTGATGTGCCCAATTCCCTTTCTAGCAGTTTCTAGTAGTCATGGGAATAAAGACAGCAGAAATCACACTTTTCACACACAATTTCTCTCCTGAAAAAAACCCCAAAACTAGTGGAAGGGATGGACAAATGGTTTTGTGGACAAATCTTTGATTTGGCCTCAGGGTAAATGCTATGACGTCTTGGGAGAGGAAGTTTGTTTTTATTTCACCAGTTTAGTGTAACCTGGTTTGCAAGAATTGCTTTTACATCCAGAGAGCTGCAGTTTCAACTTGGTCGTCTTTTGAGGGTCTGAGCCACCTTCCACAATTGTCATTGAGAATCTTGTGGAGTATTTAATGGAGATTTCACTATGGTCCTCTTCTAGAAGTTTTCTCAGGACCTGCAATGTTATGGGGATCAAATAGTACACTGAACAATTACTTTGTGGAGAGAGGGCCAATTGGTTAGGAGTTTCATTGATACCATAAATCTATGTGGGTACTGATCTCTTGTTAGATATCAGTGACTGTTGAAAACTACTGATGTCTTAGATTGTAATCTAAAGGCAGAAAAACCAGGTAAAAAATTTGTCTCTTATGCTGTTCCTTCTTAAGCATCCATATTTTATGCACGTGCTTTTTTTTGTTTATAAGAAAGAGTACATACTGGACAGTCGTATTATGTTCTGTTTTGTGGTTTTGTTTCTAGGGTTTTCTCTCTCTCTCTTTTTTTTTTTTTTTTTTTTTGTGTGTGTGTGTGTTTAAGGATACATAATTGTCCATCTTCTGGCGTAGAAGAACCACAGAAGCCCACAGCTCTGGAATGAGGAATTATCATATGTTGTCACCGAAACTAGCGAAGTATTGACATACACAATTTTAAAACACTGTGTATTTTACTACTCATTAAGACTGGAAGGAATATCTGTTCTGGTAAGTACTTATGAGTATGTGAGAGAAGCAAACAAGGGGATGATTGATTGTGTGAGGATGAAGACTGGGGAACAGATACATACATGCTGAGAGAGAGAGACGTAGATAAATACCTTGGGTGTCAGCTGGAACAGATGCCTTAGGCATGCATGCAGCCTTAACCTAAGCATGTGTGTGCATACATTCCTCCTCCCTAAATAATCTATACTTGTAGAGGAAAGTATATACCTATGTGAGAAAACAAGTACATACCTGGTGTAGAGTTAAATAAAAAGTTGTTCCAATAGCTGAGTTCCTGCTCTTATAAAATCAGAGAAATTGTCTTCATCTTGAAAAATATGTGGAAGCTTTGAGAAACCTGCAGAAAAAACCATAGTTCTCCTACAAATTGGTAAGTGGAACATTTGGAACTTTCTGCTCCCCTACCAGAAGTGCATCTGATACACTGTAAAGGGATTTCAAAGTTTAATTTAGCTTAACTCTTGGCTGCAAACAACTGCTGATAAATTTAGTTGGGGGATTAGGGAAGACTAATAGCTCCTTAAAAGGAGCCTGAAGATGAGACAGCAAAACAAAAACATCTGCTAGGCTCCCCCTTAGAATGGTAGCACACCATACAGACATATTTTAGAGAAATAAATAGGTTGGTTTTGGGCAATAAGTGATTTTTGTAGATACAGGCACTCAGATAAAGAAAGCCAAACCAGGACAGTGTTTAAGGGAGTTATTCCCTTTCCAAAGTGAAGGAGGAGGTGTCTTGACTGGAATCAGTAGTATATAGCAAACACCCTTCTCCTGTGGTTCTACGTAGTTTGCTAGCCATTTAAAAATAGCTATTGTTAACTCCTTTTCCCCATTTTTTTCAATAGATCAACATGTTTGTATAGTCTTTAGATTTCTTTGGCAGCATTAATTCAAGTGTACATTCTTAAGCAAAGCTACTACATCTTAAATTTCTCTGTGGTTCATAAAATAGTATTACGCAGTATTTCATATGTCTGGTAAAAATGGACAAACCAAATCAGTGCAAGAAAACTTAGGTATTTATTTGGAGAATAGACTTATTGGAAATTACTAGAACTCTCTTCCTAGATGCTTCTTTCTCACTTGTTTTATACTACATCAAATTTTCTAGATCCAACTGTAACTGTGGCCTTTTGTAAGTATTGTATGTAGATGTCTCATAGCAAGAAACAATTCTTATGCCAAAGGCACTGTGTTTTTGCACAGTCTTCTTTATCCTTAACTTTTAGACTATGAATAGTCCCTCTGAAGATAGATTTGAGATTAGATGAGAATGAAGTAACTATTTCATGCCTTTTTTTCCTGCCTTCTTCACATAGCCTTCTGCTATCCCACAGTTACATTTTTAGTTTTTCTATTGCCCAAGGGCCCCAGAGAGAACTTATGTGAGAAAAGGTTAAAAAGAAAAAAGTATTTGAATAATTATTATTCAAACTAAGAGGGAGTAATCATTTGATAACATTTCAATCTCCTTAAAAAGAAATGCCCTTTCATCGAGTGTTTAATTATCTTGTGGGTTTAGCAGCTGGATGGGTATTATTTCATCAAAGAGTTTATTGAGATTTGCAGAAGGATTATATGTAAAAGCAGAGTGTCTGTTGTTAGCCTAGCTAAATCTGATAGACTGTGAAAGCATAAGACAGTCATCTGTAAGAATGTGATCTATATTGCCAAGTCAAGGTGTTTGGTTTTCAAATTTTTTTTGTGCATCGCAACAACAGTTGAAAAGAAAGTATTCGGATTAGAAATATAGATCTGCTCTGATGAATTGGGATATGGATTCAAGAGTGAAAGAAACTAAGAATTTTTCTACTATAAAAATTTCTGTTATGTTCATAAACTCTTTGTATATTTACATGATGATGTAGGTGGACTGGTAAGCCCCAAGTCTTGCATTCAAAATATGTGAATGGTAACTTTTCTGTAACTGAGAGCAAAATGTCACTGACTTTTCAAGTTATATCTCTAAAACACCAGTTGGAATTTTGTAGTTATGTGGTGAAAGTGTTATTTTCTCTGATTCTTGTACCCCGAATCAGGTCTATTTATAAAACTCTGCAGCCTGTCTGACTGCTCACTAGTTGACAGCCTAAAGAGCCCAATTTCAAATTGTGTAAATGTTTCTTCATGTTTTGTTTCACGGTGTCAGCATGCCAGGCGTGGTGAATATTATAACTGTTTCATTTCTTATACTTAGACTCTTAATGTCTAAAGGCCACAGCATTAGCAAGAATAAAGAGACTGAGAGTAATGGGAGACAAACTACTAAGGCAAAAGAAAACCCAAAGAAATGTATTAATTGCTAATAAAATTAGTGCAGGTCTAGTGCGTGTGTGGTGCATAACTTTCATGGCAGACATATTTCCCTCCTCCCCCCCCTTTGGAGCACTGAATACTTGGTGTGTCAGGGAACATTTGAGGAGGGCTGCTCAAAGGTACTTTACACATCAGGATCTCTTGATTGTTTGACAAGTCTCATTAATGCAGACCAGGTTTTCCCTGGGATTACCAGGTCAGTTTATAGGTTTCTTGGTCATTCCAAAGCTTCCCCACACACTTGATAGACTTGGTGACAAGAGAGCTGACAAAGCAGGAGAAGGCCCAAAGCCAAATAATTAACTGCTGTTTAGGGGAGGTGCCTTGAAGAATTATTATCCAGCTTAGAGGTTCAAGACTAGAAGAACAAAGGTTGGGATCAATAAAGGAAGTAAAAGGTTATGTGAAGAGAAAAATAGGTTGAGGAGGAAGACAGGCTTGGAGAGGGATGAATGCCACAAGGGGAATATGGTGAGGGAGGAAAAGCTGGTGATCAAAGAGAAAATAATTTGCAGATGAATGAGATAAGAAGTATAAGCAAGGCACCAGGATCAGCTGATTTCTTCTTTCTGTCAATCCAATCTGAGAATATATATCAATACATTTTATTGTGATGCTCTTAAAGGTAATGATTTTAGAAGTTTTGATTTTAGGGAACTTGGGTTTCATCTCATTCCTTTTTTTAATACAAGAAATTTAATTTTATAGCACCGTATCATGGACTGTCTGAAGTGCTCATGGTTGCCAAATGCCTGTAAGATTTTAATTTAGGTCAAGCAGATTGTCTCGGCAGACCAGCAACTCTGGTGGAGACTTTGGTTGTCTGAAGATAGCATCTGACACCTGAACATAGTATAAGTAATGTTAGAAGGGGCCACCAGATGTCATATATGCAATGAATAAGTCAAAGATGACCTAATATAAAGGATAGGTTAAACTTGTCTAGTCAAAGTGTGCACATTTCCCATGATAGAAATCCCATAATCTTTCTAGGCCCTTGCTCCAGTGTCATGTTGAATTATTTTTTCTAATCTGCACTGAGATTTTTTCACTTGTGTAACTCTGTCTCCTGTCCTTTCATTGTCCACCCAGGAGAAGAGTCTAGCTGTGTCGGCTCTTTAATCTCACTTTGCTTAGTTGGAGTAACAATTGTATTTCCCTCCCAGTCTTTTCCTTTTTAAGCTAAACAAAGTCATTTACTTCAGCCTTTCCTTCAATATCGTGTGCTCCAGCCTTATTTGTCCTTGGTTAAGCTCTCTCAGACTCACACTATTTGTCTTGTTTTTGAGGGTCCAAAATTAGTGATAGTATTCCAGATACAGTCTTACAGTATTCCAGATACAGCCTGATAAGCAGTTACTAGACAAGAAATATAATTACTCTTGACCTACTGGCTACTGTTTCACTACTGTAAAAAAAACCCCAACAAACTGAAGTGGAAGTGTATAGAGCGAAATAAAGGCTATAAACAATGAAGATCTATGAAAGAAGAGAAAAAAGCAAGGATTTGAGCAAAGCTTGGTCAGCAAAATTGCAAATGTTGTGGATCTGAGACTGTAGTTGTGCTAGACAGCCATGCTGTCAGACAGTGGAAGAAAGGCTGTGATCTATTACGTTTTATGCTGCAGAGGTCTTGGCAAGGAATATTACTACCTCGAGGCATCTAAAGACTTTCAGGTACCGTCAGAGTATATTCCAAGGCAGTTCCCCAGAGGGTAAGGTCAAGATTCATCAGATTTCCCTTCCTATCTCCTAACGTAAATAATATTGATGGATATAAAAGCTGTAATTTATAGCCAGCCTTCTGGGTGGTCAGCTTCACATCTCATAAATTAGATAGCCAGACACATGTGGGTCAAGTTTGGAAATGCACTGCATTTCTCTAGAGAAACGATAGATTATTCCCAATTCTTCCTCTACATTTGATTGTTTCCACACATCCCTATTTTTACTTTTTATGTTACTCTTTTTGTCAGCTGTGCACTGTCCCTATTTTTTCTCTCATTCTGTTATTTTTCTTCAGTGGACCATGTTAGTGGTTGTAGTAGATCAGTATGTGAAGTTATCTGATGTTTATGCATAATATTTTGCTTATCTGACTTCCCAGATATAGAATAAAGGACTATGTTCCTCTTCCCAGCCTTCCCTCCCTTGTTCTCTCTACAGAGACACATATTTCACAATGAGATGAACTGCAGAGAAAGTTCAAAGAAAGTTCTCTGGATGTCAAAGATCATGATGCTCTCTTGCAGGTGAACGGCAGAAGGAGATGTCCCAACTCTTCTTAAATTCTAAAGAAAGATTTAAATTTGTCTCAGATGGGTCTGTGGATTATCATAGCACTTGCTGTACAGCAGGGCCTAAGATCCTTTCTTTTTTTTTCAGACTAGGTTTGTGCTTGATACTGCTGGTCAAAATAATTATCAGAGAAGAAGCATTAGTGAGGATGATGCTGCACCACCCAAAGAAATCTTTAGGCAGTGCAGATTATTTTGTTCTGCAATAGTGTTTACAGTAGAAGAAGTTATTGATATAATTCTGTTACCAAAATTCTTCTTTTTTTTTTTTTCTTTTTATCTATCAGTCCCCTCACTGTCTGTTTTTTATATAGTCAAGAGAAAGAAAATTGGAGTGGAGAGAATACAGCAGTGTGGGGTGTTCTCCTTCTGGCAATATCAGCACCAAGGAAGAAGTAAGTAGTATCGAAAATGTATCTAATTCAATACTGTGGCAAGTGATAGTTCCACTAAAAGGCACTGGAAGCAAAGCAGGGAGTCTGTTTTTTCTGGTTAGTTAATGGGAATACATCCAGTTCAGTCCCCTACTGAGTACGTCAGCCTGTATTTTGAAGGTTACTTGACCATTCTCATTTAAGTAGAATGTATTACAGTGCAGACTATCTCTGTGAGATGCAGAGATGTTAACGAAGGTGGGGAGAAAGACAAAACAGATTGTCTTTCAAATCGTTGATTATAATATTGCAGAAATCAGTTTCTATACTATCTCATCAGGGTAGTATTAAAAGACCCTTGTGGCCAACAGCCTGATTTAGTTTTAGAGCAGTTAGACAGAATCTAATATGGGAAAAATGTGGGAAAAGTGTGCTTCTTAAGTTGACTGAGTCTTTGCAATTGCTGGCAAATCCACTGGGTGAATCTTCTGACAAACTGGACAGGGTGAGTTGGAGATAGATCCTTAGTAAATCTAAGAGCCAAAAATTGGCTAAAAATCTTGGACAAGTTTGGAAGCTTGTTTCTTGTTTGGCTCATTTCCCTGTCCCATCCCCCTTTCTCTGCAGCAGGAGCAGTGTTGAAGGGTGTGCACTCCGTCTAGCAGGCTGTTGGAGGAGTCTCTGGCCTCAAATTACACAGCATGAGAACTCTGTGCACAAAATTAGCAACAGAGTTCTGTGTATTAGGTGCCAGGAAAAAATGTCACATTCAGCAGAACTCAAGAGGCGAGATGTGGAACAGAAAGGACTGGAACAGGACATCAATTCTCCTCTAGCTTTTACTGCTTTTCAGCAGACATATCTGAAAGTGTCATAAGCACGTTGTTTGGACTAAGAATTATGTGGGTAGTAAATAGATTTTATTGTATGTCTTAGTCTCAGACATGTTTGGTTTTTACTCCCCCCCCTTCACTTCCTCCTTTTCCTTTATTTTGAAGTTTTCTTTTTGCCTTTACACAAGGAAAACACTTTCTAATCATGAAAAGGTGCTGCTGACATATGGTTTTCTGCCCTCTTTTCCACCCACCTTTGTTATGATCCCTGATGAGAAACCTGTTGTTACGGCACTGCTTTTACATCGTGCAACAGCTTGTACAAGTTGTTTGTAGTGCAATCTGGAAAAATTAATAAAGTGGTGGCAAATAAATAGTAATGGAAAACAGGGCAAAGGCACTAAAAAGGAGACAGGAGCAGCTACTCAAGAACTGTGTTCTATAGATACTACCTCTGTAGCTGCTGTCTCATTCAGAAAAGCTATTACAGCAAAAGTCATGGTTTTTGGGGTGTGTTTTGGCTTCTTCCATACATCATAAAAGTGGAAAAATTCTTGCCACACCACTGTTAGTTTGCCCTGAAGCATATGTGTGAAAGAGGCTGCATTAGTATCTGCGTGTGGAGATGGATTATCAGGAGACAAAATGAATTTTTTGGGGCTGTACATGTACACACATATACTTACTGTGTTGTCAGACCAGACTGCTTTTGTAAGACAAAGTTATCAGGCAGTGCTTGTTTAATGTATTCCTCCCCATTCATTCTCCTCATCATGTTGATGTCTGTGCTGTGAGCTGGGCTGGGAAATTGATCTGTGGCTTAAAAAAAGTGTTTTTACAGCTGGCTTAGTTAGCTGACGTATTTTGCAGTATAGCCTCAGATGCACCATCCTGTGAGGCAGGAAAGGCAGGAAAAAAGCGAGAGTATGTGAAGACAGGGAATTTCCTAGGCTGTTACCATTACCATTACCATATACTCATCTCTTGAAATCCCAACTTCAAAGTTCTCCAGTACCTTTGTTAGGCTCAGATTACTGAGGCAATCTACTAGCACGATGATGTATTCCAAAATTAAACAGCACTCTGGGCAGAAAGTTATTCTCCATTTCCTTTCCTTGTTCTTTTCTGTAGTTGCACAGGCTTGTTGGCTACTGCTGTTTAACATATGTGATAGTTTAGCCACTACAGTCTTTTCTGAGGATTTGGAAATCTGTTCTAAGGCCTGGCATCAGAGCATTACTGGCACATTTTAAGAGAGCAACCTTTTTTATATTGTTTTCTGTTTGCACTGCAGGTGATTCTGAGTGCAAAAATTTGCAAACGATAATGGTTGTAGTTTCTCATTTTTTACCTGATTTTTCCCAAGAATTATACCTCTATTGAGCATTTTTCCTTCTCACCTCCCCCCTCATGAGGAAAGTCTTAGTCAGCCCTATTTTACAGATGGCAAAGCTAAGGCAGAAGGAATTACACACAGCAAGCCAGTGGCTGAACTTGCTATGGCAATTAATTAAGAGGTCTCTTGTTCAGACCCAGTTTCACATAACAAGGCAGCCTTCTGCCTGTGGGGTATGGGAGACATAAACTCCAGCCTTCCACACCTGAAATGGAGAGTCCAGCCACTGATTTGGGATTGAATTGCTTGTTGAAATGTTAATTGGTGCATTAATTCCACAAGTTTATCTTTCAAGAAATGAAGGCTGAGGTAATAAACAGCTGGTAGGTGAGGCAGCAGGTGAGGCAGGCTGTAAGTATATGCTGTGAGGAATAGACAGAACAGAACTTTGAAAATCACAGGATGCTATCACTTTGCTATTTATTGCCTCTGTATTTTCCACTTGCCTGCCTATCCTAATCTCTAGTTCCCTTGCCCCCTGATTTTATTAAGGAATATTGTCCCAATTTATGAACCATTAGAAAATGAGCCATAAACTCTCTATAAGGAGCAGATTGGATATTTCTGCACCAGAAAATTGTGCTTCTTTGACTATATCAGTGTATCTTAAGTAGTACAACTCCCCTAGGGTAAAGACAATTATACCAGTGTAAAAGTGCATATCCAAATATAGCTGAGTCCCAAATGAGAAGGTACCTTTGTACCAGTAATAACTAGGTCCACAGTAAGGGACATATTTATTACCTTACCTTTAGAAACCTGAGGTGACAAAACTGGGAATATAGCAATTTCATAATTCCTGTATATTCCTAGGAGACATATAAAATCTTCATAGGGAGAATTGGCCCACTTGAAGTCCTATTTACCAGTCAGTGGTGCCTGTCTTTCTTCACTTTTCAGAAAACTGCACTTAGCTACAGGCACTTATCTAAAGTCTCTGAATAAGGTAAAAGGAATTTGACGACAGGATTTCTTCAAATGAATGGGGAAATTAAACTGTTAGGAGCAGTGTAGGTTGATTTGAATGCATCACTGCACAAATTTTAGCAAATCCCAACCCTGTTTTGCCATTTGGGGAAGTTCAGTGAAATTTTTTTGAGTAATTTTAACAGGTCTTTTAACTTGTGAGATAGATGAAGCAGAATTTTCTTTGCCTTGAGTAGCAATAACTGTCAGCTTTTTGATTCTCAAGATGATCAGGAGACTTAAAACACAAAAACCCTCCTGCCACAAAGGTGCACTGCTGCTGTGTACTAAAACTAGGTTTTGAAGCTCTGGAGGGATGGTTGTAGGCATAGCTCTTTCAGGAGTGCTTGAATGGAACTTTCCTGCTTCTTTGTCTGCAATGGCTAATTACCAGATTTTCTCATTGGTGAAGTTGACTGGAGCACAGGGCTCCACCTCCAGCCAACATCTGTCATGCACCATAGCAGTGACAAGCTCTGCTCTGTTTCTTCCTTATTTGCCTCTTTTATCCAGGAAGTGATATGTCATCTGAATGTAGAAATGTTCTCTTGTTCTTTCTGAGCTTCTGTTTTTCTTGCTTAGTCTAGTCCTGGGCATCAAATATCCATCCAAGCTCTTCAAGAACAAAAAGTTCCATTGCTCATGAAGAAGTTCCTTCTAACTATTCCCATCGAAGTGATTCTATTCTACCAGGAAGAAATCCTATATATTTAAAAATATTTTTAAAGGAAGCAGGTTTATTTTAAAAGAAGAATTGTTTTCCACAGAGAGGAAGATCATAATGCTGCTTGTGATATTGCTCTGCATAAGAAAAGCTGGCGCGATCTGCCTATTGAATCTTGAACTATCAAACCTCAGAATGGTACTGTTGGTTGCATATTTCCAAAATACTGATAATGTCTGAAGAGAAACCCCACTTTTTGGGGTGTTTTTTCTTTTTCCCTTGCAATACTTATTCCTTATTTTGCTCAAGCAGTAGAGGTGAAAAAGCCCAGATTCAGGCATATGATTTAGTTTGATGTTCTGAGAAGAATGTAATTTTAAAAAATGCTCCTCTTTCTTTAATATCTGGTTATGTAAACCTCTTCCATGTTGAGTAATAATTTATTCTGGAAATGACACCATTAAATTCACTGTCAGGAACAGTGGTAGATGCTGACCTTTAAATTTCTTCAGTCCAAGATCGATTATTTTGTTGTGTTTATATCAGCAGGGCATGAAAAGAGTCTTTTTCTGCAAATACCTCATAGCTACCTTTTACCCTAAAAAAGCAATCATGGAAACTGTGTCCAGATTTAATTCAAAGCACATTTCCAAATTCTATCAATCCATACTCCTGTGACTTGTATAATCCTGACACAATGCATGACAGGGAGAACATCCATACATTCAGACACTATGAATTGAGCCATTATCAAATGAAGAATATAAAACCAATTAGCTTAACTGTCACCTTATGCCCTCTTTATTTTTTTTTTTTTGGTTGTTTTTTTCAAAGTTTCAAGTCCAGGAAGATAGGACAACTAAAACTTTTTTTTTTAAAGTTTTTTTATTTCAACTGTCCTGAAATTATGTAAGAAAGAAATGGTCTTATTACTTACCATTGTGACAACTGCCTCCTAAGGATTTTGTAGCACTACCTGCAAAAGAGCTCCAAAGATTGCAGGACAGACATGAATAGCTTGTCTAATGTGACTTTTGTCCAGAAATTTTACAGAACTGTAATTAATTATTCATGTGCTATAATAAAAATAATAGCTATTTTATACATGGCTGTATTTGAAAATAAATATTGTAAAAGTCTATTAAAACATTCTCTAAAGCTGGTGGTCTGTACAAATATTATTAAAGGAAAATGGAAAAGATACCCAAACACTTCCCAAATCAGTGTTATTACAGTTGCAGCTCAGTCTCAAGCAACCACAGGAGTCAAGGCATCCAACTGCTAATGATGTGTACGCTACAAGAACAAATATTCCACATATCCTTTGAAAACAATCGGTTGAATGAAAGTATCTTGCAAGCCAACTCTGCCGTATGTGTTTCTATTTGATGTTCAGCTTCCTTGCAGTGATGGCTAAATGTTATTTCCTTTGCAGATAAGTCTGTGATGAGATCAGGAATCTTTTAACAATATTATTCTTGTTCGCTTTCTCCTATCACTTAAAAGATTTGTTCTTGTAAGGTCAGGTGCATCAGAGACAAGCCATTATTCTGGTAGAGACATGCAAAAGATACAGTAGCTGCTGCCCTAGCAGATGTGGTATGTAGTGCTGTCATCCAAACGATTCAGCTGAGTATTTCTGCTACATTTTTTGGTTAACCTTTTGTTAGTGGTTCATGTATCTCTAGTGATTTGGGACTACATTCTTATTTTTCATTAAAATTCCTCACACACTTTGGTTGTTTGGTTCTAGCTGACACTGTCAGATTTCCAGGGTGCTATGTATCCTTGTACGTGTGTTTTCTAACAACAGGTGCATTGGACAGAAGGCCACAGTTTCACAGCTCACAGGCATGTCCAAAATAATAGAGTAGATTGTGAACTGTGAAGAGGAATATAGTGGTGGCAGCATATGGTCATGATTCAGTCATCTGAGGATTCTCTTAGTAGTCTCCTTTAATGAACCAATCTTTATTTTGTATTCCTTGCACTTGGATGAATTCCTGTTTCCTCTTGCACATGTATTTGGGTGGGTGCACATCACCACAATGATCATGCCAACCATAGTATATGGATGGGTTTTCTCAAAACTGAGAGCTGGCCATGTCAGCTAATGAAATTGGGTACTTTCCTAGTGCAGGCAGATCTCTTGATACTGCTACTGTCATTAGGACATCAGTTTTGTAATGTATATTTATTTAATTCATAAAATAATTATTTGAACAGAGAAAGGATGTGTACTTGGTTAGACACAGTGTATTTTCTTAGCCCAAATAATAGAAATTGTTATTTCTACTATAGTAGCAAAATACTAGAAATGGAAAGAAAACGTGGTAGTTGAGGGTCTGATTTGGTACAGAAGAACATGACAAAGTAGTGTTTCCAATCTTAGTCTCACAGCCTTGGTGATCCCTCTAACCAGCTATCCACTCTTCTGAGGTAGAAATCTGCCTTTTGTCAGAAAAGCAAGCCTTTTTTCTGGTTGAGTTCAGAACAAGAAAATACTGCAGAATCATAAACATTCTTAGTAGGTTTAGCATTATTCTGCCAGGTTAGTATTATTACTAGCTGTAATCTCTAGCAGAGAGAGTAGTTGCCTGCTTTCAGTTTGTTTTACTCATCTTACAGCAAAGCAGTTGCGTAGAAAATTTGTCTGAGAGTTTCTGTCGACTTGTTTTCAAAAAACCACGTCCCTAGATAAACAATGAATATGTATTTTTGCATTGTGTCATATCCTCTGTCTATTAAAAGATGTACTTGCACTGTATCTAGATTATCTTTCAGGACATTTGAAAAAATTAGGATACCCTTCCAATTATTTTCTTGTCAAAACTATGATATGTAGCAGAGTAGCAGATCAATCAGAAAATACAGCTCAGAATTTTTCTGGTTCTCCTGGTCCTTTCTGATCAAGAGACACTATACCCCCTCTCAAATTCTATCGTGGTGCCTAGAGTTATCCATGGAAAGGAGAAGGGTGAAGGATTTACTTCATTAAAATGCAATGCAATGCAGTTACTCTCAAGGCTGATGATTACAGTTGTAAATAGAGTTTTATTTTGAAGGATGCTGGTTGATTTTTGCTCCATTCAGATGGGAATTTTTGTTCTTGGCAGCAAAAGAAGGAGAAGGATGCAAATATGTATTGAACACAGAAATGGAAGAGAGTCAAACACTGAAATGGAGAGGCAAGGATGCATGTAACAGCTTTTGACTAAGGCAGATAAGCTGTGTTACAACTTAGCCATATTGTTAAGAAATCATGGTTTCCTCATAATTTTCTTCCTTTTATTTTCTTCTTGAAAGATTGTCGACTGATATTATATAAATGCTTTGTCACTACAGTTTGAGTACAAGGCAGGGCTAGCCATTACCTTGTCTTTGTATGTGGCAAATGTGGGTTGTTTTGAGCACATGAAGCTGAAAACATCTCTGGCTTCTAAAGGACTCCTGCCTTACTTTCATTGGTCCATCCTTCAAATCTCATCTTCTGTGCCCAATGCCCCGGTCTTTGACAAGGCCGATTTTTCTGATGATGCATTCTGCTCCCATTTTAAAATTTATTCTTTAGCTCCACCTCCTGGCTCTTGGTCTGTGAAAAGGAGGATCCTTGGGAATCACAGAGCCTCAAGAAGGGATCAGAAGTATTTATCCTAGTTTGCAAGTATTAATGTAGAGGTGTATATGGGGACATTTTAGCTGAGGCAAAAGAGACTTTGCTGAGCCCACTCATACTGGCTTTCAACAGAGGCAAATGTTTCGGCGGAGGGTGGGCAATGGAATATGTGGCTTATAGTTTCTTCTTTTTCTTGGGCTTTCAGTTTCTCAACTGTGGCAGTTTTGAGACATGACAGACATCACAGAACAGTCTCTCTTTATTACTGTTTTCCCCTGGTACTTCCTCAAACTCGTGGGGGTGGGGAGGTACAGCAGAAATCGTCTGACACTGAAACATTAAAAAAAGATCTCTGAGGCCTTGCAAATGAGTCTTGTTTCATGCAGGGAGAATTACTTCGACTTTGTGTTCATCCTATTAAACCAGGAACTGCCCAAGAAGTAGAGGAATAGATCTTAGTCATCTGGATTTAAGAAGAACCATGTCTCTTCCCCGACAGCTGCGAGAAAAGAGGTAATGTCTCTCTCCCTGCTCCTGCATTCCCACAAGCCCCATGTAACTCCTGTGATCTATTTGGTTAATTTGGATGCAAGCATCTTTGGTGATTCTAAAAGGCTTCTTCTTGTTGTAACTTCCACACTATTGGCTGCTTATGGTTGAGCAGACCATTTCTTTTGCTGCAGTGGACTTCTTTTTGTGGGGAATATTCACCACCTGGGACATAATGGGTCATTGTTCTCTTTATAGCTGCAGAACAGTTTCCCTTTTACTGGAGTTTATGATATGAGTGTTTGTGATATGACTAATTATATCTCTTGGTCTCCATAACCACATCCCTCTTCACAGTAAGGGGTAGTAGTTACAGTATTGTGGGTGGTGCTGATTCATGGCATTCTCCTCATACAGAAAACTATTGCAGGGTGTTGCATCATTACTTCAGCATTTCAAATGGGCTACACCTTCTGGAAGTACCTCTCTAGGTACCTCCTATACTCTCCTAGCAGAATAAACTGAGACAACTACCACTTTTTTTTTTTTGTATTATCGGAATATTTCACATTCTGTCAGCTTGGCATTTCTTAGATGATCCTTTTAAAAGTCTTTCTTTATCTCATTTGTTATCCTTTTTTCCTCATTCTGGATGCTTTTTACTCAGGTGTTAATATAAATACCCCTCTAACAACACTGGGTTCTAAGATTGCAGCAAAGATGAATGTCTGCTGCTTGTCAAAGCTGTTCCACCAAGGAGAAGATCACAGAGGAAAAAGCACCTGCCAGTCCATGCTTTTTTTGTTGTGTGGACAGTATAGACCAGTGACTATGACAGTGTGGTCATATGGCTGCTCGTTAGGTGTTCCTGCAGGGGTCTTTCCTTCTCGCTTCAAATCCAATTCTTTCTAAGATCTGCAAAGCTTATTCTAACCTTGCCTACTACCATGTGTTCCTTCACACATTTTTGATATTTTCAAACAAGTATCTTTATGCTTGCTTCAGGCTATCTGCTGTGACTGGGAGATAAATGCCAAGGTTGTAGGTTCGATCCCTGTGTGGGCCACTCATTTAAGAGTTGGACTGGATGATCTTTGTTGGTCCCTTCCAACTCCAGATATCCTGTTATTCTGTGATGAATCTTACCTGCTGTACTGGGAGGTCTCTCTCCAAATATTTGATAGCCTACTCTTTTTTTTCCAAGCCTCTTTAAGAGTTTGCTTTATTGTGATGTTTACAAGAAAACTTGACAACATTTTGACAGCTGGTGTAGACACCACTAGTTTTGATATAGAACAATACTACGCTTTTGTTTCTTTGTTCTTTTTCTGTTTGTGCTTACCCTGTTGTTTCTTTACTTATATGTATGTGGTACATTTTACACATTCTGCATGGAGTATAAAGTTTTTTAGGATTTAGTTTTGTGCTGTCAGTTTCTACAGCACCTTGCATAACAAGCTCTTTTCTCAGAACTGTTTTCTATTCCCTACAGTAATGCAGTAATAATAGCAGCATAAATAATGATATATAATGATCTTAGAATAAGATCTACTGATGCAGAGTTCTTATTGTAAATCTGCTAGATTTAGGAAGGATTAAGGATGCATCCACAGCCGATCACATTTCTCAGGAAAAGCTTAGCAGTTCAAGTGTTTGTTTTGTAGTCCTGTTCCTCGAGCAAGCCTAGGAATGAGAAGGGAATTTTTCAGTCATGATGAATCTTCACAATGGTCACTGACTTATGCTGAACTTATTGAAACTTGACATCTCAAGATCAGACCTCCAGAGGAAGAGAATGACACCATGAGTTTCTAACATCTTGATTTTGGTACTAGAAAATGTGATATTGCCTATCTTTGCTCTGTGTGGCTCAAAGGCTATTACCAGTATGAGTAACCTAAATCTTCTGTTCTTGCTTCACAGTGATTTTGACCAGCTTCCAGATGATGTACCTGTTTCAGCTAACATTGCAGATATTGAAGAGAAGAAAGGCTTTACTAATTACTATGTAAGAAGGGAGATTTATCCTGCCTCTATATACCTTCACCTGTGACTGGCTTGGTTGTGGGAAGCAAAATGCAATTAATCTGATGTAATTTTTTTTTGCCATGAGTAGTTCCATGTTGAAGACTTTTCAGTGCTTTATTTTTCTGGAATGGAGTATAGTTATCCCAGAATCAGTCTAAAAATTTATTTTCTGAATGAAATGTGGGAGATATCCTCTAACATCATAATTCTTTTCTAATATCTGGTTTGTTTCCTATTGGAGTGTTGTACTGTTGAAGATAGTGGGAAAGTAATTCAGAGGGTAGAAAGGCAGAGTCTTGCTTCATTATTCCACGGTACTGGCAAGTTAGGATGCTCTCATCTTCACAGGAGGTAGCATATTAAGACAAGAAAGACCACACAGGAAGGGAATAGTAAGGAAAGGCACTAATATTTTCTGAAGGTTTGAATATGACCAGCTCAGTCTGACTTCTGCTGAAGACATTGCTTATAAAAACCTTCCCGCTGCAGTATTCAGGTTTTACTCTGGAATAGAGTGATGTTTGGTTGCTCTGTCTTTATGTTTGCTGGAGGATCTGGCTGCCATGTGACTTAGAGGTCAGTGCATGGAAATTTTGGGTCCCTCTAGAGCAAAGAAATTTTGTCAAGGGATAAATAAAATAGTGGTTGAAGGAGGTCAGACCATAATTTCTGCAATTGTGTAGATTAAAGTCAAAAAGAAGTATGAATACCTTCAATTCTGAAAATAAATTCATTTAGATGTGTCTGTCTCTAGATTTAGATGTCCAAGGAATCTTATTCTAAAATGTTTGTATTTGTCTACCTAATGTATTTTGTTTGTTACTGAGGGAAGTGTGCAAGCATAAAGTTGAATCTAGTAATTTCATGTTTCCTTTTAAGATTATATAATATAAAGCAGCCATGCTTCATATGCAAGCTGGACCCACACAAATACCATACTGGTGCTACCTTGTTATTTCCTAGTTCCTGAATTTGCAGATGCTTAACTGAAGGATTGCTTTCCTCTCTGCTCCTAAGAGAATATTCCCACTAATGGAGCACTTAATGGAGTTCTTATTTTATTCCTCACATTCATTTGGTGAGTATTTATAAGTATGAACATCAGCCTGAATCCCTCTTCTCTGTTTCAGATGTTTGTCATTGAAGTAAAGCTTAAAGGAGGTGGCAGATACCTGATTTTCCGGCGCTATCGTGAGTTCTATGCCCTTCACACCAAACTAGAGGAGAGATATGGGCCAGAGAGCAGTAACAGCCCATTCACCTGCACACTCCCTGTACTGCCAGGTAAGCTGTCAGTACCAAACCTTTGCATAATTAGCAGCTTTCTCAGCTCCAGGCAGTCCTAAAGAGGAATGCAGTGAGTGAAGTAGTTGTGACAAGGAACTAATTCCTGGCTATGAATGCCAGAGAAGTCGTGTTCCATTGACAGTCCCATCACTTGTGGTAAATCCTTTAGAAAATATGTAATTTTTTTAGCTTCTGCTTCCTACTGATTGCCTCATTTCTCTGACAGCCTCTTCTGTTTTTTTTTTTTCCCCTTTAATAACTGTCACAGGTTTTATATTTTCCAGGAAAAGTTTTTGTTGGTGCCAAAAGGGAAATTGCTGAGAACAGGATTCCTATCCTAAATGTCTACATGAAGGTAAAACTTAATTTTAAACTAAAGAATGCATTGGTCGCTGAAGATACTTAGCCATTGAAAACAGCTAAGACAGACAGTACTCTTAGAGTTCTAAGTATCTGCTTCTCTCTGTACTGCTTTCCTGAAGACACAGTGCCCACACTGTGGTACAACCTGAAGTCCTCTTCCCCACATTGTCCAGACTGTAGGATCTGCTGGACTATGCAGTTCACAAAGGCTCACTCTCTGCCTTCCTATACAGCAGATAACCTTACCAGAAACCCCCAAGATGTATGAAGAAATGGTGAATCTCCAGCTGTTGCATGAATATAGAGTTGGTGTGTGCATCTAAGGGATTAGGGTTTAGGGTGGGTGTGTGGGTTGTGCTTTAACCCCACCCACCATCTAAGTGCCACGGAATGGGGAGGACAATTGGGAAATGGTAAAACCCATGGGATGAGATAAAAACAGGTTAATAATTGAAATAAAGTAAAATATAATACTAATAAATAATTGTAATTAGAAGAGAGGTAACCAAAAAAGACAGAGAAATAAAACTAGAGAAAACACACAAATGATGCACAAGACAATTGCTCACCACCTGCTGACTGATGCCCAGCCAGTCCACTGAGCAATGATCAGTGGTTCCCAGGCAATTCCTTCCAGTTACATACTGGGCATGATGTCCTATGGCATGGAATATCCCTTTGGCTGGTTTGGACTAGCTGTCCTGGCCATGTTTCCTCCTGACTTCTTGTTCAGCTCCTCACTGGCAGGACTTGGGAAACAGAAAAACCCTTGGCTTAGACTAAGTAAGCCACTAGTTAGTTATCAATATTATTCTCATGCTAAATCCAACACACAGCACTGTACCAGCTACTAAGAAGAAAACTGAACTCTCTCACACCCAGAATCAGGACAGGTAGGCTTCTGAGAGTACCTGAATTACAGTGAAGATGCAGAATACAACAAGAAGAGATTTCCTTTGTGTGCAAGTTAACTGAAGGCCTGAACTTCAAATCAGTAAAAGTCTGAAGCACTGGCCAAAACTTCCACTACTTAAGATTGCCTTCTTTCCACAGTTATTCATGTTCTGAAGAGAAACACAAAAAGCAATTTACTCCTGTAGTAAATCAGGTACAAAAAGAGTGAAGCAATACATTGGCCAACTCCAGGGGTAAAGAGGAGAGACTGTCAGCTGTTCAGCTGTGTCCCGCTGAGTGGGAAGGGAGAGGAGGGAGATTGCTGGCAGTAATGAATATCCTTGGTGATCCTGTAGGTCAGAGAGGCAAATTTGTTACATGTAAATAAATAGAGAATTGGTCTCTCCCACTGTTACACTCTGCTTCCTGCTTGCTCTTGGCACAGAACCTACTCTGCCTGCCTGCTTGGGTGTTGATGGATGAGGATGTACGGCTGTTCTTCTACCACTCAACCTTTGATGGTGAGCAGGTGCCTCACAGACTGAGACGGCTTCGCCCACGGACACGCCGAGTGTAAGTGATTGACATGTTTTTTTCAGTATTGCTTGATGTAAGAGATGCTGTCCAGTTTTGTGGGGGGAGAGAGATGAGGATCATCACTGTGTTTTCCAAGTGAATCCATGAATGCATAATTATGAGGGTCTTTGTGGTGGAGTGAACACAGAGTATTTCTTGTTTTCAGTAATCTCAGATTTCTGAAGTGGATGTGGTACTTCCATTAAAGGAAAATTCCAAAATGAGAGTATATCTTGCTTTTTAAAGACACTGTCCAGCTCTATCTGCCTATATTTCCTTAATGGTAATCTCTATTATAATGTGCAGAATATACAGGCCAAGCTTAAGGACATAGGCTCACACCACTGAAGTCAATGTGAGTTTTGCCACCGAATTCAGTGAGACCCGGTTCAGACACTAAATGAAACTGAATACTTAATTTTTTCCTGTCTGTTGTCTAAACAGGGGCCTGTCCTACATAGCAGCATTGACACCCCTTTGGAGAACTGCTAAGTAGACATCATCCTTCATTACCCTTCAGATAAATTAATTCTTCTTTCAGCATTCTAAAGACAGACTCAATTCCTTTTCACCTACCTCAAACAGAGCAAAAACTGCATGTGTGTACGATGGCAGAGTTTGAACTAAATGCCATAAATGCTAGAAACAATGATGCCCAGAAGGCAGAGTAGGGGGACTGAACAGTGCTGTGGAAGAGAGGTCCAGAATACTGACTGTATTGAAAATTCCATCTGTTCTCAGCAGCAGACACCATCAGATTGCTGCTGCTCTGCACTGAAACCAAGAGAACTAGGGCAGTGTTGTTGCATCCAAATTTATTTACTTCAGTGCTGCACACAGATTCTCATGCAGTTTCTGCAGTGATCTATGGCTTACATGCCCCTTAAATAGTAAAAACACAGACACTGCACTACTGACTGTGTAGCATTTTTAATGACTTAGAAGGATGTTTACCTCCCTGTTGTCTCATTTCTTTGCAGTAAGAGCATTTCAGATCAAGTGCCTATATTTGACCGCACCGCAGCTCCACGGGCTGAGGTGAGTACTCTGCACAGCCTGTCATAGAACAGGAGATTAAACTCTGTTTTACTTTGCCACCTCATCCATCAAGTTGCCTTTTTCAATTAGAGCGTAGGGGAAGAAAGTGAAATCAACAGAGAAGAACAATTGATTTTAACAAGAGGGAATGAAACAAAGGATGGAAAGAGGTGTTCTGTTCCTCATCACTTGAGTAATAAGAAGGCCCATGGTGAAATCAGAATGACAGGAGATTCAAAACTGACACATGTACAGCTTACTGCCAAATGGTCCACATTTGCATAGTGCCAGCCATAAGTTAAATCTAAAACAGGCATAAACTTCTACTTCATTGACTTCAGCATATGTTTAAAAGCTTTGCAGGTGAGGCATCTCAGTATTTTCTGTAACATAAGTGTTCTGCTGAAAAATGCCCATACTCTTGTCTTTTGTGGCATATTTTCTCAGTTTCAAGCATATGAGACTGCTTTGTAACCAGTATTTGTCTGAGCAGGGTCTTGCTTCCTGAAACATGTGACTTTGCCATATAAAATTAAAAACCCCATGCATCTGCTTTGAGGTTTGTTGGTTTTGTTCTTTACACAGAGAACGACAGGTCTGGGAACAGTCATATCTCTTGGGTTTAATCTATTAATTTATTAATATTGAATATACCTACCCGAACACTTCAATAGGTGAAAAAAGGCTTTTGAAAGAGCTATTAAGCAGACATATGAACCACCAGCACAACAGTAGCCATTGTTTTGTTTGTTTCTTTTATTAAGAGAACTCTTGGCATTAACAAGACCAAAAGAACCATTGCAGCACAGAATAAAGAACACCTTTTCATTTTTTCTTCTCTAAGACCATTTAAATGGGTACCATGCTCTCTAAGGACAATGGGGGAGATGTGCATTTCTGATAACTCAATCACTTCAACTATCCAACCTTTTGTTAGGGTGGTAGCATGTATTTGTCTCCTTTTCCTTTTTTTTTCCCTGAAGAGGGCATCTAAGTTCCATTTTAACAACACATCAATTTCCCAGGCTTTCCCAAATCTCCCAGTTCAGCATACAGACCTGAAAGCTAGATGTAAAAGCAACAGTTAGTTACCCTCAAATTAAGACACAACATTTCTGCAATTTTTAAAGGCTCTTTGCGATATTTTGCAGCAAATCTAAAAGCTGTAAAGCTGCAACAAGAAATAATATATTTTTTCAGTTCTCAGGATTTCAAGCTGTCAGTTGGCTTCAGCTCTGTTGTCATACTTGCTCTTAAGTGCTTTCAACTTATGTATATTTATTTCTCTAGTGCTCAGGGTTCTGCCACTTTAAGAATCTTAGTGTGTAGCTCTCTCAGGGTCATGTTTATCCTAGTGCTTTCACTGCTTCTTCAAAGCAGTTTTGTGTGTGCTGAGCAGGAGAAGAGATTGTGAGAACTGCAGACTATGGTCAAATATACATGACCTCATCCCAGAAATACGTATGCGATGACAAAGTGCACACTGTCTTGCTGCTTTATGCTTTCTCTTGAAGAACACAACAGAAGGATTTGCTTTTGTAATTCTGTGAATTAATTTTGAGGTTATTACTTTCCACAGGCACTGTTTGATTTTCCTGGAACCAATAAACTGGAACTCAGCTTCAAGAAGGGAGATTTGATCTATCTCCTCAGCAAAGTAAACAAAGACTGGTTGGAGGTAAGACTGCAATAGCAGTACTGAATTATTAGCATACCTTGAAATATATGAGTAGAAAGGGCTCTCCTGATCCTTGTGACCTGCCTCTTCCTCTCAAGGAGAAACTGTATCATAATCAGGTCTTACTGTCAAGAATAAATCCTAGATTCCAAATTAGTAATTGTTTGGTTGCTTGATGGTTTGTAGCTTACAAATTTTCTGCCCTCCAGACTTCAGTTTTTATTTGCATTTGCTTCTGCTGGAATGTTTTTAAATTCTTTGGAAGTGATTAGAACACAGAAAGGCCACAGAAAGGAGATGGAAACTCCATTTCAGCGATTAATTGTTTTCTTGCCTCAGGGTGAGTTGATGTATGCTTCATGCTTCATACCACAACACACGTCAGCCTGATTAGAGAGAACTTGGGTAATGCAGCAGTGTTCTGAAAAAAGGATGAGGGGAACATGCTGTGTGTTTGCTGATATGATATCTCTGCTTGCTCAAACACCACAGCCTTCCCTGCTAACCATCTGACTAATTTTTTACACACTGTTTCACTCCTCTGCCTGGTATTTGACTATGTCATTGTATAATCTTTTTGTAGGGATGCCATCAGGTCACTTCCACAGAATTTATTTTCTTGATTATAGTGGAAAAATTCTTGCTGTTGTTTCTATGTAAATTAATTTAATTCCAGAACCTATTGCATGTGGCCAAAATGGCATGGTTTTCTTGATTCTAACATTTCCTGTCATTCCAGGGAACTGCTGATGGTGCCACTGGGATTTTCCCATGTGCTTTTGTGAAGATCATAAAAGATTTACCACAGCAGGAAGACACAGTTAATAAAGTTCGCTGTTATTACTATGATGGGACCGTGAGCACTATCAGGTAGTAACAAAATAGTCTTCCAGTTTACTGCTGAAGAAACACCAACAATTCTCTTGTCATGATATGTAATGATTAGATGCGTTCTATGCACAGAGATATCTCAGTGGAAGAAGATCTGAGCAGCATTCCATCATTCAAGGATCTAATGGAATTGATGAGGTACAATGCAAGCACTTGGCTGTATATTTGATACTTAAACATTTGTCGAGTTCCTTGCAGTTTGAGATTTTCCACATTCTACTTGGTCATCACCGTATTTTGTGTATTAAATACTTTACAAGTGTTTTGAAGAAGTTGCACTTTGACTCGGCCCAGGGCCATCTGTGTAGACACTAGCTCTTCCTGAGGCTGTCAATGAGTAAGGAATGACACACACTTCTGACTCAGTTGTGATGGGTAGAAATTCCCCTTTCTTGTACTAAGATAAGAGTCATACCCCCATAAAAGCATCTTTTGACTGGTACATTTCTTCAAGATGTAGGACATGGCCTTCTAACAATTGCTAAATTAGTGTTAAACTAGATTAATCTGGTGTTGAACATCAACAATTTAGAACATTAAATATTGGTAATAGAACACCTGTTCTAATATTCTTGCACTCCTCAGAAAGAACAAAAATAAGTAGGCAAAAGTGGGCAGTAACAACAGTCAGCTGTTTTGCATGGTAATTCTATCAAACACACAGATTAATTGTGCCATTTATGTGGTGTTACTGGAAATGGTTCTTGGTTCTGATAGATTTCTTAGCTTAAATACAACACAGCATGAATGTGGCTATATGATTTCTAGTACTAGCTGTATCAAGAAAGACAAGATGCTCAAGGCTTTGTGTGGCTTTTGTCAAAATTAATTAGGTTGTCAGTATATTGTTCATCATGTAGCACCTCCCAGGGATTCCTTGGTTTCTGGGGATCAATCCATTTCTTTTCTCCCAGGCAGGAGTTTAACCAAGATGGCATTGTTTTGAATTACCGGGACCCCGATGGTGATCTGATCCGCTTGCTCTCTGATCAGGATGTTGAACTCATGGTGTCTCAGAGCAGAAGAAGTCCCTCTGAGAAGCACTTTTTTCCTTGGAAGTTGCACATCACTCACAAAGATGACTTGGGTGTCTACAACACCAGTCCAGGAACAGGAGCTACTCAAACAGTAGGAGCAGTGTAAGTGCTATATAAATATCCCTCTCTGCAGGCATTTTCCTTCAACATGTCTTTGAAGTGCCCTTGAAATGAGTAATTTTTAGTAATATATTACCTTTCGCTGTAAAATCTGTTCTTAGTTAACTTCTTCAGCTTTTTAGCACTCATCTGCAATAGAGACATCTACATAGAGACCAGAGAAGGTGAGGAATAGAGAAATAAAATCATGGGCCATGTTCACAAAGCTAGTCAGTGTCAGCCTGCAATAGATGTCTCCTGAGCCCTCAGACCTGCTCTAGTCTCTGTTTTCACTCCCAAGACTAATTATTTGTTCAGAATGTCTTCATAAGCTTTTCTTTTTTTTCTAGACTCCCATAAATTTCTCTTCATCTGCTGATCTGAAGGTTTGTGTGCCAATATGTAATTATTTCTCTCATGTTGGAGTCTGACTGGGTGTTCAGAATTTGTCCTAGGAGCATCAAGAAAACTTTTTTGGATTTTAGTGAAGAAATTGCAGCCCATCTTAACTTTTTTCTTTTCCACTGACCAGTGGAAAATATTGAATTCTCTGAGTCAAACCTAGTACATCTGTGGTGTTCCTTGTAGACCTTTATATAATTGTACAGTCTACTTATTTTCATGTTCTGGGAAAATGTGTAGGATATCTACTCAAACAGCAATTTCTTCTCTATCTTCTGCTTTCGAACCCTGCATTTCAAAGTAGAACTATCAAGAAATTACTGTGTCAGATTCTTCAACAAATAAAGTTAAATATTATTTCATCAATTTTTATGTAAAAGTGGTTTTTTTTTTTTTTTTTTTTTTTTTTGGGAGGGGGACTTGTTGACATTGTTTTACTAAAATATTACAAAATGTAACATTATGCTTCAGAAGCATTGTAGCAATGCAGTTGAGAAAGGAGATGAAGTTATAGCAATGATTGTATCAGTGATATTACATGTTGTGATACCATAAGAAAATGCATTGTAAGTTTGAAACCTAATGGCATGTATGGCCTGCAAAGCTTCTAGTGTGCAGGATTCCTTGTTACTTGTTCCTGGAGTTCAACAGAGCAAGGAGCACTCAGAGATTTTCACTGACAGCTAGGTCCTGTGACGTAACCAGCAGCTCAGCATGTCTCTCTCAAAATGGAGGAACATTTTCCATGGGAAAGGAAAGGGAGGGAAAATGTCTGCTGGGAAACAACTGTCCTCTTTTATAAGGGTGCTTGAAGAACATAAACACACTGGGCTTTGAAAATCAGAGCAGGATGGTCACCCTCAGCCTTTGAACTGCAATGCAAAATAAATTCTTCCCATCCAACCGAGTTATATATGCCCCTAACTGTTTTCAGGTTTTGTAGGGACAACTTCTGACACACAGTTTCCCCAGATATTCTGCATATTCTTTGTCTTGCATTGCATGTTTCCCTTACTCACATTATACTTTTTTTTTTCTTGTTTATTGATCCAGTTCTGATGAGAGAATAACTCTGCTAACTGTGGTTTTGGTCAGTACCGTGGGGATTGAGAGGTGGAGTAGCAGTGCAGGACAGACAGACTCTAGCAGTTATATTCTGTATCTGGGGACTCATATGAGCCCCCATACTTTATCCCTGAGAACACAAACCTGAGCACGTCTCTCCCTTATGGCTGCCTAACTTTCCTAAGATTGATTTTTGAAGGCTACTAGGCTAAGTTTTATTTTTGGATTAAAAGACCAGGCTGCCTTGGATGAAGGATGACTTCAGATCACCTACTGTCACCAGTTTTCTTATGTTTCCTCTATGTACTATAGTACTTACAATTTATTATTAATTGTTGTTGAAATGGGTAAAACTCAGAAATATTATTCAAAGAGTTACAGAGATAAAGGTAGTTCAGTCTCCCCCAATACAGATGTACAAACAAAATTCCAGAGGGATCCCTGCCATGAAGATTGTCTAGTTTAGAGTAAAGCAAGAAACAGCACTGGAGTGAAAAACAGAAAATTCTTTCTTCATCTTTCTTACTTCTGCTGCAGTCAGTCCTTTTCTTTCTTAAAATATGTAAGTCTGATGATCTGGTAATTGCTAACACACAGATTGGCAGTGACAAACTTCCTTTCCCTCCCTTCACAGTTAGCCTAACAGCCCCATCTAAGTGCGTGGTTTGGGGGATAAAATAGGAAGTACAGACTTCCTATTTTGTGCAATTGCACAGACTTTCCTTGAAAGGGGGGTGTCAGCTTCTCTGAAAGTGGCATTTGAGGTTCACAAAAGATGTAGCAGTTATTTTGAAGACTTACTTGCCAAGAAAATCCTGGGGTTGGTTTATACTTCTGTCTCCAGTTCTAGGCAAGTGTGAGTTTGCTGATTTCTGCATCAGAGGATTCTGGTGCTGCAGGGGGAGGCTGGACAGGGAGAGTCACCCATGAGGTTGAATCATCTGCCTCACAGACACCCCTGGATCAGGTAAGGGATTGGCTTCCTGTCTGGGGGAAGCATAATGGCAGAGCCTGCTCTCATACAAGGACTTGTGAGTTACTGAGGGATTCTTTAGCTGCAATGATTATTCAAAGGCTCAGTCAGCTGTTACTGGTCCAAGGAAGTGGCATTTGGGAATCTAAAAGTCAATAGGAATTGAAAAGTAGTCTTTCCATGCTCCCCTAAAGTAGAAAAATTCTCAGATCTATGATGTACTGAAGTAGGTGTGTGTATTATGATTTCTGAGAGAGCAATGAGAGATGGCCAAAAGGACTTAAATTCCAGTATTAAACAATGTGGTCCATGGTCCTGGAACTGCTCAATCTACTTTCACTCCCTGCAATCACCAGAAACAAAAATTTAATTTCTTTGGTATTATGTCTGCAATTTGCAACTTGTTTGGGGGGACACCTAAGAAAAGTACTATGTTGAAGGAAATTCTCAAAGTGAATGAATATGGAAATCCAACCACTATAGCTCCTAGAAACTGTGTGGTTGAGATCATATTTTTAAGGAAATTAACCACTGTTGTGATTCATTAGGAAAGCTTTAGGCATAAAGAGCAGAAGAACAAAATGAATTTTAAGGATGAGTTCTCATCACAAATTAGGATTTTTTCTTGTTGCTACTCAACTGACTGAATCCCTGCAGTTCCTTCGAAATGTATATTTACTTCATTCTTTGCTTGCATTGCAACAACACACGACGAGAAGACATGGATTTTGTCCTACAAGAAATGCTTGGTAGAAGTTCTTCCTGAATGTCACTTCAACATGATCTTAAAGAAGTTCCCTTATTCAGTTTTACTTCTCTTTATGTGAAACGAAAACAAACCGCGCCACAGTAAGCAGGGCAAGATAGTAGCCAATGGGCAATGAAAACTCTGAAATTCTGAGTTAGGATCAAACCTGTGTGCCAAGGACAATATGAACATGAAAGAGATTTTCATCCTGCTGCTGAATCTGTATTTGGTCTTCCGTGTTCAAGCCATTCGAGGTGAGATTCAAACTTATATTCTCTTTTATCCTTCCATTATTGCCTTTCCTTTTATATCTGTCTCCTTTCAGCTAATGCTCTTCCTCCTTTTCTACTTGCTTTTCTGCTTCCTTCTCTTGTTTTCTAAGCTGTAAGAGAACAGACATCCTGATCGAAACCAGCATAAAGCAGGAGCATGTGCAGCCAAATGAGTTGTATGTTGGTGGTATGGACAGGTGAAATACTGTATAAATGGATGAGATGAACAAGCTGATTGGACAATGAGCGAATGAAAGGAGGGATAGACCCTCATAATTAGTGAAAACATAGGAAAATGAAGGGCTGCATAATTCAGATAGTAGTGAACAGGAGTAGAGGCACATGGCCAGACACAAGACAGTGTGGTGGGGGCTACCAAGAGCAAAATGCAGATGACCTGATTTTCCTCTTGTGGAATAGCTAACAGATAAAAAGACCATCTGCCATATCCATTGCTTGAGTTTCATTTCTTACACAATGAGAGNCTCCTCTCCTCTCCTCTCCTCTGACTAGGCCTGTAGCCATCCTAAAGACAGCAGGAAAAGACTGTTGTCTGGAGTTGTGCCCCTTGGACATCTACCTCATGCCTCATGTCTGCAGTAGCTGGAAGAGTAGTGCTGCCTGGCTCAGCATCAGTTACAGGATATCTTCCTTTGAGGTCTCTGAGGGAAAATGTATTACTGTGTAGGTCGGACTGGGTTCTTCACCCCATATTCAGACCACCCTTTTCTATGTGGGATGCTCCATTTTCTGGTTATGCAAGGAATGCAGTAGAACTTTGTACTGGTTTTCAGTAGAAGATCAAAGTAAGGTCCATCTTATGCCTGCTAAGACAGCATCATTCTGTTCTGATGGGTTTTTTCCTGTAAAAAGCCCTTCGAACAAGCTGATTATAGATTCATCAAGAAATATTATTTGAGAGAGCACACTCACGTATGCACACTGACATCTTTGTCATCTGAAGGTGCAATATCCCAATAGTGCAGCATGGATGTTGCCTTCAGAGAAAATAAGGAAGAATAAGGAAGCAGCTTGCTTCATAGTGCATGTGCCAGAGGCAGTCTGTATTTTTCAGCTTCACAGTTGTGAACTTTAGAAAAAAATATCCTTGATGAGAAGTCTGGCCATCTCTGGATCACAAATCTAGTTCCAGCACATTAGTTTGGACATTCTTCTGAGTCATAACAAGGCTATTCCCAGAGCATCTAACTTTTAAATAGACCTTTCTAGCATTATAAACTTTACTAGGAAGTTAGTAGTAAAGAAGTTCACTTATCAACACATAAGGAAGAAATGATCACCATATGTCTGCTGACCACGGTATCTACTAATCCTTGGAAATACTCAGTGTTTGAAAAGTGATACCTTGGCTAGAGCTGTATGCCTTGCAGGCACAAAGATTTCACTTAATTGTTGTTAGTTGTAGCTTGGTTTGGACACTTGTGTGTTGTGGAGGTGTGCAGAATGGTCACAACTCTGCAAGTATTTTCCTGGAGTCATGCCCCATCCCTGGAGATGTTCAGGGCCAGATTGAATGGGGCTCTGAGCAAAGTGGTGCAGTGGAAGGTGTCCCTGCCCATGGCAGGAGGGTTGGAACTACATGATCTTTAAGGTCCCTTCCAACCCAAACATTTCTATGAGTCTGTGATTTTCTGATGCCAAGAGGAGAGTATATTTATTAGTGCCTTACCCATTCTGTACCTCCTGCTACCTCTCACCATTTTTATTTTTAATCACTGCATATTTTTTGCCTGAATTGCTTTCCCAGAGAGTATCCCAATGAAAAGCTTGAAGTGTTACAATGACTACAACTCACAGGTGACTTGCACATGGATGGAACATTCAGAGGCTCATGACCTCGTTGGTATGATTCTTTACCAAAGCGATAATATTAATACGTAAGTACCTGAAATGTGCTGAGCTAGATAAAAGTTCAAAGGGAAATTTGCTGTAACTTGGAATCCTGGGGACAAGCAGGCAAGTTTTTAGAAAGCACATCCACCTCTCTTTTTGAATTAAGCAAAAGTTTTGCCTGCTCCTGAGGCCTCATCTAGAAAGAGAGGAATGAATAGGCTATGCCAGTGGAGTTGTTTTTATCACCTTTACAATTATTTTCCATAATTTTGTTGTAGGATCATAGATATGAAATAAGATGGGGCATATAGGCTGCTAATAATCAGCATTAGGGGAGAAGGAGGTATCAGAACAAGTGTGAGTATTGTTTGTAAACTCTCAAGGGAGGAGACATTTCCCCTGTCATTTTTCTCATTTAGGAGCATCACTGAGAGTGTGTTTTCGATAACTTTTGAGAAATACATGTAGACCATATATTTATGAGATAGAGAAGACTGGTAAGTTCTCTATCTGTGCCAACAGCTTTCCTCCCAGAGATACTGGTGTGTTTTTGACAGTATCTCTCTGATACATTTGTTTCCTTTTCAAAACGGAACCAAATCACCAGACTGGATCATGGGTGAGGACAAGAAAGGACAGAAATGGAGGAATAGTTAAGGGAGAGAGGAAGGTAAAGATAGATAGTTGAGAACAAAATTATTTAAGCTCTGGGGAGACAGGAAGAAAAGGAAAGAGGAAGAACTCCTGATTTTATTGCAAACAAGAGGAAATTAATAGACCTAAAAGCAGATGAAAACAGTGGAAGAACTTTCGAGCAGGACCTTGAAGTTAAATACTTCTGGGAAAAGATGATATAAAGTTTTTTTGACTTTTGGAGAATTTTCTGAGACACTGTTACATGATGAAATGTGTGGGTCATGAAGCATAACTGAGGTGAGCTAATCAGACAAGCAGGTATTAAACAGGGGAAGTCACACAGCTGAAATCAAAATGACCAACAATTAAACAGGATCAGCTCATAGATGAAGAATAGTTGACTAAACTCCAAATTGTAAGGTAATGCTGGTGAGTAGGTAGAAATAACTTCAGGGATTCACACCCTTTGGGCTGACTCTTTCGCTTAAGGCTACAGACATACTGCAGTGTCCAATCCATACTTCAGCGAGATCCTTGGTTTCCTTGCTAATACCCAACTTATAAAAATAGCAATAGTGCTGAATAATGCTTGCTGACATACAGTTGGCTATAAGACTCCATCCTATCCTGGAAGAGAGTATTTGGCCTTAAATATTCACAACTTAATATTTCTCATCTGAGCTGGAACAAGATAATACACTGGGCATGAAACCATAAGCACAAACAAAATTCCACAGGGTACATAAAGAAGCAATGCATCTCTCCAGCAGCTAAGGCTACTGCAACCACACAAAGATTATCCTCTCCTGCCTAGTTTAAAAAATTGTTTCTAATTTTCATGATGCTCCTTGGCCTGGGGAAAGGCTATCTGAAAGGATGATTTACATTGTGATTGAAATCTGTAATGAATACTTAAGATCCCTTGGCAGAACAGAACTACTAAGGATACAAAAATACATTTTGGTTGAGAATCTTTTTCTAAGTGTTTTTCTGGTACTGCAAACTGAAAGTCTTCAGGTAGCTTAGGATCATGAGAAATTTTATGGCCTTTAACTCCGAGTAAAATGTGTATTTACATTACATTAATTTTCATCATACTATTTCTCACCTAGAAATACAAGATTACATAGAGCTAGGCTAAAAAGTTACAAAAATGAATTGGTACCGTAACATTATGCAGCACAACTTTGAAATACAGAGGCAAAATTCTGGTGTTAAAAATGTTTGTCATATTAATTGATGCAAACCAGGACTAATAGGAACAGCGAGAAGAGGATATAAAGGTCTTCGTGGCTTATGACAACAAGATGGGATGAAATTGGTTTCAGGTGTTTAATTTTGCACTAACTACAGGACTTCAGACCAGATCTTTATAGCTCATTTTCTCTGTACACAGGAAGAACAAGGACATGTTTTGCAAACGCCAGATGGAAAATGACTTACATGAAACTCCAGATGTGTATGTGCACTGGGTCTGCCACAGGACTACAGATTATTTTGGAATAGGGGTAGATGATATTTATGGCTTCAGACCTAAAAAGGTGCTTCAAACAGAATTGGATGTTAATCTTTTCCAAAATGGTAAGACTTAAATACCAAATTCTCATTTCCCAATGAATTTTAAGGATTTTTGAGAATGTATTTGCCGTTCATCTGGAATTGAATTCCACTTTAATTGTAAAAACTGCCAAAGAGTTCTACATTGAGAGGGTTGGGCAGGGAGAGAAGACGGCAAGTTTCTGAGAGCAGCTGGACCTGGTATCACCTCAGGAGCTAGTCAAGCAGGAGGTACTTGGTCTGTCAAGGATAAGATACTCTGGAAATGGGGAAGCTTACCTAGATGTTTTCTTCTCCTCTTTGTGTCATTTCCTCATTATCTCCTCTCATACATTGTACCTTCACCTTCCAGTTCAGCCCCTCCCACCTCAAAACCTCTCAGTCAGCTCAATGACATCAGGAGACTTCTTGCTGACCTGGAAAAGAGCTGATGGAAGCCAAGGGTTGGGCAGTGCACTGGACTATGAAGTCACTTACAAGCGGGAGTGGGAGTCTTGGGAGGTAAGAGCAGAGGAGATGAGCTGTCCTGGTTCGGGCCGCACCATTTTGGACAGTTGAAAATCTGCTCTAAAAGTTGTGCAAATGAATGGTCTTTCCATTCTCAGAGACTGTGAAGAGATAAAAGTGTTTTTGGGTCAGGTGGAAGGGTCTCTCTTTCTGTGAGCAAGTGACTTGTCCAGTGAAATACCATTTTTCCTGAACTGAATGCTGAACTGAAAGCAAAGATCTTTTCTTCACTCAAAGAAACCCCCAACCACTGTACTCAGATTTGAGTTGGAGTTGAATCCCTCTTAAACTGAATTAAATCACATTCCAACAAGAGGCTGTGGGTTCATGTAGGGAAAACAGCAAAATATATTTGAAGTTGCTCCCCCTTTGAGACAGATATGTTTTGGGTTTTTCTTTTTTTTTTCTTTTATTTTGAAGTCTTTAGGGTCCATATCCTTTGCCCTATCATTTCCCTAGATCTGCATATGTTTCTGTTCTGTACCTGTCAGCCTGATCTTTAGATTTTAAGGGAATTATCTTAGCCATATTCCCACACAATTCTGTGCTGAGCAGTGCTATGAACATGTGTAGCTGGAGCTGAGGACAGACTGGACTTCGCAAGCTGCAGGAGTTTGCTACTTGTTTTGCGGGGAGATTGTGCCTGACAGTGGCCATGCCTCGCCCTCTGGAGTTGTGCTGCAGCACACACTGGAGCCCCTCTTGTGTGGCAGGGAGGAAGCACTGCATGTGCATGGAGCATCACACTTGTGAACTGCTGGAGATGCAGCCTGACAGTCAACTCCTCCTCTCACTCTTTCCCTGTGTTCCCTCCACCTGTCCATTCCTCAATGTCCCAATTTCCTGCATCCCTTCCTCTCCCCCTACAACAGGAAGCTGTCTCGCTCTTGCTGTCCAACACCACACATTGCAGCCTCAGCCATGAGGACCTGGTCCCAGGGAGCAGCTACGTTGCCCGTGTGCGAGCCAGACTGGGGCAGGCCAGCAGTTTCTCTGGGCAGTACAGCCAGTGGAGCATGGAGGTGTCATGGAATACTCCTGAAGGTAGCATGGGATGGAGTGGGGCTGTGCAGGGCTGGAAACTGAGAAGCCAGAACTTTCCTGTCACTAACCTTGCACTTGTGTTCTCTGAAGGTGGCCTTCAACCCAGGAACCTTCGCTGCTTCTTCAATGGTGGAGATCGTCTGACATGCAGCTGGGAAGTGAAGAAAGTGATCACTACCTCTGTCCTCTTTGGCTTGTTCTTCAGGGCCACCCCAGCATCAAAGTATGTGCTCTGCCCACGGCAGTGTGTCTGTGCCTCTCCCATGGGGCTTCTGCCTGTCCCATTCCCCTGATTTCCACTCATCCTCTTTCTTCCCCTCAGAGAAGAGGAGTGCTCTCCTGTGCATGAGAGGACTTTGTCCCACACCCCATATGTGGTCCAGAGCTGTGAGATCCCTGTAAACAATTCCAGCAACCAGAGCCAGTACCATGTGTCTGTCCGGGGCAAGACAGAGGACAAGCTGATTGAAGCCTACAAAAACAGTGAGTTTCTGTGTTGTTTCTTGCTTCTCCTTCTTGTTTCTTGGAGAGATGCCTGTCTGAGCAAGCGGGGCTGAGGACAGTGATGATGAGGAAAAGTGAGTGGGAAATAGAAGAAACAATCACTGATGGAGAAAGGGACTATATGAGGTCAGCTCTGGGGTGTAGGTGAGGAGTTCCTCAGTGGCACTTGCTACTCAGAGGAAGGTGGCAGTGATGGAAACTGTTGTGCAGAAATCCAGGTTGTGACCTGGAGCTTCTCAGTGAGCATTTGCCACCCTGCTGACTTCTCTGTGATTCACATTCATGAGTGTCCCAGGTGACAGGGGACTGTGATGAGAGAAGTGTTTGTGGCAAGTAGGAGAGTGTCACTATCTGATTTCTCAAGAAGCCAGTGAGTTCTTGTGGGTTTGTGCAATGGAACACTGGATGAGGTAGGAATCCTTTGCCAAGTGAGTTGCACCAGATAGGCCAGCTCTGCCCACATGCATCTGAAGATATTTTGGTGACTTTTCAAACTCTAGAACTAGGGTAGCTCCTGCAGTGGGTGCAAATATCAGGAGGTAGCTCCAAGAGAACTGACACTTTCCTGAAATGTGGTGGACAAGTACAGGTACTTCAACTATTGCTTTGCTGCTTTTCTGTACACAGGGAGTGCTGTCAGTATCCACAGGTATGGGTTTTCTGTTATTTGGTGGTCTACTGTTGTATTTGACTAGGAAATGAAGATGAAGAGAGTTAAGAGGTGTTAAAAAGCTGAGCCATTATACATTGCACAAAACAACCTTGTTTTCAGTCCCTGGAAATGACTCACAATGTGGAAAGAGAGCACTGGACCAGTAGGTTGGTAAGTGCTCTGAGACATTCATTGTGTTCCAGTTCAGGTGCTGCCGCCTGCAAATGTGACGGTAACAGCAACAGACAACCAAGAGTATGAACTAAGGTGGATAAAACACCGTTTGAATTACAGCTTCATAACACAGAGATACCAAGTCAAGTACTGGGAAAACAACCGATATGAACAGGTAACTTACAGAGTGCAAGAGTCATGGATATTTCTTTGCTTGTCAAATGGAAAGACAGTTCTTCTCACCTCTGCCATTTGTGCTCCTCTCCTCTCCCCAGACTCTCCAGGAGTTAAATATCAGCAATGATGAACCTCCCTTCATCTTCACCCTGCAGATGCTGGCAGCATCTACAGAATATAGGGGGAAAATGCGTGCAAGGGTGAATAAGCCTCCGGTGTACGAGGGACCTTGGAGTGAATGGAGTGAGGAGTTCACCTGGAAGACTGAGAATGGTACTTTTCATGCAGCTGCTTCTGTCAGGTTTTGTTGGACTGTTAATGGCTGGAATGGCTCTTTAGTATAACACATTCCCTCAGCTGGGGTTGGAGTGAGCTGCAGCCATGGCCTAGCTGGAGTCACTTACCAAGGCAGCTGCCCTGCCTGAATCCTTGCAGGACATCAACAATGCTAGGGAAGGAAATTAATGACCTTTTCAGCTTCTTTCTTACTTGCCTTCATAAGGTGAGTACAACTAGCCGTATAGTTTGCCACATGGAGAATGAATCAAAGACATCCTGCCCGAAAGATTATCATTATTTTCTGATTCCAGTAGTCCATTCTGCTGCCAGTGACTAAAGAGCCTGATACTTTAGGAAGATAGAACATAAGCCATCAGCCTTTTATACTTGCAGAGTGACTATAAGGTTCTGTAAAACTCACAATGGAGTCTGCTGGAAATAAAATCTTTGCTTGTTTTTGCTGTTTATGGACTCAGAAGAAGAATGTCTGTCACCATACAATCTTTTGCCCAAAGTAATATGATCTTGCATGATTTGTCCTGAGGAAGGTTGTAGTGATTATACTGTGGGCAAATTTTTATATATGTATTCAGAAGAAATTAGTGTGCTGTTGTGGCTGTTAGCAGGGGGAGCTCTTAGAAAATCTCTGAGACCCCATTTCCTCAGAACTACAGAGTCAGGCACACTTAAGATGTCTGAAGTCATGCCTGTTGTTCATGATGAGGTAAGGTTCATAACCAGTTTTTAATTAGCTAAAATGTCTAATTCTGATGTCAGTAAAAGCTAAGAAGTGAATGATTAAAGGAAATAATGAGCTCCTTTCATCAGGATGCTGTTCAGGCCACATTTGGCCTGTCCCACTTTGGAGGATATTCCAACAGTTTGAAGGCCCTGTGATCCTGGCTCTCCACATATCAAATTCCCTAGATAGTGGCCAGAGTGAAAAGCCTGTTGAAGGAAACAGTCACTCTGCAGGTGGATACCCTTTTCTCTTTTCTTTGTTTCAGTTCTGGCACCTGTGATTCTCCCCGTGACGCTCCCAGCTCTCATCATTGCTCTGCTGATAGCTGCTTATTGCAGCTATAAGTATTTCCTCAGGTAGGCTTGCATTGCAACATGGAGACTTAGCAGCCCATGTGGGTGGCACAAAGTCTGAGGCACTTCTTGTCCCCCAGGAGACAGGTCTGTGTAGAGATGGGCCTTGGTGGGCAGCCTTGTGCATGGCTGTGCAAGGGAGAGAGTTGGGTGGTGCTGTGCCAGTGCCTCCCTTGGTTGTGCCTTGCTGTGCTGAGCAGGTGTATGGGGTGCAGCCTTTTCTGGTAGCAGCCACGTTGAGAAGCAAATCTTGAAAATTGTGTTCTTGCTGCAGGAAGAAGAAAATGTGGGAGGAAAAGATTCCGAACCCCAGCAAGAGTCTTCTGATCCAGAGCTACCTGGGGGTGAGAGGGAACTGTACCTTGAAGAATTCATTATTTCTCTTTCTTTTTCAGGACTTCCAATAATCTTAAGAGCTCTTATTTTTTTCTAGCCCACAATGAACAGATATCTTCATTTATCTATTACTGTTTTTTAGGAGAAGTTTTGGTCCTACTCAACATAACAGCACTCTTACATTTAACAGACCTCTTTGCGCCGTGCTTGTCAGCACAACTGTGATGTAAAATCAGTGTAGAAAATTTTTCATTATTTTAAAATTTCCTGCTCCTGTGCTTTTAAAAGGGGGTTCTTAAACCCTGCCCAGCACTTGTGGACTCACCAACTCTCAAAAGCAAGTTCCTAGGAGACACTGCCAAGTAGCTCTCTGAACAGTTTGAAGTTTGCTCTCTTGAAGTCCAGAGTAGCAACCCTACTGTTCCTTTTTCTCTTTTCCCATTGCTCCGAAAATTTTAAACTCAATCATTTCATGATCACCGTGGCAAAGACAACCACCTACTATCAAATCCCTTAAGTCCTCTATTCACAGATAAGTTTAGGAGGGCATCTTTCCTAGTTGGCACACTGAGTACTTGTAGTTAGGCCAGTGGTCAGGCAATATGGATTTGAAGAAACCATCTTCTGGAGAGGAGAACATACCTTTGAGTTGTATTAGTGAAGTTGTATCCCTGTTACCAGGTGCTATAGGCTCTCCTATTTGTTTTATTTGTCCACAAGGTATGTACAATCCCTGATTCTACTGCCAGTGAGATACTGCTCTTTGGTCATATCTGCTTTTTCATTTTTAGAAAGGAAATTTGGGAAGTCGGCCAACAAGCAACCAGCTGGACTTCAACAAATACAACCTTTCAGAGAAGATGGAGCAGGCTAGCTTCCTTCAAGTTGTGGACAGGTGAGTGAACAGCACATGATACTGACGCTGTGGATGGTATCTAAGACCTCACTGCATCATGGCAGAATATAATCAAATGTTCTGTCACTAAAATCCTATACAAGTTGCTTTTGAGGAGGAGATCCAATTTTTTACTACAGGGCAAGAAATTTTTTCTAAGACTGTGTGTAGCTATGTGTGCTTTCAACTAAGATTGGTTTATGTTTTGTGTTTAAAACAATAATCTCTCTCATGAGCAACTTTTGACTTTCCCACATTCAGGCAGGCAAAGACTTTGGCAGAGTGCCTTGAAGGGCAGACTAGGAAGACAGATGTTTTCCCTGTTACACCGGACCTACAGAACTCATACCATGCTTTAAATGAGTCAGAGCACACCCCAGTTGCCTGCTCAAGTCAGAGTGCCTGTCGTTCCTTTCCCATTTCAAGGAGAAACAGTGCTGATGCAAGTATTGCTTCCCACACAGCAATCCCTTGCTTTGCTTTCAATGGTCCATACTTGTACAGCCCAGTGGTGTCCTCTCACTCTGATATACATCAGACCCTGGAAATGGACCCTGTGGGACTCAGTAAGAAATCAGTTTCCCTTCAGTATGTGGTTCTCCCAGGGGAAGACTCTCCCCAGGCCCCACAGAGGCAAGAACAGCCAGGAGCAGCTCCTCCAAAGGACACGCTCCCAGATCAGAAGGAAACGATGCAGTACCTCAATGACAAGGAAGAAGTCTCACAGGTCTCACCAGCCCGTGGGGAAGGCACCAACAAGGGAACAGAGGAGCAGAACTCTCCAAAGGCCCTCAGCTGTACCACATCTCCTCAACAGTGCCCCTTGGAGTACATTGCCACAGACAGCCCATCACTGCCATCAGTAAGCACCTCCACCCATCCTCCACTTGTCACATCTGAGGAATCACCCTGTGGCTCACAGGAGCCCCAGCATCCCAGTGACAACTCTTGCCATGAGTTTTCTCTGGGGAAAACTGGTGTCATGATCCCAGCTTCAGGCCAAGCACCAACCTCATCTCCTGAATTGCACCTGGATACATTTGGTGACTATCTTACGATGCCTGGAGGTATCCATGAACATTCAAAAACCACAAAGACTTCTTTGCCTGTCTCACAGGAGGAAAATGGTGTTCCTAGAAAGCAGCCTTTGTCAGAAAGTAACTTGGTGGTGTTAAACCCTGACAGCACTGAGCCAGTTTTCCTTTGCCAGGTTGGTGACTATTGCTTCCACAGCCTAAAATCCATTGGGAAGATGGATAATAGTCAGGAAAACCAGCAAGTCAAGAAACTTTCTGAAGGCGAGACAACACTTGGGCAGCCTGTATGTGATGATGAATCTGTCACGAGCAAGGAAAAGGATGTATGGAAGAGGGAGAAAATACAGGCCATTCAGCTATTCAAAAACCTGAAATCAGATGATTACTTTTCCTGGCAGCAATCTTTGAGGATCAAAGAAATCTGTTAAATGGATAAATATTAATGAATACCAAAAAGACTCGTAACTGAAAGAGGTTGCAACTATCTGGTGAAAATGAACCCTCAAAACTAGGAACAAATAAACACCATTCCATTTTCAAGCTTCCAGTCCAACGTGTTAAAAAACTTGAAGTAGCTCAATATCATTCTCTGGTCTTCTCAGATTTGGCATGAAAGACAACACAAATATTGCCCTTTAGTGTTTTTCAAACTTCTTGGCTTATCCACGATGGACAGTTTATCCTCCTCATGATCCTGTAATACATCACAATCATCTTGCAATTATATCAGATTGCTTGGCAAAACCCGTGGCAGGAAATGCAGACTTAACAGCTTGAAAGGCTATCAGAAGAAGACAAGCTTGGAAACCTCGGAAAAAAAAGTTCTATCCTTAAAAGCAATTTTGTTTAATTTCTGTGCACTTTTAAAATAGCTCTAAAAGCCACCAAGGAACTTCTATATCTCTGCCTTTCCATGATGGCATGAAATAGGTATTGTTTAAGGTGAAAAAAATCCTATACAGTTATAGAAGCATAAATAAAAAATAAGAAAAAACTTGTTGAAAACCAGGAAAACTTTCTAAACGTTATTGTGCAGTATATGATGGTGGATTCAAAGGATAAGAAGGAAACATTACTGGGATACAATAAAGCAAGTTGTAGAGAACCATTTGGAAGAAGAAATGGTACTGAAAGAAAACCCAGGAGCTCCTAAGGTTCAGTGAGAGGGAGTGGGGCAGACAACAGAAAATGGCAGGTAAGAGATGCTGGGAAGGTGCACAAGCCTGGAACTCCTGGAGTTCCTCTATTTCTAAGTGTTGAAGTACTCTATGATTTTCTCTCAGGTTTATTGACTGCTTATGCATGATATACTTTATCTTAATGAGTAATTGATTCTTAGTTTGTTTTTTTTTCCTTAAATAATGAGAGTTGAGAAAGAGGAGACCTTTTCTCCCAGTTTTGCTGTATGGAAAGTGGTGTGAGATAGGAGAACTTGTTCAGAGCTGCTACTCTGTTATCAGTGAAAAGACTTTGGTTTCAGACCTGAAGGTGGACTTGACTTCCAAAAACCCATATTTTTTTTTCAAATATAAAATCTGTATTAATAAACGTATTATTTCTTCCTGTAAGTATTTAATTTCATATGTTAAAAATATTGTGTTTGCAATAAAATTACTGTTAGCTCATTTGCTCAGGTCTCAAAAATTCTATGGATTCAGCTATGCCATATGTGAGGTAGGACAATTTCTCCTGACTTTGCTGTATTACTTGACAGAGAAAATTGGTTCTGTGTTTGTGCCACCCAATTCCTCCTGCTGGGTTAATGGGACAGTGCTGATTCAGAAATTAGAGTGAAATCATTTGGGCTTTTGAGAATTTAATCCTTGTAAATACCGTTTTAAATCTGAAAGTTGTGCAAATTGAACTTGGTGCTCTTCTCAGCAGAAGGCAGGCAGTTGCAGCCCCTGATGGAGAATAGTGATGAGCACTTTGAGAGATCTGCAATTTAGACCTTTTGCAATCAATAGATTTTTTTTGTTAATCTCTTCTTTGGCCTTTTATAAGTGGCACAATTAATTTCTTCTAGGATGTATAATTGTGCTCTATCAAGGCGTATCCTAAAAGGAGATGTTCAAATTCATACGCAAATCTTGTATCTGAATGAATATCTTAGATATGCATCACTTTGGTGGGCCTTGAATTGCTAAGGTTTAACAATCAAGAAGAATAATGAGTGGGATAAGTTTTGTTCAACTCGGTGGCTTTTGGATAGAGCCCATTTGCACTGTGATCAGTACTCTGACAGCTCTCTGTTCCTTCTGTTCCTCTGCACTTCACTGGGCATTTGCAGAGGCTGATTTTGAGACAGGATTTACAGATAAAAGCACATTTTCCCCACAGAGACGATATTATCATCTGAAGGAGCCTGTAATTTGCAGAGTAACATGCCATTGTCAGGATAGGGGAGCTGCACAGTGGTTTGCTTGCCAACTATAACAATTCATTTAGAGCAGAATGAATTTCTGCTCTAGGGACTCTTTCTTCAATATTCACCTAAGTATCCTTAAATAAAGTATGTAATGAACATTGGAAACAGAGCTCACAATCTATGGCTCTTCTCTGCCAGAGGAATCCACTTCTTACTGGAATCCAGACTTCTATAAACTTCACCTGTTGTTGATCCTATGAATTTTCCATTCTCTTCTGAATGAGGTCCAGATGCAGTGAGGGTAGTAAAAAGCATTTTACAATCCTGTAGCCTGGTGATTCAAAACTTAGAAGCAGTCATGAGTCCCAGGTCTTCCACTTCCTGATCATTAGCTTGAGCCAAAAGTTACTGTGCAAAGGCAAGTTGCTGCTCCCTTTCCCAGCTCTAGGTACTGATATGCAGGAGAGGAATCACCATTCTGATGATTCAGGAGCCAATTATGACATGCTCCTCTCTATAAACTTCTCACTAAATAGTTCCAGT
Source organism: Rhabdornis inornatus (assembly GCA_013397075.1). Taxonomy (NCBI): domain Eukaryota; kingdom Metazoa; phylum Chordata; class Aves; order Passeriformes; family Rhabdornithidae; genus Rhabdornis; species Rhabdornis inornatus. The sequence continues at coordinate 846,249 of VWZS01003242.1, read as the reverse complement.
CCCTCAGCCTGTATATCTGCATGACAAGTCACCAGTGTTTCCTATATAGTAAAAAAAACGAGTTGTGAGGTGATTGCAACCCTTTCCTGCATACTCAAACGTAAAAGATTGTGCCCATGTTTTAACAGCAGGCATTTTTTCCTTGCTCTGAAGCAATCACTTTATTATTCCCTTATCATAATCTTCATCTAACAGAAACATATTACTTGAATTTGCATGAGACTAGGGTAGGAAGTTTGTGACCTCAGTAATTCTAATTAAGGTCAATGCTGAACTGGTCTGTTGCTGTATTTCTGTAGGCTTGGGGGCTTGTCTCTTATGTAAAGAAAGAAAACGGGACTGAATGGTTTGCTAGAAAAAGAAATCTGTGGTGGAAAGCCCTCCAAGACCTCAAGGAACAATAGCTGGAGAATTTCAGAGAATTCTGAACCTCTGCTGGGTAATGGAAGGCAAACTAAACCATCCTGCAGACCCTGCCTAGTTTCTTGTTCACAAGCACATTGTACACACAATCTTATTCCCATAGAACTCCACTCTGTCTCTTCTTCTCACTCCCTACATGCTCCCTCTGCTCTCACTATGGAGACGAAATTTCCGTGAAAAGAAACTCCACATGTCACATTCTGTACATGGGGACTAAGTAACACTATGACTTGATGCCTCTTTTTGCCATTTAGAAGTCTTTTCAAGTGTATGCCAGGATTCCATATGTTCCAACCCTGACCCTAGCAGCTCCTCATACCACACAATGGATGTTTCACCACAAGGCTCAGTGGGTGAACCCAAACTCCTCTACAAATTTGTACAACATGAACCAGATTTAGGTCAAAACCTTTGTAGGTTAGTTGTGTGCTTTCCAGCTTGTTGGTAGGGAACCAATCAGTCCTTATTCTTGAAGGATGATTTATTTGTCTAGAGAAGTAGTTGTAAAGCTATCTGAAACAACTGGACAGCTTTTCCTATCCTCTTTTAAAAAAATTTCCAGCTCCTTGCTGGCAGTGTGCACATACATTGCAAAGGTTTAGGATGGGTACTTTTTAATCTTCTAAGCTGTTTGCACTTCTGTGGCACTCAAAGTTACATAAGATATTGACACACATTTTTGAGTTTATTTAATCCACTGCAGATTAAACCCTTGAATTCCATGACTTCTCTTTTTGTTTTCCTTTCATCCTGGATTTGGGGATTTTAATCAGAATAATTTTGGCAAGTTTAAGTGCACCTCTTTTCATCTCAGTATATGTGGCGTAACCCCAACCCTAGGCAGAGCAGTAAGAGCAGCCTTGGGCTGAGGCTGGTGCCATGTTGTTTCAGTCCTGTGTTCCCCTTTTCTTGGTGTGGTGTTCCAAAATCAGGGAAGAAAAGGGAACAAACACTCTGGAAGAGAGATATGATTGAATAAATCGTAATTGGGAAAAAAAAGAGGGAATTTGGAAATGGAGTGACTACAGCCAGTTATATAGAGATGAAAAAGGTTGCAGTGAAAAAGACTAAAACTTGCCAAAATTACTCCCATTGAAATCCCCAAATCAGGGAGGAAAGCTAAACAAAGAGACAGGAGAAGAAATTGAAGAAATTCAATGCTTAAATGAAAAAGAGGCAATTCTGAAACAAAGTGAAAACCATAAAAGCAAATGGGATGACATGAAGTGCAGGGAAATGGACCAAAGGTTGCTTAATTGATTCTCACTGGAATTGCAAGGTTTCATTCCTGTAGTGACAGGACAATTGGCAGCCGTTTTAAACTGAAATAGGGTAGATTTGGATTGGACATAAGGAACATATTTTTACAGTAAGGCTGGCAAGACAAAGAAACTGGCAGCTCAGAGAAGTTGTGGATGCTTAATCATTAGAAGGTTCAAGGCCAGTTTGGATGGGGCTTTCAGCAACCTGGCCTACTGGAAGATGTCCTTGCCCATGGCAGGTTGTTTGGATCCTTCCAACCCAAACCATTCTATGAATCTCTGGTTCTATGATTCTAATCTCATATCACATTTATACCTAATAGCTTAGTGCTTTCTCCATCATCATTAGGTTGGAGTACCCCAGAAAAAATGTTGCCTTTCTCAGTCACACAGATCTCTTAGGTAAGAGATCTCTCACCACTTGGTCTGCCAGATAATTAATAACCATATTGAAAATTATAATTTTCCTGGGAGAAATCACTTAAATCCTTTTTCCGATATGAAAACTAACCATTAATTTTTCTTATTTGTTTTCCATCTTTAAATTACTTCAATCTACACGACATGCTTCCTTTTATCTTTCAGTTTCTTGGAAATGCATTTTTGAGGAGCTCTTTAGACGTCTAGGTATGAGGCATTAATTGTACATGTTTACTTCTGGAGTTCTTTGAAGAACTCTACCAGTTTTATGAGACATGAACAACTCTCTTTTACAGAGAGATGCTAACACTTGTCTAGAATATTTCTCTCTACTACTTCTATTTTTCCTTATAGTTTATATCATCCTGTACAAAAGCCAGCCTGATTGGTCAGTAGTTACTTGGATCTAGTTCCCCTGAGTACTCCTCAAAAGCTTTCATTTGGTATTTCTTTTTCTCTGATGCTGAGGCCTGCTAAAGCCTTTGATTATTTACCTCAATTTCTTGTTCAGGAATTGAATGTTTAAATTCCTTTGCAGATTTATATGATAAGAAAGCAACTGAGTAATCGTATAGGTTATACAAGGCTTATAAAGAAAGTAAATATGTTTTATTAAACAGTAACATTTAGTTGGAAAAGATCATTCTAAGTTATTGTTTTTCTCTACATGTCTTGCCTCATTTACTTTTTCAGAACATTAAGGCCACAATAACTCTACCTTTTTATCATGGGTAGACTTACAAAAGGCCCAAGTTCACTTTTAAAATTTGTATATGATTCTTTAAAGAGGTCCTTTGTCCACGGAAAACATTTCATCCTTTAACAGCTTCTTAGCCTTATTTTTGCCAGTTTTTCCTTAAAACATTATTGTGCCTTTCATTGTTTCAACTTGTACTATGTCCTGTATATTTTTCAGGACTAAATCTGTTTGTTTTCTTGTGAGTGCTTCCACAAATAACTCCAAGAAGCAATCATTTACAGTGGCTAAAAAATAGACTCTGTGGCTAGATTCATACTAGCAAATAAAATAAAATAACACAAAGCATTTGTCTTGATTTGATTGCATAGTTTTATAGGCTCTGCTTATCCAGTTTATCGCTTTTCTCTGTGTTTTTCTTACCTTCAATCCTATCCCTTTTTCTAAGTCATAGGCTTTCTGTGATTTCAGACCACACAAATAGATCAATCCAAACAATTTATTTTCCACATCTGGCATCATTGCCTTGGTTTTCATTTTAAAATTGCCTCATAGTGTCTTTAATCTTAAATGTCAGCAGCACTGATTCTGTTTTGATTGGGTGGAATCCATCTTATATAAACTTAATCTGCTTCAAAATGCTACCAGATACTAATAAATATAATCCCCTTTTCCCCACAGAGTTTAATCAATCATGCAGTGAGACTCTTATCTTACAGAGTGTATAAAAGCAGGACCATTGAAGAATGCTACTATGTGGGACTACTTTTTCAAGCCTCCTGGTTTAAACTTTGCTTTCAGAACCTCTCACCTGCTGTTTCTTTGTGGCTGGGCCACAGCCATCGGGTTTTTCTTGGCACGTACCGAGAGAATGTCAAGATACCTTGTGATCTTTTCAACTGCATGTGTCTTTTCTACTAAAACATTCGTCCATTTTTGTATTTACTTGGTCATGAGAAATGAAGGGGATGTTTTCCTTTATTCTGCTCCTGAAGGGAGCCCATCCTGCTTAAGAAGATGCCTTTCAGCCTTTGCTGCACATGGTACCTGCTGAATAACTCCTGGTGCAGTGTTGGTAGTGTAACTCCAGATCTCCTTTTGGGAGGTGACCTCCTCCTGGGGGCAGAGACCAGATCCAGCAGGTGGTACCTGGCTACTGTGGTATCAGTTTGTGACATCACATGCCTGACAAAGCTTCCACTGTGTCCAAGAGAGGCTGTGGATGGCCTGTACAGACATGACAATACTCACACGGTGTCTCAACAATGATTTGGCTTCATCCTCACATCCTGTCTTGGGGCTAAAAGGCTTGACTTGTTCTACCTATTCAGTCAGGTTTTGTCCCACATTGGGATTGAAGTTTTTAACTGCTTTACAGATGGCCTTTTGGTGTCTTGTCAGCTCATGATTCAGTGTTTCCTGAAAGGATTCATTAAAGTATTTCTGGTCAAAGAGCCCATCCCAGTAGCCCGGAAGAGATTACTAATGAATTTATGGCAATCTGCCCACCACTTTTCATATACACCCATGAATGTGGCTTTCACTAAGGCTCAGCAAATAGAGAAGAAGAAATTCTGGGATTTAGACTGATCTCTCCTGCTTGCTCTTTGTATCAAAAGAGTTTTCTCGAACCTCTACCCTAAGCTGCTGCTAAAGGCTCTAACTGGATTTCACTTCAAATAGGGAATTAACGCACCAGTTAACTCCCTTCGTGTGACATTTAAGAAGAAAGGCACCACTTCACAGCCTGGCTCTGCAGAGGGAGTTGCCTTTCAACCTTCCCAAGCCAGGGCTCCTCAGGCCTTTTTAGCCTAGGTATGTCCTGACAGTCAGGCTGCTGTTCCAGTGCAAACTAAGGAGGTAACTGGTGCTGCCAGACTCTGCCATGGGACCAGCGTGGTGAATTTGCTGTCACTGATCCCGTCACATTCCAGCCAAGCATAAGTTGCCACAGCTTTGCTGAACAGAGATGCCTCAGTCCCACCCTAGGGAACTTTAATCTCATGCTCACCAAGCATTGCTCTGCTGCAGAAACACTCCATCTGATAGGCAGATCCTTGGTGTCTAGGGATGCCCGAACCTAATTGGAGTAAATTAAGTGAGAGGAGTAACAAAGTATTGCTTGGAATCACACACACTGCGACTGTGTTCAACAAGCATGAAAAAAAGAAAAGGCAATTATTTATGAATGGCTGAAGTTTCAAGAGACATAGTGCATGGGTATTCACTACCAGTCCTCATCTTTCTCCACTGAGGTCTCTTCTTCTAAGTGGGAAAATTCTTCTGCCTGTTAAGAAGAAACTGAAAGTCTAAAAGGATAAGTTTACATATATCTTTTTTTTTTTTTAATCTGGGAAAAGACCATGAAGAGAGAAGTGTACATGTGTGCCCTTTGAGAAATGTGAAGATGAAGCCTCTGTTCTCAAGTTCATGTCCATACACTGTGTACAACATTCATTTTTACAGTATACTCTGAAAATTATTGTCAAATAGCTCTCCCTTCTTCTTCCACTCCTTGGCTTACTCTTTTTGCTATTTTAGCTTTTGAAATTTTTTATTTCTGATGCACTTTCAGCTATCACTGATTCCTAAGAAACTGTGTACACTGGGGCAGATGTAATCCAACCTTGCCTGAGCTCTGGTACTTTCAATTGCTGAAGGTACATACTGTCCAAACCTGCAAAACTCTCTTTGCAGAGGCTGCAGTCCAGGTTAGAGAAAACAGTAAGAGATTTCATCACCTCTCACTTCCTTAGATGGCACCAGCTCCTTCCTTTTTCCCCCCAAGATTAAGAAGATAAATATATGTTAAATTACACTGTCTCTATTTGAGTGTATTTGCCCCACTTCTGTTGATACAGAGTAGTATTATCACTTAAATTAAAATATGTGATCAGAGTGTGGCTTGAATTTTAATCTCTCAGATGTGTGGGTTTGGTTAAAGCAGAATCCATATTTAGTAGTGCTACTATGAAGTACTCAATAGTGCCATTACATACTCACTAGTGCTACTATTTGAATGGAGACAGTTTTACACACATCAGACTTAGCAACAACAATGTGCCTTTAAGGTAGAATTCACTATGTGAACCAATACTTTGTTTAAACACTGTTTAAATTTATGGAAAGTAATTTTCCTTTCAGAAAGCATTCCACACCAGGAAAATGGTGATTTAAAGAACAAGTTCTGAGTGCAGATTAACAGAAAAGGGAACAAGCAGCAAAGGTCATCCCCTGTTAAGAGATCATTACATCTCACTGGCAGAAAAATATCACAGTTCTGGGAAATTGGTTAAGCAAAATGTAACAGTGAAAATACTTACTTCCCTGTTCTTAATTTTATGACATCTGATCAGGAACCTAGTCACTGGACCTGTGCTAAAGTCAAGATTTAGTTAGTAACAGAGCTGGCAGAGCAGAGGCACTGCACCCGTGTGAGTGAGGAACTCAGCCATTACACAAAAGTGTTGGAGTCTCTGGGATGCTCAATAAAAGGTATTGAAACAAACGGTGATGAAAATGTTTGTGGTTTAATTTCCAGCTGGCAACTAACTACCTCTCAGTGCCTCTTGGTGGGATGGGAAAAAGAATGGGAAAGGGAAGAGCAAAAGTGGGAAAACTTGTGGGTTGAAGTAAAGACATTTTAATAGGGAAAGCAAAACCTGCTCTTAGAAGCAAAACAAAACAGGGAGTGCATTCACCACTTCCCATGGGAAGGCAAGAGTCCTGCCATCTCCAGGAATGCAGGGCTCCATCCATTACATTTTATGGTGACTTGGGAAGACAAACACCATGACTCCAAATATTCCCCTTCCTTCTTCTCTCAGCTTTATATGTTGAGCATGATGCCATGTAGTATGGAATATCCCTTGGGTCAGTTGGGGTCAGCTGTCCTGGCTGTGTCCCCTCCCAGTTTCTTGTGCACCCCCAGCCTCCTTCTCCCTGGTGGGGTGAAGCAGAAAAGGCTTTGACTCTGTGTAAGCACTGCTCAGCAGTGCCTAAAACATCCCTGAATTATCAACACTGTTTCCAGCACAAATCCAAAACACAGCCCCATAACAGCTACTGTGCAGAAAATTAACTCTATCCAAGCCAAAACCAGCACATCATTGCACACTGATATTTCCAGAAATAAACACACACTGGGAAGATTATAATCCCTTGCCTGACATGTGATTCACAGTACTGAACGCCATGGACTCTGTGGTCTCTCAAGCAGTAACTCTGCAATGGCCGAAACAACCTGGTCTTGGCAGCATGTTTCACTTTTTGGACCTGACAGTGATTTGGCTCAGGTACAGGTGTTTCTTGCAAGGTTAGGCTGCCCTTGGGCTGCCAGGAAAAGAAAAATTATTCATTGCCATCTTTTGGCTGCAGTTTCTAAAAAACAGAGCACTCAACCAAGCTGATCCTTGTAGTTCTCATGACAGCAGAGACAACTTCAGCTCCTGTTCTTGGAGTCTGAATTCTCAGGGAAAGGCACATTCATTTTCCCTGGTTAACAGTGACCTTTCCTCAACACAGACTCAGCTCCCTCTTGCACAGAGGTTTTTGACAAAAGAAAAAGGAAAAGCATGTTCTCTGCAAATTCACCTATGAGGTGTGTTTGTTTACTGATAGAGGGACACGAGTTGTTCAGCTGCTAGGTTTTTGAAATAGTTTTCTTTGCCAGGAAGCCTTCTCCTTTCAGTGACTTTGTAGCTAAACAGAGTGGGTGTCTCTCACTTTTGCACATGACTTCCTAGAGGCAGAACTCTTGCTAAGTCAAGTGGGCTTATTTGGTGGGCATGGCAATGTATTCACCAAATGGAAACAACCCACAAAGGAAGTTGAACATCTTGCTTAATAAGGCATCTAATTTTTTGCCTTAAACAATAAATCACTCACTCATATCTTGCCCTTACTGACTTTTCACTGACATCTCTCTTGTCTGCTAGAAGAGGAGTGGATTGCTAAGAGCATTAGTTTGGCTTTTAAAAAATCTGTAATTATGTTCTTAGAAGTTGTTTTTCTAAATGTCTGCCACATTCTTTCTCTTATTCAGGGGTACAATAGTCAACACTACACTGCTTAGGTCCTGGGGGTCCTCTCATTCAGCTTGGACCCTTGCTTATTGCAAAACTACATAGAAAATTACCAGGACTCAGAATTATGTTTATGCTAGGACACTGATACCGATGTGAGTGCTCAGCCAGATAAATTCCCATTCAGCATCACCCAATTGGTGTTGGTACTCTCATTTCCTCCAACAACAGGCTTCTCACTGAGGAGAGCTGCTCTGTTAGGCTTTTTATGTTATACTCACACTTGCTTGACCAGCCTTCCATCTGTGCTGGGGTTTCATGGAGCACCAGGCCTCTGCAGTGCAGGAAGAGAAACAAAGGTACCATCACAAGTCTTAGATGATAGTTCATGGTGTCAGAGTGGCTGTGATTCCTTTGGGGGGGTGGAAAAGGGAAAGATGTGTTTGCAGTTATAGCCAGTGTTATGAGGTCCTTTTGATCCAAAGGCATGAAGTCTAATGAGGATTAAAAACATCAAGCTTAACCCTTTAGACCTATCATTTGAATTAGAATATCTACTGAAAATTAATTTTACCTATTAGAAAACAATTCCAACTTTTCCGCACAGGTTGTAGACCAGAGTCTTACTTTTCTTGCACGACCATTTTGATTTACAAACAAGCAGAGTCAAAGAGTTGAGACTTTTTCAGTTCTAAGACTCATGATAAAATTCTGGTAAAAGGCAGAGAGAGAGTCCAGCCTATTCTAAGAGCAGCAAGTGATGTTGAAGACTTCTTGCCACTCTCCCATGAAGGGCCAATTTTGACTAAAGTGAAATAAACACTGATTAATACCATGGATATTCCCAGAAGTTCTCATCATCCAGCACCTAACTTCTCTGTCTCTGCTTTCTCCAGCCCAGTAACTTGTGTTCATTTTACCATTTCCCACTGTGTTCTTCAGCCTGATCCATTTTCTATGCAGAAAGCCTCCCAGTGGAGACCCTACAGTGACTACAATATGACCCTACGATGACTGCATCTCTTACAGCTTGCACATGGGTGGAGTGTTTTGAGGCTCATCAAATCATGAATGTGACTCCAAGCTTTAACAACTGCTGTAAAAACCAAGTTCCTGGTTGGTGTCCTGTGAAGGATGTGAAGAGGCTTGGTTGATGAACCTAAGAGGTGGACATGGACTGGTCTTGCATCTAGCAGAGTATCTAGCTTGCAGACACCAGTGTTATATCCAGACTAGGGAGGAAGGTTCTGTACAGGATGAGGAAGAACAGGAAGCAGAGCATGCTAATCCATCTGGTTTCATAAGCTTTTCAGTCATGTCCCCTGCTTTTTCTGTGAGAGCACACAGACACATTATAGCAGGACTTGGGAATAATTGCACTTGAGTGGAGAATAATGTGTTACACTAGAGGCAGTGGTGATAACTAATCAGATTGGCCAAGAAGGCTGGTTCTTCCTTACGACAGCAAGAGCATAGCTGTGTTGAAATTATTTCTGCAAAACAAAAACTGTGAGAAAAAAAGAACTTGTATGTGTTTGTTTGACTTGTGTTTCCTCTCAGATATACTAGATACGTCTTGCACTATCTTGTTGGTACTTCTGCCTCCTTTCAGGAAGAAAACAGAACAGTCAGACTGGAAAGTATGAGAGAGAGGAAGGAACAGAGAATAAAGAAGAGATAGGGGAAAGACAAAAAGTGTAATAGTGGATTCTGGAGATGGAGGGATAAACAGCAAAGAGATTGGAGGCAGGGAAGAAAACACATGGAATAAGAATAGAAAGTACCTTGGTTTTAATTTTGAGAAAGAGCTGTAGGATTCATTCATGAATTGACTTGACAGCTGTGAAGCCAATAGAGAAAGTGGCTCTTACAATCTCTAGAGTACTAAATCACATTCTAAAAGTTAGCAATTTGCTGTGGGTTGAAGTCTCAAACCACAGAAGTGTTCCTGTGGCATAAAGGACTTCACAGTCTGCATGGAAATAATTTTCTGTTTGCAGGAGCTCTGCAGTCTCACAGTCCTCACAAAACCTCTGTCCCAACTACTGATTGCATTTCTCTGGTGTCCCTTCTTTGGATTATCTAGTGTAAGCAAGCATAACAGATGTTGTACATATGTAAAATGCCAAGCCTGCTGCTATGAAGTCACAAGCTTTGCTTGCTGAGAAGGTGAGCTGGGAGCTGAGGGCGACAGCAAAACATTGCTCAATGACAACAGTGCAATTCCACGGTAACAAGAAATACAGAACAGTGAGAGTGACCAGAATCAGTCATCAATCCAGGCCCCATAGGAAGTCCCTATCCAGTAGCCAGACTTAAGGACGAGCTAGGATCCCATGGATCGCAGTCAGCAATGTGCATTACCAGGCACAGACATGGCTGTGCCAGAGCTCAGGCAAGGGTCTGAATTTACAAGCTCCTTCTGAGTGAAGGTGGGGAGACCATCAGCCAGGATGATTCCAGTTTAGACAGCCTTGAGCATGGGCAGCCAAACCCCTTTTGGGGGAAGGCACAAAAAAGGTTATGCTCAGGGCCCAGACACGCACCAACCTGAAATAGTTATTGTGAGTGCATCTTCCTTTGAGGAAAGAGAGTAAAGCAGAAGTGTTTGATATTAGAGAATTTATTCGTGTCACTTAATGAATTATAGGAGTATGCCAGCATAATGTAATATTGATTTAGAAACAGAATAAAATATATGTGGGGAAGGTTTCAGAAACCACATATAGGGCTGTGCAGCAACATCCTATTGAGATAGTCATGCTTTTTCCCTTCTGATTAAGCAGGAACAAAGAAATAGTTCTGAACAAAGAAACAGATCTGAAGGTCCCACAAAGGTCTGAAACACCCTGACTGCCAGAACTTCACAATACCCTGGGTGTGTCACATCCATGGATATGATCAAGAAAACCACAACCTCAAATTTTACCTGATAGTGGAGGCAGAAATAAAATATCTACTTGTTTCAGAATGATAAAGGTAAACCACTAAGTCTTGTCTCTAGTCTTGAGTATTTAAATCATTATCAGATTATAGTATTGAATATCTAATCCTAAAATTCCTTACTAGCCATAGGGTAAGAGCAGGCTTGCAATGGGGGGGACAAAGCATTTTCACCTGATTATCTCCTGTGTCACCTTCCAAACACCTATGGAAATTGTAAGGAATTACTGCAGCTGCAGTCCCTGGATGGAAGTCTGAGGATAGAAAACTGCTTACTTTCTTCTTCTGCATTTAATTTGGAAATAGGTTTCAATAAAAGGCAGTGGAAACCTTATTGGCTGAATTCCTCCCATTTTGCCTGAACACAACTTCCCTCTCATGAAAACACATATTCCCTTTCCTCCTCATCCTTTAGAAATGACATACTTTCTTCTCCTTGAAGCAAAGTCTGACTTTGAAAGTGGAATGTAAACAAAGAAGAGCTTCATTGGTCCCAGCCAGTGTGTGGCTGATCAGAAATAGCTCCAAATTGTCCATAATGCCTCTAATTTATATCATGTCTTGAAAGACAGAGTGGGAAGGTGACCAGAACACTCTCTTTGGGAAAATATCCTAGGTTGCAGAGCAGTCAGGGAAGCTGATACAAATTAAATTGACTCCTGGGTCTCATGATAATTATCTGGTTCTTAGGAGTGAGGCTCAGGTCTTTTTAATTTGTACTTTTGTAAGTCATGTGAAGGAAAGATGAGTTTGTTTGCAGCTTCTTGGAAATTGTTGTCTTCTCCCTTTGTCTAGTTTCACACTCAGTGCTTGTAAGAAACAAGGTCGCTTTATTTTGAAAAACTGACTGCAAAATATCCCTGAAAGCTCGTGAGCTTCATAAATGCTGATGCTAGCAGTCACATTGCCTGAGTTATTAGTGCCAAATAAATTAGGGCCAAGATGTAGTATCACACAGTGCCTTGCAACTGCTTGCACTGTTTTGTTGTCAGCACTCCCCCTGCCATGGTTTTGCCTGTGCCAACCAGTGCTCTCCAAGATAACAACCTGGCACCATTTGGGAGACAGCACAGGGTAGCAACAATTCCCACTGGGCAACATGGACACAACTGTACCATGTGAGGCTGTATCCAGTGTCCTTCTGCAGCATTCCAGCAGGCTTTGCACACAGGCTGTGCAAAGCACATCCTTTTTCACTTGGAGTACAGCTGTAACACAGTGTGTCGTGTCCTTTGAACTGAATAAAAGAGACACAGAACTTTATCTGTGTTTTAGACTGCAGAGGCTCTGTGGGAGACCAAGGAGACCAGCAAGTCTGCAGATGCAGCCAGTCTGTGCCCAGAGAACCAGAGAATGGCTCCTGCCCCCGTTTTACTTGGAGGAAAAAATGGATTTTTCTCAAAAGCTGAATTGTGCTTTCATGTCTTGGAACTGGTACACTTGTAGCTGGCAGTAAACTGTTGACCTCTTCCTGTGTCACAAAAAAGTCCGAGGCTTGCAGCTTCTGAGGAAGGTACAAGAGATGTGGCCAGAGGCTCTTTGGCTTCCTGGAAGACAGTGTACCCCATTAGGTCATCTCCCGTCTGTATGCAGATGGCACCTTGGAGAGCTGCCAGCTAAAGAGCTGTTAGTAGCAGCCAAGTCCTGTGCTTTTGTTCATCCAGCAGTGGCAAGGAAGACAATGCAAGGGTCTTCAGACCCCTAAAGAAAGCTGTTGGAAAAGGAAAGTAGCCAGCCTTGGGATTCAGAAGAGCTGGAGTTGCAGGGGTGTTAGATAACTAAACCAAAAATTCAAAATATAACACCATCATTATCCCATTTTCTTTCCAAAAATGCTACCTCTCCTCTCCAGCTTCTAATTCAACATGGTGAAAGATCTCAAATAACCTCACCTCTTTCGTAGTTATATTAATGTATTTGGTAAAAGTGACAGGCCATAATTCCTAGGCACCTGCATTTAGATAGTCTTGTTTTGCACTCCCCTGATAGGTGTGATTGGCAGGGGAGGAAGTCAGATTTAGCTAGAGCTTCTCTCTAAAAATAGTTAATCAATTTCAGTTCAAGGCTCTCAGGTTATAGGAAAAGATGATTTCACTTGGGCACATAATGAGCTTGGATAATCAATTTTCCTGCTCACAAGCAATGAATCCAAGGGTTTGAAAGAAAAGGAATGTTATTAAGAGGGATAAAACAGGAACTCAGCATAAAAATTGGTAGGCCTGTTCACTAAAATCAGCAATAGAACCTTCTTGTATATTTTTCAGTGTAGCCCTCATCCCTGTTTTGGCCAAAGCTGAGAGAGCCTATTCTCCACTTGTAAGGAATTGTTGTTCTCCAACATCTTTTACTGTTTCCAAGTGCAGTGATCCCACCCCTGACACTGGGTCACTGCTCTTCCAGCTTCAATCCATGAGCCTTGGCTCTGTCAGAGAGGAGTCTGTGGCAAGGAAAACACAAAGTGAACCCTAAGGAACAAACCATTTGAGTTTTGGTTTTGTTTTATACCTTTCTTGCTTGCTGGTTCATCTGCTCTACCACTATCAAGTGGAGCACCACAGGTAATTCCTAACCCTCAAATCACTGTTCTCTCCTGATGAATAAGAGTTTTCAATACCTTCAAATGTAAGACACAATTGTATTTTAAACTCAGTGCCTGAAAGTGAAATCCACTGAAGTCAATTCACCTGCTCCCTTTTTGTTGTGATCTCTTGTCACTTCAAGCAGTGCTGGATTTCTCTTTTATCCCATTATAGACAGGATCAGCAGTAAGTACTAATTCTTTTAGGAATACTGGGCTTACCTCAGGATAGATGTAGCTCTGAATTTAGGTTTTACTTCTGTGCAAGCTTTACAGCATAAAGGATTGAATCGAATAGTTGGCTGAAGATTCTAATAAGAGTCTTTGCAGTGTCTGTCTTCTGCTCTTACAGTTGTTACTATCTCTTTATGTGAGCTATTCAAAGTTGTTCACAGTGGAGATAGATTGGAGTGATTCAATTCACTTTGGAATCATTCAGGACAGCATGAGATAGGCAGAGGTCAGAGGGTTAAATGAAAAGGAAAATGAAATATTGTTTGGAGAATAGGAAATACTTATTGAAAGTGATATCCTGAAAAATGACCTGTGCTTCAACGACAGTGATGCATAAACTTGAACTAGGAAGTAGCCATTACTGATAGAAAAATTTGTGAGGAGAGTGCTGCAGAAGCTGAGGTGAAACTGGTTTCTTCTACTTCAAATGCTTGTAGTCTGATTATATTTCAAGTGCACTGACTGTTTAGAGGTGACATAAACAGTTCTTAAACAGCAATTTCAGTGAACTGTTTAGCTAACCAGAGAAGAACACACTTTTTTCCAATTTCTGACTTGTCAGATAAAAACACTGGCTCAGAGCTGCCACCCAATGATCAGACCCTGTAAAATCACTTAAATACGGGCTACCTATGTTGCAACACACTATGTTCTATAAGACAATACAGTGGAGGCAAACTAATTTCTTGCTGCATAAAAAAGGCAGTGAAAGGCCATTTCCACCTCCACTCTTCTTCTACTCCTCTTTCCCAACATCTGCATATCCCATCACTCATTGCCTTGTCTGCAACAAGTTCCTTTGCTTAGAAATTTTAATTGGCTAACCTGTTAACTTTTGTTTTGTTTTTCCTTCTGTATTGATTTTCTGCTGGTTTATCAATTTGACTCAGTTCAGAGTGTGGGCAGTGAAATGCCAAGACTAGCACAAAACAAGCAAGAAGGAATGAACTGCTGAGAGACAAAGAATGGATAGAAGAGAGATTTCAGCTGCAGTGAGCATGATCACTTATTTCAGCTCTGTTCTTGTCTAACTGCATATGACATAGTACCTGGAGATTCCAAGGCTGGCTTTCCATATATGTGTTTGGATATCCAAAGCGCTCTACAACAAAAAGTGCCACACAGGAAAATGCTCCTTGCCAAGGTTGTGGCTAAATTAGTCTGCTCAGCACTCAAAGACCTCAGGTATTGATTGACCCACCGGCTGTGCTGCCTCACTGAAAGCTATAATCTCAGTTATCTCTGCAGCTTTCATGTGTCATCTGTCTGAAAGTGTTTGTTCCTGGCTAAGCTGTACCATTTGGCAAAGCAAAGAAGATGAAGGGGGATTGACACAGGTATGTTCATTTGTCATCAAACAGCTGCCACCCATTTGAGTGCATTATGCAACACCAAGTATTTTATACTATTTATGTGCTTATAAAATATTTTCATTTGTAAAAGGTGTACACAATGACTTCATTTCCCTGAAAGAGGCAAACACCCCATTTTGTGCCCAATGGTGCACCAACAGGACCTTTCAGTCCATTTCTATTCTGATCTACTCTCTTAATGAGCCCTTCATGAATAGAAAAAGGGGATTTGCTTCCAGCTGAATCATAATCCTGCAGTGTGCTTGCTTGCCCTAGTGTCTATTTCTAATGGCTAATTTGTATTTTTAATGTCTAGTAAAAACATATTTGTACATCTAGGTCTGAATTCATCCCACATTATGTGTTGCCTATTAGCTGACCGTGCCCTGAACTGCCTGCTTCCAGTACGCCAAACAACATCAGTAGATTTCTGTTCAGCTTCATGTTTTCTGGATTAGGACCTGCTGTGGTCTCAGAAGACAGGGTTCATTATGTGCCTGGAGTTATATTGGCCATCAGTGCTGGGTGCAACACAGAGAAGCGGCTGCTTCTACAGAGCTGTGCTGTTCAGGGGAGGTGAGAGTGGTGTGTGCTCAGACAGCAGTCACTCAGTACTGATGTACAAAGCAAACCCACAGGGAGGTTTCTACAAGCTTCAATTTGGCTGGTCTCCTAAATTTGAAAGACTTGGACATCTGCCTGGAAATATCTGGTTCATTATCGGTGGTGGAAAATGATTATCACTTGATTATCATATTAGTTAAATTTTAGTCTCCCTCACTGCTTTAACAAAGTTAGTATACTGTTATTTAATCACCAGCCAATGGTGAAGTAGAAATCCTAATTCTGTCCCAAAACAGTTCATATTATTGAAAAAAGCGTCAATGTTCTAAAATGCTGAGAGCTTAGGACCAGACGGGGAAGAACAGGGCATCTCTATTCCCAGAAATATACTTCGTGATTGCTGCACCAAATTGCTACACTTCGCAGCTGGAAGGCAGAGTCCTGAAATAAAGACCATTAAATTTGTGAGAAAAACACATCAGGAAGCACTAAAGACCCTGCATATCCTGCATCATTCAAACCTTACTTACTGCCCAGGTACATCCCCGAACTCCATGTTGTACAGACTGGACGCTGGGTGCATGTGCTTCTCTCTGAGAGTCACTTAGCTATGAGCTAGGGAAACGGCTGTCAGAGGCAAGTGGGGCTTATGAGAGCTTCAGTAAGGGTACATGCACGTTGTGGGGTGATTTGTGCACTGGAGGAGTCCTGAGGTTTCTTGCAGCTTTCCTGTCCCCTTTAGGTGGAATAAGCCGTTGTTTCCTCGGTTTTATTTCCACTGGCATGGCCTGTAAATAGCGAGCTTTCACAAACAGCCTGATGTCTCCTCAGGTGAATTTCTATTTGCTTTAGCACATTTCTTTCTGCTGCTGGGACAATCCTGATTGGTTCCCAGTGCATCCTCTGTACTCCCTGGAGTGCTGGAGCAGCTGTCAAAGTGTCATGAATCTTCTGGCAAACATGAGTTTGCTCACACACACCCCTCCCGCCACTGCCCTCTTGCACCACTCACAGGTCCTGCTCCACCTTACATGCTGAGCAGGTGAATTTCTGGGTGTGCTCCTCTCTACACCACATCCTTCTGCAAGGGTATGGGCCTCACACACTAATCCTTCCCACCATACCAATGACCAACTAAGTGATTTTTTTTTTGTTTGCATATTCAGACTTATCTCACACTGCTCTCCCCAGAGACACTTTAATAGAGAGGGGAGAAAGCACCAGGAACAAATCTGCTGTTGCCAGCTAGCAGGCAATGGGTTCAGGTTTCACAGGCAGGTTTATTAGATAGTGGAAGAAAAAGACTCATTGAATGCACGCCAATCTTCAACCTTCATCTTCTAGAAACTGCCTTTTTTACCCCCCCCATATTTCTCCTTCATTGCTTTCTGCACGTTAATATCTAGGAAATACTTCTCATACCATCTCCCTGTAAAGAAGGGAAATCACAGTTCAGTTACAGCTTCCCTCCTAGTGCTATCAAATCACAAGGATTATTCTAGCTGCAGAGCGTCTCTCTTGTTAAAATGCCAATTTCTAGTCCCCTTTGTGCCTCTGCTCAAATCCATCCTTTGTCCTCGGCAGAAGTAGCACCCATCTCAGGAATTCAGCAATGTACTTTTCCTAGCAGAAGTCATACCTAGATCATTAATTTTTTTCCCATGCCAATGTCTGGGATCTATGGTTGCCTTCTGAAATATATCAGGGGTGTAGGAATCTCTCATCAAGCTTCGGCTCCTCAGTGGGCCACCTGCAAGGAACAGCAAATAAAGAATAGAAGAAATGAAGAATATGAAGAAATCGCTCTTCTCCAGTCCTGGAATTGAGCAGGGGAGCAACACCAGCAGTTGCAAGGGCTCAAGAAAATGCATGTGTTGACTACAGTACCTTTGATCAGGTTTGAGACTGGGTGCTGAACAACAGCTTCATCATCACCACCCAGGAGGTGTGTTTGCCAGTTTAGCTGCTTTTCATCCTTAAATATGATACATAGGGTGCTGCAAGGTATCATCTTTATTTGTATCCCAGTGCCCTTTCTTCAGTCAAGTGCCCACCTACCTCCTGTTGTATCTCCTCATCCATGTGAGTAGTTTCCTAGCAGCTACTAGCAGCACAACTCCACAAAACCCCCATCATCTTATCACTCCACGCCTTCTTGATCTCATTTTCTTCCACAATACTTAACGAAGAGTTGCCAACTGTGACAACAGTTTTTATTTTTTTATCCCCTCTTTACTTCTAGCCACGAAGGGGCTTTATTTTAATCTCTAATCCTTTCCTCTTCACCTTCCTTTTAATCACACCTTTGTCTTGACAATAATGATTTTGAGCTCCCTGAGGAAAGATATCCTTCTTTTCTGTGTGACCACACAAACCCAGGACAATGCAGTACTCAATATCCAGCAAGGTCTTGTCATGGAACGTACTCTATAAGGAAAAGGAATCTGCCTTATGCTGGTACATGAGAAACTAGAACCAGGGACAATTATTTCAGAGTTTCTTGGATGAATGCTCAGTTTCCAATATTTGCTTAGATGGAGGGATTCTGTGGAACCTTGGAAACAGAGGTTTGGGAAAGATATTTCAGAGCTCCACATGTCTAAAAGTCTGCAAGAGAAATAATATTGGCACTGGAACTGGAGGTAACTAGCAACTGGAGATGACAGGGAACATCGAATTGCAAATGGTGTCCATTTGGACAACTCTGGACAGGATGACAGGGGTTATGGTTCATGTTCACTTTTCACACTGTGGGAAGAAAAAAAAAAGTGAAAGAAAAGAAAGAGAATACATAAAATGGGAGTGTCTAGATTCCAGTTCCTCAGGTACCACAGCCTGGAAAAGCAGTGACTTTGGGTAGAAGGAATGAAAGGGGAAAGTGAGTATTATCTATGGTCAGATCTCTACCCACAGCACTGTGGCTGCCTGAGCCCTGGCAAAGCATAGATGGAACCAGCTTTGAAGGTCAGGGATAGGCAGTGTGTCCCCTCACCTTGGAAGAGATTTATTCCCAAGTTGTAACCCAGCTGTTGGTAATCTGAAAGAGATGCCCAGACCAAGGAGCTTTCTGTCATTTCAGTACAGTCTCTGCGTCCTTTCTGTCCTGTTCCTAATGCTGCATGGTCCTGAGCGTCACATTTCTGGAGATACAAACAACAAGGAAACTCTGTTAATCCACATTCCCAAAGTGCAGCAAACTCCTGGCATTTTCACTCCTGCACAGCTCTTTGAACTATGACTAATCCCTGGGACCTGAGTCTGTCCTTGAGTCTCCCTTAGCGGCTTCTGCAGGTACTGCATTTGCACAGGACAACTAGGACGAGAAGTGCCTTTCCTGCAGAAGGAATGTCTGTGTAGCTCTCTGTCAAGTCCTGCTTGTTGGGTATGCTCCTCATCCCAGGGAAACTTAGGTTTAGCCCATGCCAAGGCTGTGACAAGTTAAAACCAAAGCCCTGGCCCATAGTGGTGGAATACGGTAATTGTGAGCCTGCTGGCACTAGTAGCAGGACAAATGGGATCTGGATCAGGTAGGAATGTACCCGCCTATGTTTGGATTTGTCAGATTAGGTCAGGACATGACACAGGGCTTACCTTCTGCTCTTGAGGCAGTTGTGGGAATGAAGGTGCCAGCCCAAGGGGTAGGAAGCCTAGTGCTCCAGCAGGACTGACTTGAATAAGCAGCAGCTTGCATTTTACACTGAGACAGGTCTTTGCAGCACCAAGTCTTACACAGTATTCAGGGGTCCTGAAGCCGAAATTACTGTATCAGCCAGACTCCAGGAGTCAGTGCTGTATGCTCTGCAGAACCTCTCCCACAAAAAGAACAGGGCCACAAGACATGAGGAGAGGAAGCCAGTCCTGACTCACAGGGAATGATCTGCCTCTTTTCTTGATCACTCTTCTTTCTTTTTAAAGAAGAGCCATACACTTACACATGATCAAAGTGCAGGAAGCTGCTGCTAAATAAACTGCTGTCCTAACTCCCACCTCCTACTTAAAACAAAAACATGTCTGTTTGTTATTATTACTATACTCAGTAGGAAGAACTTTCCAGTCTGCTGATGTAGAAATTCCTCCTCTCCCATTTCTTCCAACAAAGAAGAATTTCTGTGTAATGAGGCAATGTGCTCATTTCCCAAATCCCTTTCATCAATAATTTCCCCAGCTCCTCCTGGACAAAATGACACCAAAGCCTGCAACTGTTCCTACTTTCTAGTTTGTAACTGTATATGATGTTGTCACTGTTATAAAAACACTGCAACTGCATGTGATTGTTATTTTTATTTCTGACCCTGAAGGTCCAGAGTCAAAGCACTGCTCAGAGAGTCTCACATCTTGAGGCCAAGAAGGACTTTAAGGCCATTTTACCACCTTCCTGGATAACTGAAACCACAGAAGTATGTCTACTTATTGCTTTGCTAAACCAGTTCTGTGAGAACAATAGGCAACCAATCAGAAAAGATATGTCTTGATCAAAGAGCTAAAAAGGATTAAACGTGACCTTTCTTTCTGAATGAAATGTTTAGCATAGCCTAACACTGACTTTCCTGAAATATAGCCTTTGAGGAAAGAGGGAGCTCTCTTTCCTTCCTCTCGCTCTTTTTTTTTTTTAATTTAAAAAATCCAAATATCTATGATTCACCAAGAGGCAAAGCCACTTCCATAACTACCTCTCTCACCTGGTCCATGATCCCTGGTGTGGTGGCTGGTGGTTTGTACAAGCAGGCAGGTCCTGCTGAACTCCAGGTATGGAGGTGGGATGAAGGCTGCAGAGTAGAGGTGGTTGCTAGGGAACAATGCTCCCTCCCTCTATGAGCTGTGCGCTCCAGCTCCATGGGAAACAGAATTCACATGGTGTAGAAAAGGGCAATCCACGCTGATTGGAAAAACACACAAGGAGCAGAGTAAAAGGCTCATGTCTCATGAAATATCTGTGCCCAAAAATTCTTATCACATATACAGGATTTCTTGGAGATTTTCCTAACACAGTCATGATAATCAACAAGACTGTATTTTAGCAGAAATGGATCTTTTAGCATCTCCAAATGCCTCACATGAGCTCTCTGACCTCAGCCTTCTTGTTGGGACCTTGTTGCTGCCTACCTGGAACACCAGTAGAGGGTAATAAAATCAGTGGGCTGTACCAGTTGATACCATGCATTTCTTTTTGATGTCCCTTACCTGGACCCCACGGAAGCAACACACCTCCCTGTGGATTGGGCCCGGTTGTCAAATGGAAGGTACCCTCATTTTCCACATTCCAAATGGGAAGATGGTGAGCTGGCAAGAAGTCTTCCATAGAGTCAATGATAGAACCATAGCTTGGCCCTCCTGTGCCCAGTACCCAGTGGTGTATTTTAGCACTGGACTCTGCATTCATTCTGCTCCTGATTTTCACCAGGCCACTGGAATTTCTGCAGGTCTTCAGGCACAGAGTGTAACTCTCCTTCATGCTGCAGAGCTGCTTTTCCCACCCAACACAAGCAGGTCGCAGGTAACAGAGGAGAATTAGAAACACTGACAGATGCTTCATGTAAGATTTTATTAATTGTCAAAAAATCAAAAGTTCAATAGAAACCTAATGATAATTCTTCAAAAAATTTGGCAAAATCTAAATCAACCGACTTTTTCTTTACTTCCACCTCCTTGCTTTTGCTTTACCCTAGGCTGGAGACAGCTGCTAGACCACGTTGCCCCAGACACAGCTCTCCCTCTAGGCCTTGCTGCGTTTCACTTCGGAGACCTTGTAGTGTGGTGGGGCCCGGTGGAACCACTCGGACCAGGAGCCATCGTACACGGCCACGTCGCGCTTGCCGCACAGGAAGGCTGCCAAGGCAATCTGACACGCCGTGACGCCCTTGCGGCACGTGGCTGTCAGCGGCTTCGAGAGATCCACCTTCTTCTCCCGGAATATTTCCTGGATCTCCTCAATACTCTTCTCGTGCCCTGTTTCTGACAGGAATGAGTGGAAGGGTATGTTCACAGCACCAGGGATGTGGCCAGATTCCAACCCTGCAAGAGTGAAACAGAAAAGAAAACATGCGCAAGGACACTTTAACATAGGTGATGAAAGACACCCGTAAGAGACATTAGAGACATAACTGCAGATAGTCTCACTTTCTCCAAAAGACTCATTTGTTCCACTTGATGATGAAGATGCAAAGCCGTATTGAACTAAAGAGAAGAGGATAAATATTATTCAGCTTTGTTGAAGTCAAAACTTCCAGAATATTTAGCAAACTATTTCCTCACTGAAAGCAATGAGATGTAGAAATCTGAAGAAGCCCTAGACATGGCAGGAATCAAAGAACCTCCACAGAAAATGCCTTAACAAAGGTATTAAGGGGACCTGTGGTAAGAGGAATAAAGCAATGCATTTCCAACCTTCCCCAGGTATGCCAACAGTGTGCAGTGACAAGAGTTTTCAGAAGCAGGAAATGTGGCCTGTATGTGGAATTTGTGAAAGTAGTTATCTGTTCGCAGTTTATTCCTGCATCACCTTAAAATCTTATTTCAGAAAAATAAATAAGAAATCAAAAAGCAACCTTAAAGTCAGCCACATCACTGCTGAGGCAGCTATCCTGGGACAATGGGGTCAGAGAAGTCAGAATTTAAATTTTGTATCACTTATCCCCTCCATGGATGAAATCAGCACAGGTTCTATTTTTCTGCTGGTGTATCTGACCACTTTAGGCAAGTTCAAAGGTGCATGTCAAAACAAGGTCTTCAGAGAGTAGCAGATATAAAAATATGATGGACAAGGTTGGCATCACACCCTTGAAATTCAGACTCTGAAGGCTTAATAATGGAAGCTTTTCCAATCATTTTGAGAGGCTTTCGATCAAGCCTCATTGGAGCCAAAAACATTATGTATTACACTGAAAATGTATTTCAGGGAATGGTTCCTTGCTAGGTTTGAACTTCTAATGAGACAAATCTGAAAAAATCACATGAATAGTAATCTGCTTCACTGGCAGCTTTCCACTTGCCCAAATCATTGGGATAACTGGTCTTCGGAGATGGGAGAGATTGAGGCAGTTTGTTACAATCAAATGATTAAACTATACCTAGAGAGAGACTGACATCACACATAATGACACTGCAGTTTCATCACTATGCAGAGTGGTAACATGACATGGTGAGATATAAGGGGAAAATGGCTTTGGCACGGAATTGAAGGGAATTTTTGCTCTGCTGGACAAAGACAGAGCCTAAAGACAATCAAAGCTGCCCTGAGTCAGCTTCAGAAGTTTTCTTCCTGTTCCAGATGGACCCTCTTTGTCTCTTGATTCATCCTCCCCAAGTGCATTAAAAATACGGCACAGTTGTCTACGAGTCATCTCATGCATCCTTCAGAAATGTTTAGCATTACTGAGAGAAGTTGGGAGAAAAACTGCTGACTTCTGCAGGGACTAACATTTAAAAAGGAAAAGCAAAAATAAAATAGGCAGCATTTTGGACTGATGCTTCCACCACATTTTTTCCAGTTCCAGAAGACAACAGTTCATCACTTCAGCACAGAGAACTGCAAAATTCACTCAATAAATATCTGTATGACAGAGAGAAAATAAAAAATGAAGCAGAAACTGAGAAAACCTTGTATATAGTTCTCAGACTGCACAGCTGCTTACTGGAGCCTCTTACATGCCTGGGTGAGGCTACCACTTCCCCACAGAGTAAATGGGAAAGGATCCACTCAGCAAAGGACTTCTGCAAGGCTCTGCTGCAGTACTGGTGATCATCCCAATATAGACAAGTCTGTGAGCCATCCTAGAGCACTGGGAAGTGTACTGAGATCAGGAAGTCCTGGAGGAGAAACTAGAAGGGAACTCTTGCTCAAAGAAGCTTGCTGGGCCATCGATTCACTTCCTAGGTGTCCCAGGCACCATGATCATTATCGCTTCTCTAGATTGTTCACACACCTTAAAATAGGTTTGTACCCCTCTCTTATCGGAGACTGACAACTCACCACCCTTAAACAACTCTTCAGGTAGCAGCTGAGCAGATCTGAAAAAAAACACTCATTTTAGAGCAGTTTTGCCTTTGATCTATAGGGAGACTTTCTTGCTCCAGAAATTCAAGTCTGTTAAGAGTCAGAGACCAGTGCTTGCACTCTGCGGGTGAAAGATGGGGAATTCTGTAGAAACTGCATTTATTCACATATGTGGGTGTTCAGTTGAGAGAAAGAGCTGAAAACTGCACAACCACAATCCCTTGGACTGCCTAAGAAGTGCTCTCAAGTGGTTAAGGAAGCTTTATAATCTCTCTCTGCTAGGTCAAGAGCAGAGAAACATAGGACTGAAGGCAAGGCTGGATACAGCTGGAACCTGAACAGGGGAGTGGATACATCTGCTCCTGTCCCATATGAAACAGAGGGTACTCCATGCCAGATTCATGCAGTCACCACCACAAACTCCAGGACAGAACCCTAGGACTACAGAGCCTGGGCCCCAGCTACCTCAGTAATAATTTTATAAGCTGCCTTTCAAAAAAGCATCCATCTCAGAGACAGTTTGGATTATGGTCATGAAACTTCCCACTGAAGCACCTCCTGGCTCATGTGAGGAGGAATATTAATTTCTAGTGTTCAGATCATCACAGTCAGTCCATATACCATTTATCCCAGAGCTAACACTACACTATGGCCAAAATAGTTTTTCTGCCCTTCTGCTATTGCTCCAACAAACTGATGGCAAGCCCTCAGTACTCCCAACAACCTCATGTCCTTAGTCGAAACCCGGTAAGAGCCCATTAGATACGCTTTTCTCTGTCTTGGCCACCCTAGAAACAGCTCTAGGTGTCCAGCAGGCTTCTGGATAAAGAAGTACATTTCCTACCATCACAGTTGGTAGACAGGAGTTGCCAAGGCTATTGCCAAGGCTAAATCACATGTGATGTTCCTGCACCCAACTAATTCATTCAAGTGTTACCCTCTTCTATTGCTTCCAAATGTGGGTCATCAGCTTGCAGGAGAAACACAAGGAGTTCAGTGTTTTGGGCTACTAAGCATTCAAGTTTGCTCTGTGTAGTGTTATACTTCCTGTCACTCGTACATCTGCAAGTGGCACTTCACATAATACTCCCCATGTGATCATTTAGACCTTCCCATGGCTGCGCCAGCAGCACATTTCGGTAACAACTCCCTGTTTTGAATGCCTCAATGATTCAGGAAAATACGAAAAAAATACAGAAGCTTAATGATGGGACCATGCTGGCAATTTCCCGCCCCACAGATCTTTCAGTACATGCTGTTCTTATCTCACTTATCTCCTTTTCAATTTCTTTAATCTAACAATACTTCTGCTATTTGCCCTCTCCTTATATTGAGCTAATAGATGCCCCTCTAATGTTATGCCCAAAGCATTAATGCAGTCCAAATGGTCCAACTCTACCTTGTAGATGCTTCCAATGGCTGGAAGAAAACATCAGACATAATGTCTAGACATTCACGTTCCCATTTCTCTTATCTGGCCAACCAATTCTGCTGGCAAGGAAATAAAGCCCTTGGCTGCAGGGCAAGTCTACCAGCATATTTTACTCAATTTTTGCCTTCATTTAAAATAATTTTTCTTGAAGAGTTTTTTGAAAGCCTCCCAGTCTATCCATGTTAAAAGAATAGCAGCTGCCTAAGTTGTGCTGTACCCCCTATTCTAAATATGAAGTTCGCAATTGTTTCTGTGCCACAGAACCATGCTTTGAATAAAGTTATCAAATTCTTGCCTCATGAAGTTGCAATGTCACATGACTGATTTTTGACACATATTTGGGATCGAGATCATCGGCCTCACTGATTTGAGCATGGGGACATCTTTTGGTTAGCCCTCTCCTTGCTCTGCAGAATTATCCTTAGGAGAGAAGAAAATATGGTAGCACAGACTCCGGGCTCATATAATGCTGTGACCACACACAAATAATCTACCTGGAAACCCTGCTAACTGCACAGCAACTTTATTTATTCTTTCTCTCCTTGTTCTCTTTTGTTAACTCTGTTCCAGAAGTTTTTGTTATTTATTTCCTTTTGCCAAGTCTCACTCAGCTTGGTGTCTGGCAATCCTTCCTCACAATTTATAACCTATAATATGTTATCTTCTTCATTGCTTAATCCCCTTTTCCACATCTGTTAGATTCTCTGCTTACATACTGTTTTTATTGTTGGCTATTTATCTAAGATGATAGCCCCTCCTCTCTAGCCTTCCCTTTGCGATGAAAGCTCCAGATGGAATTTCTTAATGTCAAAAAGATAAAAGCTTTGCTCTGTCCATATTTAACTCCCTGTGGCTTTGGAGTGTGCTGGCTGCAGATAGTTCTTTTCCAAATGCCTCCTCTGTTGCGTCCTTGTTTATCTCTCTCTTCCATTCAAATGGTATGTCTTAGAAGGGACAAATACTGATCTCGTCTAACCTACCTTGAACACATCATAAGGAACACTTTAGGCTTCGTCCTGGCCAGCTCCCTGAAAGTCATTGTAGGTCCCTGTGGGTTGAAACAGACTTTGATAAAGTCTCTCACTCTGCACTGCTGAGCCCCAAGTATTATTACATGACCAAAGCAAAGCCAGTCCACTCCCAGCTGCAGAATCCTCTTGGACGAGAGAGGGAAGAAAAATGCACACATCATTCTCATTCCCACTGAACATTCAAGATGAGCAAAAGCTTTATGTTTGGGGCAGGCAGGATGGAGAGCTGGGAAAATGGGCAAAATCTGAAGAGTTCTATATGCAGAAAGGAGACAACGACTACTTCAGGCCTGAGAATGAGGAGAAAAATACCTGTAAGTTCATTAAATGATTTTGTGTTTACTCTCTTTTTTTAGATGATAGAGTTCCTGCCAGGCAACTTTCTCCTCTTTTCTCAGATGTCTGCAAGAGAATTCAGAAATTCACAACTTTTCTGCATGCATTTGGTTAACTATAATTCTCGTTCATCAGTTTTCAGTGCCCGACAGTGAGAGAGGGTCAGCACTGGCAAACACCATGTAACTACTTTTATGATCAGCTCTGGACAACTAGTTCCTGCAGAAACACAGCACTGTGCAGGGACACCTCGAACTACCTGGTGCACAGGTCAGGGCTGCACATCTGTCAGGCTAATGCTCCATCCACATTTTGCATGAACATCCAAGCTTTTCATCCAAAGCAATACCCGCATTTAAGACCTATGAGACCTGGCCTATAGAGATATCAATTTTTCTCCACTCTGGCAACTTTAGCGAACCTCTCCCAGCAAATAAAAATTAGTCCTATATTATGGCTTATCTTAACCAGTACAGAGGTCTAAATCCCAGCAAGAATAAAAATAAAACAGGGACAATTAATTCTTTACCACAAAGAACTGAGAAACTTAAGAGGCAAAAGAGTCAGCTGCAATTAGCCTCTTCTAGAGATGAAGTTCACAGAACAGGAGAGATTAATTGACTTAATTAGGAAGTCAAGAACTGAGCAATAATTAAACTGAAATCACCTGAGAAGGCAGCAAGTTCCTTAACCTGAAGACCATTAGTCTTCTCTAAATTGCATCCTCCCTGATAGGATGACCCCTGCAATTAATCAGCATTGATTTCAAATTGTTCTTTTAGGTGTAAGCACTGTCTTTTACCCACTGCTGGCTGGTGTACTGCTACTGGCTAGCTTGGTTCAGAGAGCTGTCAAGCTCCTGTGGAATGAGCAGCTGCAGCTGTAGTGCTTATCCTGCTGGATCTGCTGTGGGAAGCAAAACTAGACCACCACAAATAAGCTGTTCCATGCTGACTCATTTCAAAGGAAAAATCCGTTTTGAAGATGCTGTTGGGGCTGTGGTATTTGTCATCTGGTGACAACTCTCACCTTGGGAAAGAATGCAAAATCTACCAGCTTCCAGCAAGCAGCACTTTAGCCACATCTTGAGGTTAAAATTCAACCTTCACTTTGACGGGCTGTGGTAGGAGAAGAAATAGAATGAGTGATAAACCTAACTTTCCCTTTCCCCTGCCAGTCTCCTTCATCACTCCCATTACCTCTCCCACCTTCCACAATGTCTTTGTGCAGGTCAAATGTGTTGGGGGGCTCCCTGGAGACCTGGGCCACCTAGGCGTACAGAGTCATTTACAGCCAAATGCTTCCTGAAGTTTGGATGCAGGAATGTACTTCAGAACGTGCTGTTACACTAACTGGCTGTACAGCAGCACACACATATGTGGATAGCCAGCACAGCCTGGGGACCACAGAAATCCACAATACTGTGGGGTCTGCTCAGACCCAACAGCTGCTGCTGAGCTGTTCTGTACTTTCTTCAAGAAACTTTCTCTTCCAACCATTCCTGTGTTTCCCTCGTTGAGGAGCACATTCAGTGCAGGTAGCTCAGTGTGCAGCTGCAGTGTCAGCCGCAGGTTGGGCTCTGGGTAGTGAGAGCCCCAGCAAGAGGCCAGGAACTGGCACTGACCCTTTGCACAACAGAGGGCACAAGACCTGTGACACAGCCAGGTGACCGGATAATGAGACACAGCAGGAGCTGAGGACTCAGCAGGAAGAACCAGGACTTTGTCACACACACAGACTGGGAGAGCATAAAAGTTCAGTGTTTTCTTTGTACTTTTGAGGCTCTGCTAAGGAAAATCCAGGCTTGAGACGGTAAGAAAACCTGGTCTGAGTGTGTGTGTGTGGGGTGTGTAGGAAGTCAAGTGGGACACCCATCAGTTCAGTGGAGCTGCCTGCTGAGAAGGGGCTTTGGTCCCAGCAGTTAAAGTCTCTGGTGATGGGAGTGTGATTGCCAGAGTGCCTTCTGAATGGTCAGTCAGGAAAGTTTCTTTTACACCCTTTCAGAGGGGAGGTTATTCTGGGATATACCAAGGCTTAAATTACACAGCAAAAGCCTCCTTTAATCAACTTCAATTTCATTCCAGGAACACTGCTGTACCTGCTGTCCCCACTGCAAAGGACTTCTCTCACCCCTGCTGCTTGTGTGTCCAGTGTTTCACCGAGGTAATAAAATCCATTTTTGTTCCTGTAACTTGGGGCGCCTAAAAGAGAGAGGCTGACATCCCATACATTTGCTAAAGGCTTCAGATTCTTCTTACATAAGCAAAAGGACAAAGATCAGCTCAAGCAAATTCTGTTTGTTGGGAGTCAGAGCAATAAGGAGAATGTCCCTTGGGTTACTGTATTACCTAAAACCTTGGCTTTTGCTAGTGCACTCATTATGGTGAGAGGTGCCTGTATGAATACTAATATTTTGTATGTGTCTGCTGGTTTTAGATAGGACCCTGAACAAACTCCTGGGAGCTCTCACCTCCCATATTTGCATTTTGATAAACTTCTGCAGGGTGTGGGATGGGAGATCCTGGAACCAAACGACTGCAGCCCTTTTCTGCTATTTCCTCCTGCAGCTTTATAGCCAACTGCAACCAAAGCATTCACTGATGGCACTGGGGTCTGAACGTGCAGCTGCGGATCCCTTAAGGTAATCAATGAGTCAGGCTGAGGCACGCCCGTGCATTAGGAAAATCTCTTTGATGGCTGCCAGGAGCTGTTACTCCCAGCCTAGTATTGACATTCATCCCATTCTGGGGCAGGTGCGAGCCCCACCTCCATTACCTTGGTCCAGCTCTGTCCCCCGAAACCGGCCCTCGGGGCGGGAATCCACCACCTGGAACTTTAGGGATGACACGTTCTGTACCATCTCGTCAAAAGTCTTCACCAAGGCCCTGTTCAGCCTGGCCTTAAAGACAGCCGGGGTGGGCTGGGTGACCTCTGCCGTGACAGGGTGCCCCTCCTTCACCCAATTCTTGAAGCCACCATTCAGCACGGAGACGTCCTTGTGCCCAAAGGCCCGGAACATCCACCAGGCGCGGGGGGCGTAGAAGGTGCCCACCTCGTCCCCGTCGTACACCACCACGTGGGTGTCATTGCTGACCCCCAGCCCGCCCACGTAGTCGGCGAACTGGGACTCGCTGGGCAGCATGAAGTCGTAGGGGGAGGACTTGTCCCGGCACTCCTCGATGTCGAAGAAGGATGCCCCGGGGATGTGCCTCTCCTTGAACTCCTGCCGGGCGTTTCGCTCCTTGGGGGGATACCAGGAGGCGTCCAGCACCCGCAGGCCGGCGCCCACCCGCCCGGCCCGCACAGCCTCCGCCAGCCAGGAGGCCGTGACCAGCGCCCGGCTGAGGCCCTGCCGCGCCATCTCGGGGCACCGGCGGGGGCGTCGCCGTCGGGACGCGCTCCCCTCACACACAGAGCCCGGCGCAGCCCGACACACGCGAAATGGCGGCGGGAGGCGCGGCCCGAGGGGCGGCACGGAGGCGGCCGCACGGCCGGGACCGGCCCGCTGGGAGCGCTCCCGCCCTCCGGCGGCGGCCGTGGCTGGCGGGCACTGGGGCCCAGCACGGAGGTACGGGGCGAAGCGGTGGCAATAGCGGGCCTGCCGGGCCGGGGGTGCTCGCAGCGGGCGGGCGGAGGGGGCCCGGCTGCAGGTGTGCTCCGGGGCGGGCAGAGGCGTGGGGCCGTGCCTCACCGCCGAGCACTTGGTCCTGGGGGCTGGCCCGCTCCGCTCTGGCTGCTGTCAGAGCTGGCTGGGGTCCCTGGATGGGGCCGGAGGAGCGGCGAGGGGCCGGGCACGGGGCAGGACTGCCGTGGCTGTCCCGCTCGGGACGTTGCTTAGGATGAGCTCTGGGAAGCTACTTTCAGGGCTGGAGCATTTCAAGCCCCTCATCGTAGGCTTAGCCAGCACCTCAGTGCAGACACGGGGCCCAAAATGCATCTTTGTCCAGTTGCTTTTTGAAAGGCTGGTCTCTAATTTGTGACTCTCTACCTTCTGCAGTCAGGTGGACTCAGGCCGAATCCAGAAATCAGTTTATCTCAGTCGGGACTCGGGAGCAATGTCGCAACAACTCCTCTACCGAGCTCTGGTGTCTGCAAAATGGCTTTCAGAAGCCATCAAGTCCCAGCAAGCTGGCCTGGCCTTGAGAATCGTGGATGCATCCTGGTATTTGCCGAAGATGAAGCGTGATCCGAAGCGGGAGTTTGAGGAGCGCCACATCCCTGGTGCGGTTTTCTTTGACATTGACCAGTGCAGTGACCGAACCTCGCCTTACGATCACATGCTGCCCAAGGCTAATGACTTTGCTGAGTATGTGGGGAAGCTGGGTGTGAGGAATGATTCCCATGTTGTGGTGTATGATGGCAGTGACCAAGGTCTCTTCTCAGCACCCCGGGTATGGTGGATGTTCCGGGTCTTTGGACATGAAGCTGTTTCCCTTCTGGATGGTGGCCTGAAGAACTGGCAGCGAGAGGGGAATGCACTTAGCTCTGGGAAAACCCAGGTAGTTCCATCTGAGTTCCATGCCTCCTTGGACAAGTCTCTGGTGAAAACATATGAGGATGTCTTAGATAACTTGGATTCCCGTCGCTTCCAGCTAGTGGATGCCCGTGCTGCAGGACGGTTCCGGGGAGTAGAGCCAGAGCCCCGAGATGGTAATGTGCCTTCTGAGACAGTGGCATTATAAAGAGGGGCTTAATTTAAGGTGCCCATTACTTTGACTCCTGTAGAGGTAATGCTAGGAAATAATGGCTGTCTTTTGTGGGATGGGACTTCAGGCAGTGTGTCCACCTGTCCTCCTTTCCTTTTGACTAGCAAGTGCTACTCTTTGAAAATTCAGCAGTGCTACTCTTTGAAAATTCAGCAGTAGGGAAGCCATGTATCTTTTTTTCCTCGTGAGGGACTGGGGTGAGGAACATATCTTTCAATACACCCCAAAGATTCTCGTTGGTCTCTTCAAGTACTGGTGCTACTCTTCCCCTCAGAATGGCCTGTGAAGGTGCTTCATCAGTGTGGGTTACTCTGATGGGGAGAAAGATGTGGAGGGAGCTAGGGGAAAGAATGGAACTTGTCAGGGTTGTGCCCATACGGTAGCAGGAAGGTTACACATAGAGCCATCCTTCCTGAGTAACCAGTAAACTAGTAAAGCAAAATGTAACAAAAATAAATGTACTTGTTTTAACAAAATACACTAAGCAATCAATATTCCTCTCAGTGAAACAGAAGAGACTTTGCAGTAGACTTGTCCCAGACAATAGAGGTTAATTCCTATCTGTATTGTTTTTTCTCTAGGAATTGAGCCTGGTCATGTCCCTGGGTCAACGAGCATCCCCTTCACTGATTTCCTCACAGAGTCTGGCTTAGAGAAGACCCCTGAGCAGATCCGCGCTCTATTCCAGGAGAAGAAGGTGGACCTCTTAAAGCCAGTGGTAGCCACGTGTGGCTCTGGGGTCACTGCCTGCCATGTGGCTCTGGGGGCCTACCTCTGTGGCAAGCCGGATGTCGCAGTGTACGACGGGGCCTGGGTGGAATGGTACATGCGGGCACAGCCTGAAAATATTATTTCTGAGGGAAAGGGGAAAACAGTGTAATAAGCTGCACTGTTTCCCAGCTGTGCACATAGCTTGCCTTGAAACAGGATTTGAAAAAAATGGATTTAGCATTCATGGTTAAATATCTTGAGATGAAGGCATTGGATAACAATTATGCGCACATGGTGCTTTTGTACTTTCTCCTTACCCTGCTGCTGCTTAGGAGGATGAAGATGACAGCAGTTCTGGGCAGCCAGCTCTATGTGACCCTGCTTGATCAGATAGGGTGGAACAGATACCCTCCCAAGGTCACTTCCAACCTCAGCCATTCTGTGATTCTGTGACCATTTCACCGTACCAGATGGATGGCAGAGAGTGCTGCTGCCAGCATGGGGAATTAATTGAGTCAAGCCAAGCTCCTGACTCAAAACATTCACTCATGTTCATTTACGAGATGGTCATATATAACTGTGCCTCATAATCCTGCTCTCTGCCTCTGTCCCACCCATGCACGTTATGGCCATTTTGAGTGCAAAACTTTATGGAAAGAGATGGCTGTTAAAGGAGCAAATATGGCATTCAGGTTGGCATCTAGGCTAGAGACTTGATTTGTATTTCTTCTTGTACTTGGACTCTAACTACGATGTGTACTTAGCCAGCCTTATAGCCTGAGGGTCCAAAATCCCCCTTGAGAAAAAGAAAAGATTTTGGGATTTAAACAGTGTAAATAAACATGTTTCAAGGTCTTTCTGCTGAATGGAACTTACATGAGTGTTGCTTGGGTGAATCCTTTTCAGGAATTCTGTTTTTGTGGAATCACTTTGTCCACAGCAAGATTCAAATGAGATATTTCCTTCTCTCTGTGAGTAGAACCACACCTCTTATCCCCAACAAGCTCTTTGACCCAGGAAAGACAATGGTATGCCTCTCTTGGGTCTCTGCACCATCTTCCTGCTTTTCACCCTTGTCCATTGGCTTTTTTGCCTTAAAGTCCACAGTTGTCAGTTACAGCTCTGTTCTTGAAATGCTGGATGCCAGCTTACATAGTGGAAAATGGACTGCATGGGTATTTTCATTCTTACCATGTAACCTTTCCCTAAAAACTTAGCAGAACTGAGACCTACAAAGGAATAGCCTGCACTGGCACCTACTTTTCTCCAAGACCTTTTTCTTTCATGTCTAAAAGTTGAAAGCACACCAGGTGTTCTGGATAATATTCAAGAATTTGTTCTCTCTAGGATTTTCTCCTCTACAAAAAGTGCCCAAAACTAAACAAATAACCCCACAGAAACTTCCCACAAAAAAAACCCAGAACAAACCAATACAAAAAACCTGCATTTCTTCTGGTCTACTGATAACTTTAAAAGTTAATGAGACAGTTTCTTCTCTTGGGCTTGCAGCAACAGGTACCTGTGGACATCTATGGATGATGGGGTTGCCCTTTCTAGGGAATGCAGTGCATGCTTATTGTCACAGGTTTGACTGTAAGGACAGGATTCTTCTGTATTGCTGAGTGTTTATTCTTTGCATTTCCTTTTACCTCTTTTGGCTGCTTTTGATTATGTGGCCAGATGAGTGCTCTGCCTGCTCTGTTTCTCCAGGAAAATTTAGTTATTAGGAAAACTGACATATCGTTTCAGACTTACTTGCAATAGATGCAGGGAGCTGGCTCTTGTGCATCCTTCCTGGATATTTTTTGGTGCATCTTAAGCACTGTGTTTCTTTTTTGCCACTGACCCAGCAGTCCTTGGGGTCAGTGGGAATCTCTCTGTTTCCTCTTGAGACTGAGATGCTTTTCTCTGTCCTGTGTATGGCACAGCCCAGCCATCCACCTGAAGGTTGCAAATCAAGTGGAAATCTTCCCTCTCCCCTTGCTCTACATTTCACCCCTGTGGCTTGATGATGACATCTAGCAGGGCCCTTCCCCCTCTCTGGTATTTATGCCAAGCTTGGCAGAACTCAACTGCCCTTCTAAGGCTGAATTTTCTGCTACAAAATCTCAGTGATTCTTCACAGCTTTTGGCAAATCTTCTCCTAGATGCTTAACTTTGCCTTTGATTTCTCCGCAGGGAAGAAACTGAGATCTTCTTTCCCACAGCAAGATACTTTGTTTTTTCTGGGGTATTCCCTGTTCTGTCATGTATCAAAAATCTATCCAAGAGTGTCTGCTGATGTTACCCCTCCTTGTAATTGGCATCTGTTCGGGTTGTGCCGGCAAAGCGCTGAGAAGGTTGGGAAGACTGAGACAATGTTTTCAAAGCTTGGAGACTGCAAAACCCTATTTTGAGCTATAACAGATGCTACTGGACATATGGAACAGCTGAGGGGACTTGCACCAGGCCTATAAATGTTCTGCAGATCTTTGCCTCTTACTCGGTGGGTGGGTTTCCTATAGAAACTGAAAGCTGGGGAGAAGTGGGTATGACGCAAATCACTAATGTTCATGACTTTCCTGTGGAAAATTTGCCACAGGGATTTGGGAATAACATATCTTTGGTGGAATAGGGCTCATGGTAGCCAAAAAGGTAGCCTAAACAACAGCCCTGATGTAGGAGGAAGGTCACATTGACCCATGGCTAACTTGAGACTAGGTGTTTTTACAGCTCTCTATCTAAATTTGAGAATCCTAGGCCAGCTCTTTACTGGTAAAATATACCAGTAAACTCTTTATTGGTTTATTGGTATATTTTACTATCTGCAATACTTTTGTCTTGGAGGAGGTTTGGATTCTGTGAAAGCAGTCTCGTCTAGTAAAAAATAATCCCATGGTCCCTTCTTCTTCACTTGTCTTCTTTGTCACCTGCTTCCTCTTCCTTCCGTACTGCTCCCTAGCAGTCAGGTTGCACTATTTCACACTTAATTTCCCAGCAGCCTCTTTGTTCCTCTGCCAATTTATCCAAATTCTAAAGCAGCCCTTCTTCTATCAGCATCACTGGCCCAAGTACTGCATGAGCCATGGTAGTTGGTATTTGCAGGAACATTTAATATTCCACCCATCTCTCCTGGTCCCAACTTACAACCAGGTACTACACAACTTTTTTGCCCTTCTCCCAGCAGTCTTCCAGCAAAGGTGCTGTGTGATGCATGTCCACACACAGGCTTTGCACACTGCTTTGAATGCAGACCTCATGCAGCATAAGCAACTGGAGGAAGATTAGCTTGCCTGTATGCCATGGGGCCTTTCTCTTCATGCCCCAATACATCTGGCTCAGCTGGCAGTCAAGCTGGACTCTATTACTCAACTGCATCCACTCTTAAGTCCACTGTAGGGAATTTTATTTGCCCAATTCACTATTGGCTTACTGACAAGATGCCAGAGCATCACTTGTATTCCCCTCTCCACTCCTGCAGAAAAGAGTGGCACTGATCCTACATGGACATGCCAACTAGTTCTTCCTGGTGTCTTCTCTGGTGCCTCCTGCCATGTAATCCCCAATATGTATTCCCAGCCTGTCAGAGTGGCGACACTGTCTGTGCCAACACATGGTGATCCCTGCTCCCACTGCTGTTCCACAGTGCAGCAGTTCCATAAGAGCAGCTCTACAACACCAGAGATACATCGTATGCCACGTACCAAGCTGCAGAGCTCTGCAGTGTGTGTAGCCTTCTGCAGGATTGCATTGCAGGCCTGACTGCTGAACCGGGACACTCCTAGTTTAACCCCTGCTCTGCTCTCCTCAGCTCTTGTTCAGCCCAGTATCCTGTGGCTGTCGAGTTTTTCCTGCTCCTAGTCCATCTGTGCAATGGTCCCTATGATTTCACTGGGGTTTCTGCAAGGCTGTACAGTCTTATACCATCACACAGCCCCGTGTAAGCTCTTACTTGCTCTTCCCTCTATTTCTGTGCATGTGTTTTGTATAGCATTATCATAAAGGCAGGAGGAACAAGTGATAGAATCATAAAACATTAAGGTTGGGAAAGAACTGCTATCATCGAGTCCAGCCTTTGAATAAACACCACTGATTGTTTAAATTTGCCTCTCCTGTGTCCTACTGCTTGATTTTAGGGGACCTTAAAAAGGGCACATTAATTGCGTCTCAGAACTACATCTGGTGATAGTGTGCAATCACGTCTGTATTTAGCCCATGCTACCAAGTCATCAGAACATTTCAGTTGGCAACTCACCCCACACTGGCTTCTTCTAAAGAGGATTTTCACATACTGTGGGGAAATCCCTGACCTGGTGCATTTTCAAGGATTTTTTTGCTGTGTGTTGCAGGAAAAAAAAGGCTCTGATATTGGAAGTGGTGTTCCTTGACATCTTTCCTTATTCACAATATACCTCTTTAGATTTAGCAATTTACTTTCTACCCCATGGCCCTGGGGTGAGCAAGACTTGAGATTCCAGCCACAAGTGGAGACTGATATTGATGGAAGAAAGTATGCCTTGAATATAGACCATGCTGGACTCATGAGCAGCGTTTTTAGGGGAGAGGTAGGAAAATGAGGTGTTGAGAACAAGAGATGGACTGTAAAAGGGAGAAAGAGCCTGAGGGACTGTGAGAGGAGGAAAAGGAGAGGGTGAATCCTTGATAAAAGAGGAAAAAGCTGAAGGCAGGGCAGATTTCTTGGAGAGGGAGATAAGAGGCTATAGGCTGCCATCCAACTGCTGCATTCTTATCGGAGAGCCACAGTCCTCACCCCAATTCTGTGCTGGAGCTGCAGCTAGTACAGAAAGGGTCCTGCAGTCCTCACATACCAGAGTGCGGGGCAGAGGCTCCAGTTTGCTGTGGTTTGACTCAGAGACAGAATTAGGAGGACAGCAGTCTGACAGCCCAGAGCTGTGTTGCACTGTGTGATGCTTCAGCCCGGGTCAGTGTTGTCTGAGCATCTTTGATGCATGTTGCTGCTCAGTGGAGACTGGTCCCAGGGCTGGGCAGTAATTTTGGCCAGAGCCTGCTCCATATAGGTAGACAAAAATACTTTTTCATGCTCTGTTAATGGTCACTCTAGTCCTGGTTCAAAATTATTTGAATTTACACCCTGGAGCAGCTGAATTGCTCCTGTACTTGAATTAGTTGAAGGTCAGCAATCTTGAAACCTCTTCCGTGTTACCCTCCCTTCCTCTCCTCCCCTTGGCACTCCTCCACAGAAGGAGCGAAGTACACATGCCTTCATTGTGAAGGAAATCCTGGGTGATTTGGGGGAAGGGTGATGGTGGCTTCTTCTGTAGTGATAAAGGGAGTGATTTGCAGGTAAAAGAAGAAGGAAGGACAAGAAGAAAAGGAATGTAAGAGTAAAACATCATGTTCCTCTATACCCAGCCTCTTCACTCAATAGTCCCGCACCTCAAAAGGCACTAAGATTTAAGTGCAAGAATAAGAAAGTGTTGTGTGTCTCTGCAGTGCTGCGTTGCCCTGTCAAGGAAGAGCCAGGAAGTTGTTTGGGTGGAGGAAGGCTTTGAGCCACAATCGGGTGAAATGCCAGCCTTTCCTTTCCATTCTTAATGTGCTCGAGCTGCTGTCGAGCGCAGCTGTGCTTCGGTGGGAGTGGGAAAAGCAGAGCTGTTGGAGAGAGCTTGTTCAGGTTGTGTCCGTGCCAAGGAGCGTGTTTGAGCAGAGTCCCCTGGGACATGAATTGCTGAGCACCAGGCTCGGCCTGGCAGGAGCAAGTGGCAGAGGCAGGACTAGATTCCATTACACAGGATTGGCACATCAGCCTCAGCGTGTGATATGTGCCTGGGGCAGAGGTAAAACTCCACACGGAGCTGAGTTACAGTCTGAGCTCTCTGTTGCCCAGACACAAACAGGGATGGCAGGAGCCTAGGGGAAGGGCGCGGGTGGTTTGCTCTGGTAGAGCGGCATAGGGCGGGAGTTTGCTGAGTCAGCAACTCCTCTGAGCTGGAAGAGGAATTATTCCTGCCCCCTGCAAGCACTTCATGCGGATCCAGGTTACAGTTCCTAGAACTGTCCCTACATATGGTAGCAAGAAGGCGACAGTCTGCATATTTTGCTGCAAGAAAGTATGTAAACTGATGTGGCACTGGGCGGTGAGCCTGGGCTAATGGATGTCCTGAAGGGAATGCTGTGAAGTACAGCGCTGAGGGGCTTAGTCTGCCTACTGCCAGGGAGCAGGCTGTGCTTTCTGTCTCCGAGAAAGCTTGCAGACAAGCTCCAGGACTGGAAGCAGGCAGAGTACCAGCCGCCGGGCTGGGGTCGTGTGGCGCAGTGCCCTTCGTTACAGCATCCTCGTTGCAGGAACAGCGGGCTGGGAAAACTACAGTTCCCATCACCCTTTTGTGCATGTCCCTGCGAAACTACAGTTCCCAGAACCTTTTAACGAGCCAGACAGGATGTCTATGGAAATAAATGCCGACGATTTTTGCTTAACACCCTGTACCTCCGGAGTGCTGACTGGCCCATGGTCTGAGAAAACAGGAACAGGGGAAAAGCCGGGGAGTGCCAGCGCTGTGGAGCTGTGGCTTTGCCCACCCCAACAGCCGCAGTGATATCCTCCAGCACCGAGCAACCTTCCTCCTCTCAGGACTCCCTTGGTAGCCACAGGGAAGATCCTGGCCCTCAGGAAACACGGCTTCTGCGGAGGGAGAGGCAGATAAACTACAGATCCCGGCATTCTCCGACAGGCAGCACCTGCGGCAGTCCCTGCACGTCGTGGGGGAGGTGGGGGTGAGGATGAGGATGGAGGGCAGGGAGGAGATGCAGGGCGCCGTGGGGCTACGCTGCACCTGGGACATCCCGCCACCCGCTGGTACCCAGGCCAAGTGGGTGAGGCTCAATGTGGGGGGCACCGTCTTCCTCACCACCAGACAGACCCTGTGTCGGGAGCAGAAATCTTTCCTGTGTCGCTTGTGCCAGGGCGAGGAGCTGCAGTCGGACCGGGTAAGGCAGCTGGGTTGCCTCCCACACCTTGCCCCACCGAGCATGGGGAGGGCTGGAGGGATGCTGGGATGGAGCCAGGCAAACCTCGGCAGCTGCAGGAACAACTGAGTAAGAAATGCCTGCTCTTTCCTCCCTCTCCCGGGAAGGATTTCCTCATACCAGATTCTACCTCGTTGAAGCCTGGCACCTGCCTTTCCTGGGGAGCTGGGGAGAAGAGAGGCCATCTCCCCTCTACTCCTGCTCCTCTTCCTCTTTGGGTCTGCTTCCCAGCTGTGTCTGCCTGACTCAGCCTTGTTCCTGTAAGGGGATCTCTGCTCTCTCGTG
This sequence comes from Rhabdornis inornatus, assembly GCA_013397075.1. Taxonomy (NCBI): domain Eukaryota; kingdom Metazoa; phylum Chordata; class Aves; order Passeriformes; family Rhabdornithidae; genus Rhabdornis; species Rhabdornis inornatus. Next base: position 807,271 of record VWZS01003242.1, on the reverse strand, counting down.
CCGGGCCTGGATGCATAGTTGCACAAAGAGACTGAGGCCTATTTTGTGGGCTTTTTCAGCTGGATTGGTTCATGCTGAGGTCGGCATGCTGAGCAGACCAATACAGGAGTTAAAATCTAAACTGGACTGACTTGGCTAGGGACTCTCAGGACCCATGGTTTCCAAAGAATCTTAGAAATAGTGGACATTTTTGCTTAGGTTTATATTTTCTTGTATTCTAGGGCATTTGAGGGTTGGTTACAAGTTTTCCTTGTTTTTTTTTTCTCCTTGTAATCTACTTCTGTTGCTAGGATGAAACTGGTGCATACCTAATAGATCGGGACCCCACTTACTTTGGACCGATTCTGAATTTCCTCCGTCATGGAAAGCTGGTCCTGGATAAAGATATGGCTGAAGAGGGTGAGTTGTGAAGCTCAGAAAAATCCCACCTACCATAGTCAGGAAAAAACCTTGGTCAACCTCGTTGTCTCTTGTTCTCCTTTTGGATGTTGATGTGGGGGGATTTCAGAGAGCTATGCCTGCAAAGCATGACAATGTCTCCTTTACTAAAGGGGTTTGGAGTGGGTGAGGAAGGTGTCCTTGCAGGTGTTGTGGCATCACAACTGTCCAGCAGAAATGGCACCAAGACAGAAGTAGGCAAGATCTCAGAGCCTCAATAAGCCATTTTTTACTAGTTCCTGATCTACTTTTAACCAGGCTCTGTGACTGAGTTTGCTATTAATGTCTGTTTCTAATTAGGAATGAAAGCCCAGTAGACCAAACAAAACCAAGTTCATCTCTTCTACTGACTGTAATAAAGACCATCATTAATCAGTGATATGCACTGTATGCTGCTTATGCTCTCATGGGCTGTGGACTGGAGAAATTCCAGTGGAGCAAGTTAGTCAAACCAGTCCCTCATTTGAGGTTGACAGTGGGTCCAATAGGATGACTTGGTGACATCACAGTGTTACCAGCCTGCAGTCCACAGTGCCTTGTTTATTTTTTGGTGCTAAGGTCTAATAAGGAGCCAATTCCAAATATAGGCTGTGTTGTCCAGCCCTTGCCAAGCACAGTTTCTGCATGGTCATTAGTCTTCTTGCCTTTCTTACACATTTTTACCTAAAGCAAGGAAAGTTTTCTTCAGAATAGTCTTATCAATTATAGTTCCAAAAATATACCAAACAAATGGTACAGGATTGTAATAAGCACAATTTTGAGGTGTTTATTACATGACATTTCTTGTAATCTTGAGATCAGACAGAGTTCATCAGCAGGTTTTAATATCAAATCTGAAGCATAAACAGGAGTCCAGTTCGTTTGCATTGTCTCTTTTTTTTCCTGCTGCAAATATTCAGGCTGGTGTAAAACTAACCCATTAGACAATTCACTGCTGAATGAGAGACACAGAAGAGGTCTTAGTGTGTCAGGCAGTGAAGGATCAATCTTTCCATCTATATTTTCTTTGTGCTGCCCTGGGGATATGTGAGTGTTGGCTTCCAGCCACGTTTCCCTCTCTGACTCTCTGGGAACCACCTCCCTTTTTCTGAAGGCCTGTTAGCAAAAGGGTGAGTCTCAGGAGAGGTGATGGATGCAGACACCATAGAGAAAAAAACCCCAAACATTTCTCTTTACCTATTTTGAGTTGAATCACAGGGAAGAGATCCAAAGATCGTATAAAGTCATATGGGGCTGCAACTCCAAGTGGCCCTGGAGGTAAGTTAGGCTTTTCTAGCTCTTTTGGTGACTTGTCAGAACTGCAAGTTGTGGTTCTCTGCCTTAATAAGAGGTCTGAGCAAGGTCAATGGCAAGTGGTCATTGAGAGAGACTGGAGCCTACAGCTGTTCTCCTTGGCCAGGTATCTGGGGGTATTAGCAGTCCTCTCAGCACAAGCCTTCACTGGCAGTGCCTGTTTCTGTAGTAGGAGGCAGCGTGAGGAGATTGGGATGAGCATTAGAAACAAGATGCAGAGAGCCAAGTTTCAATTCTCTGTAGCAAGAATTTCAAACCTGTTAAAAAGTAAGACAGTAATAGAATTTCTCCCTATGGACCTTGTGAAGCTCAGAATTGATCTTTTGCAAGTTGAAAAATAAAGATGGGCTGCTAACTTTCCGTCTTTGTGGTCCTTCTGTCTGTCTTTCTCAGGGATCCTTGAAGAAGCTGAGTTCTATAACATTGGTCCTTTGATCCGAATAATCAAAGATCGAATGGAAGAGAAGGACTACACAGTAACACAGGTATGGCAAGATAGAGTGGGGTGGGGAAAGCAGGGAGAGAGATGAGTCTAGAGTGGGAGAAGACTCGAGAGAAGCAGCAAGAAATGGAAAGAAGCAACTAATTAAAGATTATGTGCTAATCCCTATGCAGCAAAATCTTGCAGGGTACAAGCTACCACCAACTTAGTTATAATAAACAAGTTGCAGGCTTGCTTTACATCCCAGAAGTAATGTTGGATGTAGCCCCTGGAACTAAGTGAGCTCCTCTAGCTCTTGGAAGAAGGTGGGTGGTTGCTGTGGGATATAAAGGAATATTTGTGAGAAGAGCAAAGGTGTCATGGAGAGGAGGACTGGTGTGAGGAGTCCTGGGAGTGTAATCACAATGAAGAGCATGGTAATACCTGTAGAGAAACCTGGAGGAAACAGGTGAAGAGATGGATATGAAAGAGTTAAATGGAGACAAGGGATCAATCCTGTGGCACAATCACAACTTGTCTTGGCCAGCAACCTTTGAAAATCCTTCTTAGAGGGAGGATTGTCTGCTATCTCACCTTTCATTTTGTCTGCCTCAGGTTGTAAGCCTCTAGCAGCACAGTCACTTTGTGCTGCAAAGCCCCATCAGCATTTGTTAATTTTGCAAAAATGATTTTGTAATGGCAAATGCAAACTCCCCATCAAAAGAGGGCAATATCTTCTGGGGACATTGCAGGAAGCACTGAGCTCAGTCGCTTCTCTCCAGAAGAGATACCATTCTTGCCTCCAATGACAGCACAGGAGAAAGCTGGATTGTGGTTTCCACTCCCTTTTCACCTGGGACATGGGGAAGAGGACAGGTCTGTCCAGGAGGGGTATTACCATTTCATTCTGCAGGAGAGGAACAGCTTTTAAAATCTGACAGTTGTCAGTGTACTCTGCAATTTTGCTCTCAGGTGCCTCCTAAGCATGTCTACCGTGTGCTGCAGTGCCAGGAAGAGGAGCTCACTCAGATGGTTTCCACTATGTCAGATGGATGGCGCTTTGAGCAGGTATGGATAAGGCAGAGCAGGAGGGGAAGGAGTTGTCTTTTGGGGAAAAGATCGTGGATACCATACAGTTGCCAGGCAAGGCTCCTTCCCGCTCTGAGAATACTGGGTAAGTCATTCATTGAGCCATCATGCTGGCTCTTTCTTGCCCCCTTCTAGAGGTTTAGAGGATACTGTGTGAGGCCAGTCTGTTTTGCATCCTGGCTAACTTCTCTCCTGGTTCTCTGTGTCATCTCCTCAGCTTAGTTATGAGACCTTTCCACTGGGATTATGGATTGGACTCAGTGCTGCATGATGGGCTTTCTGCCTTGCTCCCCAGGTGGAGTGGGTGTTTTCAGGAATATGTGCTTGTGATTCTTGCTCTCATCTTTTCTAGCTTGTGAACATTGGCTCATCCTATAATTATGGGAATGAGGATCAGACAGAATTCCTGTGCGTGGTCTCCAAGGAGTTGTACAACTCCCCCAATGGCCTGAGCTCTGAGCCAAGCCACAAAGCCAAGGTGAGATTAACTTTGCTCTGGCCCTGTTCCCATTGCCTATGAGATCCTTTGCTCTTTGCTCCTTCTCTGTTTTCTCTCTCCTTTGTGACAGTGGGGCACCTCAGTGGTGAAATACAGGGGCCTGTCCTGGTGTTCAGCACCGTGGCATTACACCCATTGCCCAAAAGGAGGAGTGTGTGTGTTGGAGGGGTGGTGTGTGGCTGTGTGTGGCAAATGGCTTTAGCAAGTCACCCTGGCACCTCTCATGCTACTCTAACATCCCCCTCATGCCTCCTCATGCCCATTCTGTGTGTGTCACTGCCTATAGGGCTTTATTTCCCTGAAGATTTTGCAGCATTCTTTTTCCTTTTTCTGAGTCTCAGCCTGAGGGGCAGATATCTCCTGCTCCCCTTTTGAGGGAAAGACAGAAACCTGTGGCAGTGCATGACATCTTGTAGACACCCAGGATACAGGAAGGAACACTAGCAACTGATGGCAGTTGTTGGACGGTGGTGTCACAGCACTTGTAAGTGGGTTAGATACCCTGATGTGATACTCCAGAGAAAAACAAGCCTTTCTGTTCCCTGACCTAGAATTGTCTTGGCCGTGGGGAAAGGTCCCTTTTTATTCCAGTGTTATGACAATTGCTTTGTTCCATTGTGTGTCAGAAAGAACTGCCATGGCTCATCTTGCAAGTATCTCCACTCTTTCTTCCTTTTGTCCCACATGCTGGGCCACAGAACACAGAGGAGGACCTGGAGGAGGAAGAGCAGGAGGTGGAGGAGGAGGCAGAGGCAGAAGCAGAAGCAGAGGAGAAAGGTGCAGCAAATCCCTGAGGAAAATGATAAAAATAACCCCCCAGGCATAGACTCGTCCACCTTTCTGGTGAGAGCTCACAGCTAGCAGCAGGGAAGGACTAGAACAGGTGTGGGGTGTGGGGGCTATCCTCTCCAGGAGTTGGAGTCTCTCTGGAGATAAAATTGATAGGGGAGAGCTGTTACCATGGCTGCTGCTTTGTATTTTAAACTGTTTGGTTTATCTACGGTTTTATTTTTATTTGCAGACTGTCCATCTATTCGGGATTGTTCTAAACTCTCTTCCTGTGGACCCTCCCTCCTGCTCCCTTCCGCGTCCATCCCAGCACTGTCATCTACCTCCCACATTGCCCCACTCGCCAGCCTCCAGCATCTTTCCCTCTGCTCTCTTTGTCCCCCAGGGCTCAGAGTGGTCTCTGCCCAGGGCTCTGTCTCTCTCTGCTCCTCACTTTTCCTCCTCTGCAGGTATGTTACCTGTCTGCACTCCCAGCTCCTGCCAGCCTGAGCTCTGCATGAGTGACTCACTTCCCTCTTGTGGGTATGGCCCTGGTTTGTAGAGCTTGGGGAGGGGAAGGAGGGAGGTGTGAGGTTGACTCATCCCTAAGGTGGCTTTACATATTCTCATCCTATGCGTGCCTTTACCTGCCAAGCAGATCCTATGGCTGTGGACCAGAGGCTCTGGCAACAGAAAGGAGAGTGCAGCTGGGAGAGGGGTGGAAATGAATGCAAAGCAGGCAGGGATGGTTTGGAGAAGGGGTGGAATTTTGCCACGTGTCTGTGTGACACGCATTCCAGATCACTTCTCCAGACTGCCGTCCGCAGCTCCTTTGCCTGCCAGCCTGGGCAGTTTGCAGAAGGCAGCCTGTTATTTTTCCTTCCCTGCTCTCACTTCCCTGGCCTTTTCCCCCACTAGCTCTGCCAGGGTGAGAGTGCAGTGGAAAAGGTGGCAAAGGCAGAGCAGAAGCAGCTGGTCCCCGTTGCAGATGTTCTCACAGCTGTGTGCAAAATGAGCCTCTCTGCTCTGCCTCCTGCTTAGGAAGGCTGTCTCGCTGACATGTGTGGGGCTGGGTATGGAAAGTGTTAGAAAGAGGATTCCTCTCCATACTGCAAAACTGTGAGGCTCTTGTTAAACTGGAGATGTTCAGTGTCAATCTCCACTGGTCCTGATGGAGGGCACTTGTTAGCTGGCTGGCATTTCTCTCTCTCGCTGTTTGAAAGCCTCCTTGTCTATTGCTGTGGGACCTGACTGTTATTATCTTAAGACTCAGTGTATGTTAATCACATGGAATTTTTCATCCTGCTATTCTGTTTTCCCACCCTCATTTCTTTTTCTTCTGTTTGTGTTTCCTCTGTCATTTCCCTTTTTCTATTTCTCACTCTCCCCTCCATGCTCAGTTGCTTTTTTTCCTACTATTGATTGTATTTCTCTTTCTCTCTCCTCCTCTAGCTGTTACAAGCCAGAGATCTGAGGATGTGATCTGAACACTCCAGCCTTTTCATTTCTTGTTTATATCTTTATTTTTGTACTGCAGTGTATGGCAGCCCACAATGACGCCCCCAGCCCCCTTTACTCTTCACATGCAGCCATTGTTTTTTTTACAAACTCACCTCGGAGGCCTGAGCTTCCAGCCCTGGAGGAGGGCAGATGCTCTATGGAGCCCCTGAGCTGCTGTAGGAGCGGGAGCCCACGGCCCCCTCCTATGCCTGGCAGTCTGGCTTTCTGTAATGTCACAGTGGCCCCTGGTGGGGACATTAGCGATCAGCCACTGCAGCCTGCGGTCCCCTCCTGAGCACCCTGGATGCAAATGAGGACCGAGGTGGTGGCAGCTGTGGAAGGACCAGCCCTTGCCCTTTCACTGTTGCAGGCAACTGGTGTGGGCTTGTGGCCTGGGGACAAATGCAGAGCCACTGTCCTTTTCTGGGCCACCCGTATCGCTTAGAGGTGTCCCTGTGCTGGGTATCACATTCCTTGGTGCCTCCCTCCCTGTCCCCCAAAGCAGCTCTGTGCCAGCAGTGTGAGAAGGAGAATGGTGTGCTGCCTGGGTACCAGGAACATGCTGGTACCTGATGTTGTGTCAGGCAGCACTGAACAGATCCCAGTTTTGGGGAGCAAGGTGTTTGCTTCACTGCTGTGTCTGAAGAATCCTGAATAAAATTCACAGTCTGTTCCTCCTTGCCGCCTCTCATTTCAAGTGGCAAGAATTCATTCCTGCTCTAAGGGGGTGGGAGTTGGACAAAAGGAGTTTGGATTCATCACCTGGAGCCACCAGAAGCTGCTTGTGCTGTGCCTTTCTTCTGGGGGCTGGAGGTGCTTCCCGCTGTGTCTGTGCTGCATCCCCACTGCAGGCAGCTGGGCTAGAGGGCAGTTTTGCTTATTGGTATCTGCACCTTTAAATCATAACAATAAGTGAGGAACACCTGTCTAGCAAATGTATCGACCCCAGGGCCATCTGGGGTGGGGAAGTGGGCAGGGGTGTGGAAACTTTTGCCAGTTGCCAGTGCCAGGAGTGGAGCTTGGCCAAAAACATACAAACCTCAAGATAATTTTTAGCAGCGTGAGGAAAACTAGAGCCAAAACAATCCTCAAATTAATTTTATTTCTAATTCCAGAGAGTGGCCAGTTATGTGTACACACACACACACACACACACACATATACACATACACGTATATCTTTAGTTAAAAAAATCAAACCCGCAGCAAGCTGCAGTTTAAGCCCTGTGCCCTGAAGCCTTCTCCTTCACCTCCTGGATTACCTGAGATAGGAGATGGAAGAGGTTGAGACACTCTGATGTTAAAGGTATTTAGAAGGGCTGAGGGAAGGGCATGGGAGTCTGCTCCAGCATTTTTACTGGGAGAAGTGCAGCAGTGGAGGCTGGGTGCTGCTCCAGCGGGAGGCAGGACACGTGCTTGGGGGTGCGATGCTGGACTCATGCCTGGGAGTCAGTGAGACGTGAAGAGTTGCCTGGCTGAGCTGAACAGCACACTGAACAGCACACGCCAGCTAAGAAAAGAAGCAATTAGGGAGATGGAAGAGGAGGAGTGATGGGAGGGAAAGGGGGATGAAGGATAAGCAGCAGGAAGGAAGAGGGAGGCAGATTGATTTCACAGTTACTGGAATCTCTAACTACATCAGTCACATTTTCTTTCAGCAAATGTTTCAGCATAAGACTGTGGCTGAATCACATGGTTCATGGAAAGTTCAACTCCCCTTATCCCTCTTCTCAGAAACCATCAGCTTGGGACTATTGCTGTGTGTCATGTCATTGCCCCCAAGTCCCCCACCTGCCTCCCTTCTGCTCGTTTTTGGATGGATAGCCTAAAAACCCCTTGGGATGCTCCCTGGGAAGCACTAATGGGGGAGAGGGTCTGCCTGCTTTTCTCTACAATCCCTGCAGCAGCCTTTTTTTACCCTGTTCAGAAGAGCATCCTGGGTCTGACAACATCCCACACTCTCTTTCTCTGGGAGGCAAGTGAGCAAGATCAGGAATGACTGCCATGTGAGTGTAGGTGTGATGGGGAGAAGACAGAGATGCACTTTTCTCAGCTCATGGTTTGGTTCATCCAGCCCAGCACTTGAGTGATCCTGGTGTATACTCCGTAGTGATTTGCACGTGCGCATCCCATTCCCCAGCTGACCAAACCAGCCAGAAACCATCTACCACTGGGTTCTTTGCAGGCCAGTGGACCCCCAGAATCACCCTAGAAAAAAGAAAAGTAAAATGAAGTGATGGTGATCCACCAGCTTCTGCTGCTGCTTGATTATGCTGTCTTTGAGCCCATCTCTATACATATTCCTGTATCCCCTCATCTCATGCCTGGGACATCTCCAGCATTCCTTATACCTTAGGCAAAGGTATAAGGTGGGATGACAAAAACAGCCTCCAGTGCTAACATCTGACTCAGTTATTCCTTCATCGTGCAAATTTTTCCCCCTCAGCCAGGTTTCGAAAAAGCTGATTACTCTACTGATTCCTCCTGGTCCGTATGGCATTTCCAAATATGTGGCAAGCAAGGAAGCTTGTTGGAATTTAACTGGATTCCATGAGGGATGGTAGAGAGGAACTCCTTGAGGTTGATAGTAATGAAGGAACAGACAGGTTACTATGTATGACAGGTGCTAAAGAAGCTGAGGGTGTAAGAGACTGATGTAGTCACCTGACTTGAAAGTGGGAGGTAGAGAATGGGCTGAAATGAGCAAAGGGTAATTTAACTGTATTTGGATCCCGTCTAAGGCAAGAATGCTGGGAAGAAATGGTCATGAGGGCTGTTGTTGGCCACTTAGATCAGAGGAAGTGTTGGGAAAGTGACTTTATATGGTCTTTCCCTCCTCATTTCAGGCTGTGGATTGCATTTGTGAGACACATATGCACATGTATGGGACACATCCCACCTCTGGTAGTCAACCCTGATCCCACAACTCTTCTGTCACCTGGCAGGCATCCTTCTTGCCCTGGTAGTACCCAGCACACAGCATCCTGGGAGTAATCATATAGTGATAAGCCTCACTGCAGATGTTTTGCTGGATGAGCTGCACATCCACCTTCTGCAGAACATTGCTGATGTGCCCTGAAAAGTAGAACACCAAAAGTAGCACAGGTGAGCTATGGTGGAACTTCCCCTAGCCCATGTCTACCTCACTGCGTGCTGAAACCTGCCATTGAAATTTCTGTTCTGCTCTCCACTGGCACCACAGTCTCTGACTTTCAGCGGAGCACTTTATCTGCATGGAAGGCATAAAATTCCCCTTCATTCCTTTCCCTACAGGGATATGTTGTGGGCACTTCAGCTTTTGGGACAAGGAGTATTCTGCTTTGGGGAAACCTCTGGGCTGTCAGAGTCTTGGGTTTGTTTCTCACTGAAATGGATTTTAAGCTCCTCTGTCTAAGAGTACAAACCAGGAGTGTCCAGTTCTGTATAGTCTCCTGAGTGTTTCCAATTAGGAAGCAGCTGGAAAGAGTCTGCAAGTGAGTGAAGGCACTAAGCTAACCTGGAGGGCTATTCAAATTTTTGGATGAAGAAACACATGCTGTCCCCATATAGATTACCAGACTGCCACGCCTGTCTCTCCACATGAGGTTTCAGGGAACTCAAGAGGTAACTTTGGTCAACCTATTGCCCAGAATCAGGAATGAAGGAGGCACAATGTTTTGGGATGAACAGAAGCTGTTCTGCCTATGACACATCTGAACCTATGTTTCTGCCTCAGCCCTGCTGCAGTAGGCCACCAAGAGACCTTGAACCTACCGCCTTCCTTGAGGGCTCCCCAGCCAGTGATCCAGCAATGAAGGCCAGGCTGAAAGATGTGAGAAGGAGCTGGCAAGCAGATAGGCTGGATTAAGGGCGAGATGATCACAGGATGATCCAGCTGGAGCAGGGCCACATCGTAGTCATGGCTGTCCTCCTCGTAATAAGGGTGGAGGAAGAGATGGATAACCTTGAAGGACACCTCTGTATGGCCGGTAGCATTTTGCAAGTATTTGCCCAAGTAAACGGTCCAGATGGAGGGGGAGGCTAGCCTGTAGGATGCAGCAGAGGAGCACGGGACTCAAAGGGCACGCTTTGCAGGTAATGCTATCCCCACCCTAGCACATGCTGACATCTCCCTCATTGTGACAGCGTGGGGACAACACAGAGCCAAAACAAAGGTGGAGCTGTGCAGCATCTTCCGCTATCATTGCCCCCTCAAAGCTGCTCTGCAAATCCCAGCATTGCCCCTTTTTCCCTGCACACACCCCCAGATAATACTGCATGTATCCATACCCCTTTCTTCAGTTCCAAGCCATGGAGAAGCATGGCTGAGGGGCCAGAGAAGGGGTGCAGCTGCCCCATGACATTTTCATCAATCAGAAGAGCCTCCAACCATGCATGATATGTAAAGCAATGCAAATCTTTCTATCCAGCACCTCCCCTCTCCGTTTACCTCTCATCCTGGAAGCAGTGTGCAGCTGAGACCACCCAGCGGTCAGCAATGAGTGTTCCCCCACAAATGTGGTGGCCCCGAACTTGCAGGCTGGCCTGCCATGGCCATTCCCCTTCCACAGAATTCATACCACCCACAATCCTGCTGAGAGGAGCTTGCATCCCACAGTCTGAGGAGGAGACACAGCAGGTACTTCAGGGAAGGAAGGGAACATGATATACTGTGCCTGCCCTTCCTTTCCTACTTAGTTGACTGAAAAGTTTGACCTCTAATTGCTTGTCTTACTCAGCTAGTACATACTTTATGTACTTCCCAGGACAGGTCTAGTGAGCACTCCCTCCCAGCATTCCCCACCTCCATCTGCAGCCTGGGTATGCCTTTGGGGCAGCATGCTGACTGTGCTAACTGCTGTGTGTCAGGAAACCCTCTTGGTCATTCCCTTTCACTGCCTACCAAGGATCCAGAAAAAAACAAGTAGGGAAATCAAAACATAAACTCCCTCCCTGCCAGTGGCCATGCACACATGGGTGATTTTCCTGGCTGGAGCTTTGTACAATGGCATATAAGCCGACACAGTGGTCAAACTGGCAGCCTGTGGGTAGAACCTGGCCTGTGGGACATGTCTGGCTTGATGTCTCTGTCTGAAGGAGGCAAGGAGCAGCTGTCCAAAGAGCAAGTGTCTGCTCACCCTCAGCATAGATTTGGCTCATTGCTGCTGTCCCTGCCACTGCAGGATGGAGCAGGGGCACTGGTACTGTGGGACTGAGGTGGGGAGAAGGTGGCAGAACAAGGGAAGGTGGGTGCTTCTTCTGGGTGGTGGGAGAAAAGGGGGCAACTTGCAGCTACATGTCATCCTGAACCTGCCTGGCTGACTTGTGGCTGATCATTTCCTCACCACAGTGGCTCTCATCAGACAGGTCCTTGCAGTCTGCAGTGGTGTCACACACGGGGTTGGGTTTCTTCACACAGGTCCCATCTTCACAGCGGTAGGTGAAGGGACCGCAGGGTACTCCTGCAAAAAGGAAGGGAAGCCAAGGCTGAGAGAGGGCAGCTGGTTGTAGATACAGCCTGAAGTCCTTTAAATGAGGAGAAAGGGCAGCACAGAGCTTGGGGGAACTCCATAAATGATGGCAGGGAATTTCCTGAACAAACAAACAGCTCACAAACGTTGTGAGGAGGCTGGGCAAGTTAACTCCCAGATAGTGCCCTTATGTCACATGTGGGAAGTACTCTACAGGCAGCCTTGGTTTGAACACAAGGCTGGGCATTTGTCATCCCAGCACTGTCCCCTCCCTACCTCCACTGCAGTGCTCCTCGTCACTCCCATTGACACAGTCCAGCTGCTGGTTGCAGACCCTGCTGAACTCGATGCAAGTGCTGTCCTCACGGCACTGGAACTTCGCAGGGCACACTGCACAGGAGGGAAGCACTTGAGAATCAGGCATGCAAGACAAGGTGTGAGATCAGGGTCATAAGACCTGCAGTCTGTACAGCCTCTTTTCCCCACCTCATGAGCTGTGCTTAAGACCAGCTCTGGTATAGTGCAGCTGTGCAGCTTTTGCCTGATATGCATTGTAGGTGTACCTGCACCCTGTTTTATACTTTGCTGTTGCTGCCTTAACTTTTCTTGTCTTGGCCTCAGACCCACCTCAGTACTATGTACTTGTCTTGAGGTCCATGGACTCCTCAGTTACCACCACCAGTCCTGGTCTGCTTGCCTTGTTAGGGGTTTGTGGGACTGTCTGGTGAGCTCACTGTTCCTGCTGCCTTTCTCTCAACCCCTGCTCATGAGTCACTGTTTCATACAGACCGTCACTGCCCCTTGCAGCTGAGTCCTGAACAACAAAGGATTCCACAATGTCCATGAGTTCTGGTGGACACTGGAGGATGGAGATGGGTCTAAGCTGCCCTGCCCACCACAGAGTTAGACTTCAGTTCATAGATTTCCGTAGCAGGAACTTGTTCTGTTTGTGTGTACCATTTTCATACTGCAGTGACTATAATTTCTTCGTTAATAGCACAAAGCTTCTAGATGACTAAAGGCATGCAAAGGTCTGAGGCAACTTGGACTTTGATTTTAAAGACAGGGATTGTTCCATACCAACATGAAGTGAATAATCAGAGATGCACTAGTGGCAAGAGTATAAGAAAGGAAGGAAATTATAATGTTTCTATTTTATTTTTCAAATATAAAGCAATGTTGGAAAACACTGAGAAAGTGTGGGGTTTCTGTCAGTCTCGGTCTGTGTCAACCTGTGGAACTGAATGACATGATATCCCTGGGGCCAAAGAGATATTGGGATTCCAGAAAGGATTAGATATTCATAAGGATGCAAATGTATCCATGTCTACTGGAGGGAAGCATGCAAACCCTGACGTCAGACAGCTGGATGATGGGACAGAGCACATTGTCAGCAACACTGCAGACAATACAAAACCCAACTTCAGCAATCTTATGTGAGCTCTCCATTTCTAGCACTGAATTAAAGCTTGCTTAGAAAGATTTCTCCTTCCTTTGACTTTAGAGTTTTCCTACACCTTTGTCTGAATCTTTCAAAATTGGCCCCTCTCACCAGTGGTTTAAGGCTCTTTATCTGTGAACAAAACATCTGTAGGAAACAACTAATGAAAAGTTAGTGGTGGCAGCAGTATGACGAAACCCCCATCACACCAGAGATGAGAGAATAGATGAATTAGGTGTTATGTCTAAGCCTGAATTGTGGTTCCTATGAGAATGGAGCCCTGCAGGAGTTCTGAAGTGCTCAGGATGGGGCCTGCATCAGCACTAGCTGCTTTTGGCATGAAGAACCAATTGAGGCTGCTCAAGGACTTTGATGCTCCCAAACTGGGGCAAAATATATTTGTGAGGATCTGTACAGATGAAGTGTCACAAATGGCCTGGTGGGAAAGAGGAGAGAGAAAGGCAGCAGGTGGGCTTGGGGAAGTGTGAGCAGGGAGGGGGATGCTGACTGGTGTTACAGCAGAGGGGGCTATAGGCCAGGGCTGAGGTTGGTTGTAGACCCTGGGTGAGAGGAAAGCAGGACAAAGTGGGGGACAGCTTGGGTAGGGGGCTTCTTTCAGGCTGGAACTCTTGGTGCTCTTGGCTGCTATGGGATTCTCCTGGGAAGGCTGTGCTGTGACTGGAGCCAGAAGCATTACTGCTCTTTCCAGAGCAGGCTAAAGCCATACAGCAGTGGAATGAGACTTTTGAGGGCACAGAGGTTTAACCTCCCAAAGTTGAGGTACAAGGCTGTGCCTTGGCCAACCAAATCCTCACTATCTCTTCCTACTTTCAGAGGAGCAAGGGACTGTGTCTTGCTGAGACCAGGGACCAGCAGGGAGAAGAAATCACTCACCACAGTTTCTCTCATCCAGCCCATTGGGGCAATCTTTGATCCCGTCACAGGCTGGGACACACAAACCGTTCGCCAAACACAGAAACTCCCCAGGACAGGCTGTGAAACCAAAGGAGGGTAATTAGTCCCCAATGACTGGAAACCTCCTGGCAGCAAAGCACCATGCCTTGAAACGGTGGAACTGCACACCCTCCTGACCACACAAGTGCTGGCAGCACTCACTACACTCCCCAAAATCTGCCATGTCATCTGCTCTTAACGGGGACATATGGAGCCAGGCTATGCACCAGGAGAATGAAGGTTTTCTCTGTTTTGCATTGTACCAACAGGCAATATCTAGGACAACCACCTGTCTGTCATGCCACACGTTGGGATCACTGCTGTTTCTTGTCTCCTGAATGCCATGGGAAAGCTGAAACAGGATCTTTGGAGTTGTTATCAAAACTTACGTGGGACCTTGAAGGGGTTGTTGTTAGACACGTTGACAGGTGCACATATTCAGAGACGGGTGTGCATTACTGGCACCCTTTAGGAGGGAGATGGTGAAACCTTGGAAAGACAGACTGTGGGTGGCATTTGCATATGTGTGTATTTGTGTGCAGTTTTATTTATGTCTTGTTTGCACGGATTCCAAGGTGAGCAGGAAACAGCTCTCTCTAAGCGATCTTGTAATCAAAACAAATGTTGCTTCAAGCAGAGGTGCTTTCTCATTGGATTCCCAAGGTTAGTCTGTGGTGTTGACATGAGGGTAAGATTTTAGGCAATTTTGTAACCTTGGGTTTTGTTGCTTGGATGGTCTGGCCACAAGAGGCAGGACCACGTGTGCAGAAGCAACTTTGCACATAATTGCCTCTTCTTTTGGGGGGATCACCAGTGCATCACTGATTTCTGAGCATCTTCCTAAAGGGTGAATGGCACCTAGGGCTCCTGGGCTCCTTGTGTTTCTCCCAGCACAAGCCAAGTGCAGAGGGGCTGCTGGTCCCCCCCGCTAAGGAGCAGGGAAGAACCTAAGCTTACGGTCAGATTGCTTGTACAGGCTGTAAGCTGCCTGTACACCAGGGCCGGTTAAGGAGATCTGCGAGGTGAAGGTGATGGTGATGTTAGCAGAATATGTGACTGGGATCCTCTCAGCATAGGCTTGCAGGGTCCGCAGGCCACACAACCTGAGGAGCAAACACAGGCAAGGTGGTTTGGACAGGGAGGCAGGAGACAAAGCAGGGCAAGGGATTGGGGTGGGGTGCGAAGGGAGTCACACGGACTGGACACTGCGGGCAAATCAGGAACAAAAAATGCCTTCAATATGCATGAGATAGAGTCCAGAGGGACCCTCCTATCTTTGGACATTTTCTGCTTTCTGGCAAGCACTGAGATCAAGCCATGCAAAGCAGCTCAGTTCTTATAGTGTAAGAAGATTCTCCTTCGTCGTCTTCCCGAAGTTGTAGAAACTGTTTAAGAGAGGAAGGCAGGGAGAGAAAAAGTGGAAATCCTAAGCCACGGTAACCTAACTTCTGGATCAGATCCTTCATAGGAAGACAAGTTATCTCCACAGGAACCATGGAGAAGGCACTAATGAGGTGGGTCGGGGGAGGTTTCGGTGGGCAACAGGCAAATTTGCAATAAGTGGGAGGAAAACCAAAAGCTGCAGGTCCATCCATCTCAGAGCCGGCTTTGAGGAGATGGGAGCACAACAGGTCTCCATCCTTTGCACCTCAGCAGTGGTGACCAGTAGCCCCAGATACACACAGATGCTAATTGTGAGGAGTCCTGCAGGGGAAGTGGCTGAAGTCAAAGCAGGACGATATGGAGCTAAGGGGAGGATCTGTACGGAGGTGGATGCAAGGCAATGGCACACACAGATAATATTGCAGAGGTGGTGACAGGCAGATTTGCAAACACAGGAGACGTGGGAGGACACCAAGGTTACACACACAGGAGAAAACTAAGAAGCCTGATGCAAACAGCAAGACAGAGAAAGCAGGTTGGTAGCTCGAAGCAAATCTGTGAGAAATGTGTTCACTGGGGAGAGAGTGAACAAGATGAGGAGAAAAGCAGGAGGCACCAGCACTAAGAATGGTCACTGAGCCTAGCTCAGTGTATGGCTCCTTCCTCAGATATGAAGTGAGCAGGAAACCTGCAGAGGTTTAATCCCAGTTTTATCCCAGGTGGGAAGTGAGGGACAGAAACCAGGACCCCACCACACACCTTCTGTTCTGAATTATCCACTGGCCTTGGGTACAGGGCAGGTCATGCTTCTGCCTGCTAAGTGCGTAGGCGTCGAACCAGAGGGTGACCCCGTAGTCGAGGGATGGGACCTGCAGACAAGGGGGTGCACGGCAGAGGACAGATAGCTCCTAGCAGTGTTACAGCACACTCCATAAGTTAAAAACCAGCAGAGGAAATGTGAAGGCCCAATGTGTTATTGCAGGTCAGAAAGAAGCACCCTCTAAACTGGAGCCATGCCACAGCCCAGTGGCATGCCACAGAGGGTGGCTCTGCTGCTGGTCTCAAAGCCTGGCAATTCTTATCAATTCTTATAAATCTGGTTCTGTTTTGAAGAACTCCTCTGGAGATCAGATTTCAGATTCCTCCTCGGATATGGCATTCCTGTGCCAGTATGCAATATTAGAATTTTTCCCCTTCAAAAACACCTTATGTGGAGGCTGGGCAGGCTGTCATCCTCTTCTTGCTTCTTATGGTGATCTGACTGAGAACACTGGCTGTACCCCCCGCAATGTGTGGAGTGCTGCCCGGGATTCAGGGACAGGGTGGATGCTCTTGTGGGAGCTGGCTCTTACCATCATGTGCCAGGTGCACTGCGTGTTGGGTGAGTAGTAGCTGGGGTAGTGTGGGGTGCCGATCTTCCCCTGCAGCTCCAGGCTCTCCCGCAGAGTTATGTTCACTTCACAAGCTGTAAATAGAGACATTCAAAGCCCTGCCCTCTGTCAGCTCAGCCTCAGCCCGGGGAGGCCATGTAACCTGCATTTTATGGACCACCCATGCAATCCAGAATGAATTCTGTCCCTAACAGGGATGCAGGACTTCTAGGAGCTGTGATGCTGTAGGAGAAAACCCATCTTCTCCTTGTAACTATAGCTACTGTCCTCCAGCCTTCCTCACCTTCGAGGGGCACTGCCTGTGCTGAGAGGATGAAGGGGTCATAGTAGCTGTACATGGCTTTCTTCCACACAATGGACATGACAGGGCCAGATGAAAGGATTTCCACAATGGGCTCCTGCCGGCTGCAGCCATAGATCCTCAGGGGAAAGAGATAAAAGGATGGGAGTGAAGCAAGCACTAAACTAATGAAAGAGAAGAATGAGAGAGAATGGGTATCTGTGGGATCCGCACACAGCAGTTGTAAGGCACTAACTGAACCAAACAAAGAGCCAAGATCACAGCTCCTGCAGCATGGTGGTGTGAAACATATGCCACATCAGTGACTTCAGATGGTCAGCAACAGGCAGGTTGTACATCAGGAAGAACCTCCTCTGATGTCGTCTTCCTTCCCCTACTGTGGTGTGTGGTACCATCCTGCCTGTGCTCCCCACCGTGTTCTCCCTGCTCAGGAGCTACCTACGAGGTGATGAGGTGTTTCTCCAGGGGCCCGGCTGCGTCGTACATTGCCAGGCGGTCCCTGCAGTCAGGCAGAGTCCACTCCAGGCGTAGCTTGATCATGTAGCCCTTGAGTCCATGGAGGTGCCAAAGACAGCTGGAGGCCAGGTAGTCAGGGCCCTCCAGCCTTAGGATGTCATCTTCCTGGACATAGTTGTACCTGTAGCAACCTGAAATAGATGTGGTTGTAAGAGAAATTAAGATATGGGGTTGTCACTTGGTACATCAGTGTAAGCCCTTTTTTAGGGTAAGGCTGACTCATCCCAATGATCCAATGATCTCGGTTTACTTTTACATATGTTGTGGTGGCACTGATCCTTTGGTACCATTGCCCCAGTTTCTCTAAGCAGCACAGCACAGTTATCTTCCACTTGTTTTATTTACTTTTTCACCTCTTTCTCCTCTCAGCTCCATATTCTTCCTGGTTTTAGATCTCCCTCATCTGAATTCCAGGTTTCAGAAGACTTTCACACCAGGATTTTTGAGTAAATATCAGCTTAAAGGTGAGCTTCTAATAGCATATCTAATGCAAGCTGCCAGACAGAGAACTTACAACACTGCCTGAAATTACTAAAAGCATCTTCAAACATTGCCAAGACAACAGACTCCTAAATGAGGCACATCCAGTGCAGAGCCACGCAGGAAACCCCCACCCTACTCAGCAGCATTTCATGGGGCTGGAATCAGCATTATGGTACAGTACACCCAGCTATTTCACAGTTCTCATTAGGACCAGGACAACTCTGAGGTGGCTGCATTGCCCCTGGCAGCTGGCATCTCGTCCAAGAGACATCCAGTACATAGCGGTCATGGTAGTTTGGATTTGCACTGGTGCTCCCTGGTTCCTACTCTCCCCTTCCCAGGATTTACAACTCCAGGAGGCCAAGAAGCTTTCTGTCCCCTGTGAAAATCCCTCCCATAAAGTCATGAGCTCAAAAGAAAATGAGAAGGTAGCCTACCCAGAGTGGATTTCAGCACTACTATGTCTTTCACACTGGATTCTGTTAGAAAGAAAATATAAAGGAAGATAAACAAAAATATAAACTGGATAAAAAAAGATAATCTGATAACCTAGCATGGTAGGTGAGGACTCCCTTCCTTCCTTACGTAACTAGCTCACTTACAACTTCAGCATGGGGCATCCTCCAGGTACCTCTCTGTCTGCTCTCAGGAACCTGTTTCAGTCATGCCTTCCCCAATCCATCTCTCTGGGAAATTTCTCTGCCCCTGACCCAAATCCAACAGCCCTAATCCTTGCTTTCTAGCCCACTGAGGACTTCTCTGCCTTTTTTCCTTGCCCATTTTGGTGTGCTTGTTCCAGGACCTCTTCCCCTTCCCAGGAGGTCTGGGCATTGCTTCAGGCAGTCATCCCCCTCCTCTGCCAGCCACATCACAGGGCACAGCCCCACTTCCCAGAGCCTTCACCATCTGCTGTCTCACTTTAAAGAACGCCCAATCAAAAACATGGGAGTCGCTGAGGGTGGAGAAGGAGTTCTCTTTTGATGACCACTGTGCAATGAGCTACTCAACATCCTGATAGAGTCCACCTTTGGAGAACGGAGTTGCAGAGAAAGTGACCAGCAGAGGCTACAAATCTGTGCAAAACAGTCACAGGGTGGATAACACTTTAAGAGAGTTGGGCTTTCCTCCAGCCTCCCAGCTGAACTGGAATCAGCCAGAGATCAGGTGCTACCGGGAAAAATTGCCAAAATAAAAGGCACTGTGAGGTCAGCTGGGTGTGAGGATTGTTGTTGGGGATTTGCCTAGGTCAGGGCTTTGGTTTTCTATAGCTTCTAAGCAAATCTGTGGGGAGAGATGAGTGGTTTTGTCATAGCAAAAACAGTTGTTGTGGAAAATACGATCCAGCAAGCATAAGGCAGGCTCCTAGCTGAGCTCCTGTGCTGTAGGGAATAGTCTGTGCAGAGCTGGTAGTAAGTACTCTTTTATCTGAAGGTAATAAAACAAAGTTCCTGCAGGGAACAGGAAGTCCTGAAAGATTTTTGGGGAAGGGGGAAGCTAGTGTACTGGGGTGAGTGTGGCTGTTAGTAAAAATAAAGCACTGGAGAGGTTGGAGAGGTTCCTGTACTAGTCAATGGTTTGCAGCTCTGTGTCTCAAGGCAGAGTGAACGTTTAGGGCTGAGCAGGCCAGCAAGAGCCTGTCAGAAAGCAATGAATGCTAATGACCTGCTGTTAGCTGGCTGGTTTTACGCTTTAGCTGTACAGGGCAAAAGAATCCAGAGGTAAAGTCACAGGCTGGACACTACCCTGGCTCAGCAGCATAAGAAATTTCTGGCTTTTGTCTCAGTTATCAGACCATACTTCTGACTGGAGAGGGAAAGAACTAGGGAAAGCAGAAGGAGCTGGATGAACTACAACTGGTGTGTTAAGTCCAAAATAGAAAGAAGTGTGGTCTGCAGAAATTAATAAGACAGTGAAACAGATGCAAATCAAATAAGAGGGAACTGGGAACAGCAAAATTATGGCACCATCATTTTTATCTGTTTATGAGTTGCATTATGAAGTAAGCAAATAAAAGGAAAACGTTAGATGGGTTGACTTGGAAGGATTTGGCATATTTCCTTGTGGTGTCTTTGTTAAGAAAGTTCATTTAAATTTGTCGAGCATAGGATCTGGTATGCTGGAAACGAACCATAAGTAGAAGTAAGGCACTAATATTAACTGTGGGAGGAGATGTCTTGAGATGCTAATGCAGCTTCTGACTAAGACCTTAGAATGATGGTCTGGGTGAGGGAGTGAAAATCATTTAGAGGACATAGAATTTTCTTTATAGGCACCAAAAAAATGACCCACAAAACAATATGGATGTGGGGGTAAAAGTTAAAGAAAGTATGGGTAGGATATAATAAAGAAGCTTCATCGTAGAATAATACAAGATAGCAGGCCTGGGAAAAAAAAACAAAAACAAAAACAACAAAAAACCAACAAGGAAACAACTTGGAGATTTAACGTCTCATGGGAAGAAGAAACTTGGAAATAGGAATCCCGGGAGGAGAGAAGAAACACGATGTATTTTAAAACCTGTGAGATTTGGGACTCTGTAAGAGGGATCAGACTAGGCTGACAAATTAAGCCTCATTACAAAGATCAAATAAAAATTCCATTGGACTTGTATGCATTGACTATATATACACCCCTAGTTCCTTACCTAACACCTACTCTGGAGCAGTTTTGCATGGGTGGCTTTTTAAACAGGCTGTGACCTTCACTGTGAGCAACAATAAATAATCCTTAAAATCACTGAAGTGACAACGATGCTTTGTCTCAGAGGAAGACTCAGTGGTGACTCAGATATGTTGCTTTTGTTCTCTCTATCAAATAGTCTGGAATAATCTCCCAAAGGAAGACAGGAAACCTAAGTGCTTGGTATTTTCAAGCTGAGCTGATCAAAGTCATGACCTGTCTAAGATCTTGCTCTACAGAAGCCAAAGCTGACGGGTGGAAAAAGAATCACCTATCTGATTGTGGTCAGTTGTATCTCCAATAATTTTAATCCTTCAAAAGAAGAATTTAAAATTTTTTTTAAATCAAATTTCAGTTCTTCTCTACCAGCAAAAAATGTTCATAATTGTATCTCCTGATCCTTACTATTTCCCTCATCCTCCTCAAGTTTCCTCTGTCTCCTTCAATAGACTCCTGCCCTTTTCTCCTAACCTTCTACATGGTGGAGCGTTTCTGACTGCTCAGGCCACAGCTGAGCAGCTGATACTCACCCAGGAGAACCAGAGAGTCTGGGTTGATCCTGTACTCTGTCTGGTAGGATAGGCTGCCCGAGCTGTTGAAGCTGGTGGAGAGCTCTTGGTGGAGCACTGTGTTTACCCTCTCAGCAGTTGCCTCCTTCTGCTTACTCTCAGGGACTTGGAGGGTGAACCAGAAGAAGAAGGTCAGAGCTCCCTCCCTAACAGAGAAATAGCATGTAAAATATTCTTGCTCTTCATCACCAGAATTACTGGAGAGACAAACCCTGGAGAATTACCCTCCCCACTATTTTTCCACAAATCAGACATATCTGTGTAAATTTTCCAGCTCTGCCGCTGTGACCCAGAGAAACCTCTCTGAGTGGGGCAGGAGAGCTGCAGTATTCATGGTGTGAGTCAGTGCTTTGTGGGAAGAAGCCTTTCCATGCCATCTGGCTTTAGTGAAGACCATATGAGCTCAAATTAATGTGATAATTAATCAAGACTAGTCTAATGAGTAGTCTCATTTCAGGTAGAAATGACCTTTGGGTATTACTGACCAGGGCTTGAAAAGAGAAGCTCAAGACTTCACTGTCTCGTCTCCCAGTGGTCACAAGCGGATGATTTATGACCGAGTACCTTACCCCAACCCATTAATGCTGGCCAGGCTAAAGCTGCAGGAGACAGTGCCTGGGAAAGTTCTGTTCGACCAGCTGGCAGAGAAAATTGGCTGGGGGAGCGCGAGAAGATGTTGAAACACATCTTTGTTCAGTAAAAGGCTAGAGGAAGATGTGCAAGTGAAACTTTTCTTTCCCCAGCTGAAAATGGAATTGCATTGAAGTTGGAATGTTCCTTAGATGAAGGATAAATGTAGGGGTATGGTTTTCCATAGGAAAAGAATCAGAAGTAAATGACCATCAGTCTGGAAATTATTTCTGCTATCCTGTTCTGCTGTTATGACCTGCAAAGCTGTAGTCCCACATCTGTCACATTCCACTGTTATCCTGTTCCCAGGTGGTCTGGTCCTCTTGGCGGGAATAACTTTTCCATGCTGCATTCAGGCCTCTCCCTTCTGGTGCCTAGAGTCAGGCCATAAAATAGCTTTCTCGAATTAGAAAAATTAATTTCCAGCTGCTTAGTTTCTACTGACAATGCCAAGACAATTTTTTTTAAATCTCTTCCCAATGATTTTTTTTTACTCCCTTGAACTTTTGCCTCTCTGAAAAATTTCTCAGTTTTGGCTTTTCATCATGACCTGAGATGAACAGGAACATCAAAATATCCCCAGCTCTGCTATGCTGGAACCATTATGAATCTGAACTGTCCTGAAGTTTATCATGGGCAGATTTCAGTGAAATCAGAGTACAATTTACTGGAAGCTTTCACACAGGAACAAACAAATATGCTGTGGGTGCTACTCACCCAAAGGCATACACCGTGCTCGAGTTGTAGTACCGACCCAGCTCTGTGGCATGAATCAGCTCCTTCAGCTGCAATGAGAACATTGTTTGATAACTACGGTGCAATGTTACAGTGGCTGATCTGATCTTTCATCCCTCTTACTGTACAGCCCCACTGAGCCTGCCCTTGGATGGGGGTGCCCGACCCCTTCCTCATTCTGATCACGGAGCAGCCTCAGGGCTGGCTCTGCTCATGAAACTGCCCTCACCATGTTCTGGAGCTTAGCTGACTCCACCCAGAAGGCTCTGGACTCCACGTGCCCAAGGTCTGGGGAGTACCGGCGGTTCAGGACCTGGAGGCTGCCACAGTAAAACTGCAGGATGGATGGCTCCAGGTGCCATGGTCTGTAGTCTGCCGAGAGAAGACACCACTGGGTTGCCTTAGTGATAGATAGGAAAGAGGGGGTTACCCCCATGTATGACTGTCTAAAGACCACCCAGAGTCACTAATGTGCTTTGGGCTGGACATTGCTTTGACCACCCCCCCTCCACCTCCTGCTGGGGGGAAAAAACATGTGAATTTTTACCTAGGAAATACCAGGTTGCTGCAGCAGCTCCAGCCAGCACAAGAAAGGCTATCCCAAGGGGCACATAGTGGAGGCAGCGACATGAGTTAGTCTCTGATTTGTCATTTGAGAGGGAGCTGGAGTCTTCCTCCTGTTCCTCAGCCTCCATCAGGTGAGTCTGGTGACACAGCATGCCAGGGTCAGGCTGGTTGTTCTGTTTCCCTTTACACCCTCTCTGAAGGTGCTATGTCAAATCTGTCCTCCTCTCCCAAGATCTATGACCCCAAGAGATTACTGGGCAAATCATCAAAGACTTTGCTCAAAGCAAATGTGGGTAAAGCTGCTGAATCAGTGGGAGACAGTCTTCCAGGACACTGTCCTGTCTACATCTCCTGGTAATCCCTTGGTTTTCAAAGGCATTCCTGGGCTTTGTTTCTGTAAAAACTGCAAATTAATACAATAATTAATTTCTCTGAATATAGAAGTGTTGTCCTCCCAGGCTGGGAATTGTTTTAAAACTGGTATTTTATTGATCTAGAAATCAATGCAGAAAAAAAATCGGTGACCTGAAATGTGAGCAAAAGTTGCACAAGGCAGCCACTGCCTGGGAACCTGAAGTTACACTTTGTGTGCTGTGCCATTTTTATCTTGATCCCTAAAAGTAAGCAAATGTTGCCATTCCCACCAGGCCGTGTGTTCCCAGGCAAAGCCAATGCTGGCACTTGCTCAATAGCTGAGCTAATGAGAAGAGAGCACCTGAATAATGTTCAGCCCTTCACCACCTCCTACTTATGCCAGGGGACACCTTCTGTCTTTCTTTGCCCCTCATCTCCCCCAGGCTGCTTCTTTTGCTTCTTCCCAGCTGCTTCCCTTCTGTCAGCCCCACACTCTGAGGGTAAGAAATGTCATCACCCCAGAGAGCCACATTAATACTGGTTTTGTCACCCACTTCCCTCCTGCTTTCCTCTGCCACCACGTAGTGCATGCCTGCCCTCAAGGGTTTTCTATGTCTCTGCAGCTGGAGAAGAGAGGGATGTGAATGCATCTGCACGAGAGAGCACAGAGGTCTTGTGGAACACTTGTGTCCTGTCTGTGTGTCTGTGAGCTGTCTTTGTTCCCAGTGGTGCATGTGAACATGGGGACACGAGTGCATGGGAGGGATGTGCTGCAGCTGAGGGAAGAAGTGGCTGGTCTCATGCACATTTTGGCCCATGTGGATGCCACTGGGCATCACTTGATAAGGGTGAGTGGGTTTTTCAGCCACCTCCCCCCAGTTACAGAGCCTCAAGCCCTCCAAGCTGCCTCGTAGCACGGAAACACATTTGCAGAATATATGCACCAGGTCACTCACTCCAGAACATTAAACCCAGCCTGGTGAACATCCCCACTCAGACAAGCAGTCACACATCACTTGCTTGAACATACCCTTCCAGAGAGGCAGGTGGTACAAACAGACCCAGCACAGACTGCCCTCCCTTTCTCCTCGTGGGGCACCTTTCTGTGCAGCCCCTGGGAAGGATCTCCTCCCCCAGGAGCAACGATGGGTAGTAGAGGAGAGCAAGGGCACTTCTCCACTACCACAGCATCCCCTCAGAAACAGCAGGCATAAGCACACAACCGCAGATGGAGGGGCAGGGGAGAGAGGGCAGGAAGCAGCAGAAGAGCCTCTTTGTTAGTAGATTTGATGGCAGGCACTGGGGTTTCCCCCAGAGCTGAAGACCTACCTCTAAAGCCTGCTGCTGCCTGTGAGACCTGGCCCACACCCCAACTCACACCTGCAGGGAGTGGGGGAGGAAGCAGGACATCTATTTATCCAGCTCAAGGTCTCCTCAGTGATCAATAACCTGACGCCATGTCCCTTCAGCTTGGCCTTTGTCCTGCACCATCCTGCTGCAGTGCGTCGGTGCACCCTGCACAATGGCTTTTTTCTCTTCTTAGATGGAGGGTTTGGAGGCTTAAAGCAGGAGAAGCCCTGCGGCAGCCTGGGAAGTCCAGAAAAAGTCGGGGTAGGAGCACATCCAGCTGTGCAGAGAAGAGCAATCCAGAAGACTGGTGCAGATTGCTTATGTTGTCCGCCTCGGGGGACGGGGAGTTGCTGAGCAACTGCTGTGTTTCTTAGCCACCCTCTTTGGTCCCATCGGTGTGTGGTCCCCAGCACAGGGATGGAGCAGATGCTGCCTGGCAGGGGTAGACGGCTGGAAGGAGGGAAGACAGCAGTAGAGAGCAGGTCTGGTTACCACAATGTTCATGCAGATGAAAGCAAAGCACAGTGCTTCTCAGTGCCAACCTCAGAGACTCCCTCTTGTCTTCTTGCACTTCTTGCTGCCCAGTCTCCTGACACTGGGCTCCCCACACTCAGCTGCACCACCATTCACACCTCCCTGCAGCTTTTCTTCCACCCCAGGTCCTCCTCAGCTACTTTTCCTACACAACCTTCTACTTACAATCCTGCAGGTCTGTATGTGCCCCTTTGTTTTTCACGGAAAGCAGAGACACTGCAGCTAGAGGAGAGTAAACAGTGTTTTTCTGCCAATAAATGGGTGACTCCTGACCCAGGGCTGAGCTCCAGCCAGTGACATCGACCTGGGGTTGAGCTCATTTGGGTCAGGGCTTATTTGGGCTCATTTTGGCAGCTGGGCAAGGATAGATATTTTTTGTCTTTGCCTCTGGACCAGGTTTAGTCTGGTACTACTTGAAGACCAAAAGCCATTGCTGTAGTTGTCTCACGGTGGATTCTAGTAGATAAACATTAAATGTGTATAGAAAGCTGTAATGTTTGACTGAGAATGCTTTCAGAACTGCTCAAGAGATTTGAGACCTGATTTCACTTTTAAAAGTTACTTTGAACCAGAATTTCCACAGATAATGAGGGACAAGCTGCATCTTTAGGCACATATGTATTAATATATAGCTTTTCTGAGTTTACACTATGAGGGGCTTGCCACAGTGGGTCAGAACCCAACTGAGGGTATTTCTCAGTGCCAAAACCTTACTTTTTTGAATTAAATTTTCCTGGACAGAAGAATCTTCATTCTCTGGTGTTTTCAGCAGAACAAAAATGTAGAATCTCAATCTGATCTATCTAAGCAAGCATACCACATCTGTTCACCACAGGCTTTTGAATCAACCAAGGACCCAAACCCTTGATCAGATCTGACTTCAGAGGAATTTTTTTACTGCAAGTACCCCTTGCTTTCTGTTTCTCCATGGTAAAAAAAAAAGGAACAGATGTGGGAGGAGGCTGAGAGTGATATCTATTTATGAACAAGGTATCTTGGAAAGGAGAAGAGAGATGTGACAGCTGTCTTTGCTGCCTCTAGGCTTAAGATAAAGAGAGGTCTCATGCCTGTGGCTTTTATCTTGATATTTTCCACACCAATATTTTCCACACAGGGCTGTTGTTCAGCTTTGGTTTGGCTCTGGTGCTGAGGGTCGTAGTGTGTTTCTGTGGGTTTGCGAAGCACACACCGTGTTCTCACGGGCTGGAGACGGGACCGACTGTTCCCCGTGTGACATTTCCACAGGGCTGTTGGAACCCAGCAGCGAAAGGTCCCCAAATCGCTGAAAGTGCTATGACTCTGGCATTCACAACCTGTGTTACTCACATACAAAGCCACATGATCGTGTCTTCCTGGAAGAAAGGTCCGGTTATCGCCAGATCTGACGCTGAGCACTTCCTGCCGCAGTGTGTCACACATTCACACCCAGCATGGCTGCGAAAGCATGTTAACAGCTTGCCAGCTCCAAAGCTGTCAACATTTCACAAAAACTAGGGGGTGGAAAAATACTGAGCCAGCAGGACACTCCTCAGGAGCTTGCAACAGGATCACCTCTAACTCTGCTTTCTTTTTTAGGGGTCTGAGTCCCTTGGGGCAGGGTGTAGGAAGCAGAGCTAAAGGTATATTAGTCCGAGCAAAACTTTACCTAGTTCCTTATTTAGAAAAGTTGTTAATCATTTCCACTCACCCCAAAGGACAGAAAAACACTGTAGATTCCTTAATATTTTGTCTATTTACAAAGGAGCAAACCTGTTTTATGTACTCACCAGCAAGATGTACTCAGTAGGAGTACTGATATATAGTTTGGTTGTGCAGAGAGAAAATTAGAAAGGAGAAAGTCCAGCTAGAACTCAATCTAGCTACCATCATCAAAAATAACAAGTACATTAATAACAAAAAGAGGGTCAAGGAGAATCTCCATCCTTTATTTGACTTGGAAGGGGAATATTGACATCAAGGACGAGGCTGAGCTACTTAATGCCTTCTTTGCCTCAGCCTCTAACCAGATGTCCCCAGGGTACCCACTCCCCTGAGCCAGAAGACAAAGACAGAGAGCAGAATAAACCCCTTATAATCCAGGAGGAAGTAGTTAGTTACCAGCTGTGCCACTTAGACACTCCCAGGTCTGTGGGGCTGAATGTGATCCACCCAACGGCACTGAGAAAACTTAGCAGAAGAGCTTGCCAAGCCACTCTCCATCATTTATCAGCAGTCTTGGCTATCCAGGGAGGTCCCAGGTGACTGGAAGTTAGCCAGTGTAACACTCATCTACAAAAAGGGCTGGAAGGAGGATCTGGGGAACTACAGCCCTGTCAGCCTGACCTCGGTGCCACAGAAGGTCTTGGCACAGGTCACCTTGAGCTCTGTCACATGGCAGGTGCAGAACAATAAAGGGATCAAGCTCAGCCAGGATGGGTTTAGGAAAGACTGGTTCTGTTTGACCAGCCTGATCTCCTTCTATGACAGGGTTACCACTCAGTGGATGAGGGAAAGGCTGTGGATGATGCCTACCTACCTTTAGTGAAACATTTTACATTATCTACCACAGCATTGTCCTGGAGAAACTGGCAGCCCATGGCGTGGATGTGTGTACTCTTTGCTGGGTAAAACACTGGCTGGATGGCCAAGCCCAAAGACTTGTGGTGATTGGAGTTAAATCCATTTGGCAGCCAGTCACCAACGGCACTCCACAAGGCTCAGTATAGGGCCCAAATCAGTTTAATATCTATCGATAATCTAGATGAGGAGATCAAGGGCTCCCCTTTAGTCAGTTTGCAGATGACACCAAGCTGGGCAGAAGTGTTGATCTGCTGCAGGGTAGGAAGGCTCTGCAGAGGTGTCTGGAAAGGTTGGATCAAGGAGCCAAGGGCAGTGGTATAAGGTTCAACAAGGTGCCAGGTCCTGTTGGCAACAGGGTCACAACAGCACCATGCAGTGCTGCAGACGGGGAAGAGTGGCTGAAAAGCTGCACAGTGAGAAATGACCTGAGGGTGCTGGTTGACAGTGGCTGAACCTGAGCCAGATGTGCCCAGGTGGCCAAGAAGGCCAGTGACATCCTGGCTTGTATCAGGAATAGTGTGGCTAGCAGGGCTGGGAAAGGGATCATCCCCCTGTACACAGCACTGGTGAGGCCACACCTCAAATCCTGTATTCAGTTTTGGGATGCTCAATACAAGAAGGACATTGAGGGACTAGAACATGTCCAGAGAAAAACTTCTTCACTGAAAGAGTGGTTAAACATTGGAATAGGCTCCCCAGGGAAGTGGTGGACTTACCATCTTTGGAAGCGTTCGGAAAAAGTAGATGTGGCACTTTGCAGTATAGCTCAGTGGGCATGTTAGTATTCAGTCAAAATTTGGACTAGTTAATCTTGAAGGTCTTTTCTAACCCTAATGATTCTATGTAGGAAAATAGGAAAGCTTAAGAAAGTCTACATGGGGACAGTGCAGCTTGGAACCTTGGCCCATTTAAGATAGCAAACTCCCCATCAGAGGCAAGGGAGTCAGTGTCTCTTTTCAAAGTCCATCTGGGAAGATTCTCAAAGTACAGGAAACAGCTGGGAAAGCCTTATGCTTCCTTATCTGGGAAGCTGTGGGGTCCTCTCCTGTTTTCTCCTGGACACAATGGAGCAGTCCATGTCTTGAGACAGATGGTGAAGGAACTGATAAGAGGAGAGGAATAGTTCCTGAAGCCCTCCCACCTACAAGTGGGCTCAACTCCTCTGAGCAGCTCTTTTGAGGTGAAATCCGGGCCAGTGGGTGACCCTGCACCTGGACTCATAATGACATTCAGGATGCATACTGCAAGATTAGGTAACAATGTAGGAGCAGGAATCTCAATGCTTGGACGACAGAGATAGGAAAGAACTAGTTCTAGTTGACACTCACAGCTGTGACAGAAGCACAAACAAGTTCAATACCCTTGAGCTTTTTGGTATAAATTCCCCTAGAAGAGTTTTTAAGAGATAAGAACTCTTAGCACATGGCTGGTATTTTCCCACTGCTGAAAAGTCCAGACACACGTCAAGAAAATGGACAGATGGTACAAATGGTGAATGCAGGGATCTTCCTTTGCCTTACCACTTTTCTTGTGTGGCTGTTTCTTAACCCAGATCAGGGCATATAGAGGAAGAAGAAAAGTGAAGTCTGTGCTATGCCCATTCTTTGCAAGTGGATTGAGGTTTTCTTTTCAGTAAAGGTGCTGATTTGTGGGTTAGTTTTCTGGGCTCATTCACCACATCTTTGCTGCTAGTTAGGCAATGGTTTCCCTTGAGCAGTGGAAGGAATGGGCAGCACTGCTGTGATGTTTTCCACTTATACAGGATGTGGGATGAACTATTCTGCAATCAGCTTATCATAGTCAAATAACTGCAGTTTGCCAGAAGGGCAGAAAGGCTTTCGATTTCATGAAAAATACTGTAGCAAGAATGGGAAACTGTGCGAGTTCTTCACTGCCACCACCAGAGCTGGAGGAAAGAAAGAGAGGGAGGGGATTTCCCCAGTATTTTAAGCCCAGTAATGGGGATTTCTTTTTTACACTGCACTGCTTAGACAGCTGACGCAGCTGTGGCTCTGAGCCGACCTCAGAGACTCTAAGGTCTAGACTTTAAAGTCTAAAGCTGGACAGAGTAGCTTAGAATATAATCCCTAATTAAAACCTAAAGTGGGGACATCATAGAAAAAAATTACACCCTTGGTCAGTCAGGAGGAGATGTCTTCACCCATTTCATCATCCATCCCAGCACTGACTGGCAGTGCTCTTGTCCCCGTACGAAATCTCATATCCACATCTTCAGGCATTTCTCCATCCCATTAGAGATTTTTAGGCCAGTATGAGGCAAATGGATCATATGCTTGCTCAGCCTCAAAGCTGAGTGTTATTTTACACCAAAATGCAGAGCATAGAAGTGCTGGCAAAGTCTCCTACTGGGAGATGGGAAGGGAAAAATGTGTTGGTGAGGTTTGGAATGTCAGTTGAGAAGTGTGAGGCATTTCTATGCCATCAGAGCCAGTATTAACAGAAAAACAGATTTGATCATCAAGGTAAGTCCTTGTTGGCCTGTGTTTTCCAGCCTCATTAGTGAGCAGTCCCGATGGGATTGATGCTGAAGTTACATTCATGTCCTGAGGAGAGAAATTGTCCATCTAGCCTTCTCTGCAGAAGTGGCCTTTCCCACCCTGTGGGTCTCCTCCAGGCAGACATTAGACAGAGCAATGGCTGTACTGGCTTTGGAGGTCCCTCAGAGAAAGATAGGCACCAGTGTTTGGCACCTGGCTGGAGAATGCTGTGTGGCATGGATCCTCATCCTGTCTTTGCCTTAGAGGTGGAGGCTGGGAGAAGGAAGAGATAGCATTTGCTGCTGGTGTGCAGGGGTCAGTGGGGGGGCCCCCCTTCCCACTCCCCTCCGTTACAGTATCGCTGTCCTGCAGGTCCAGTGGGTCAGGAAAGTCAGTGTCCCGCTGGCACACGGCCTCAGCAGGTTGTAAAACTGCTTTGTCCATCACCTTCTCATCCTGTTCCAGAACCGGTGTTGGTGAGGTGCCTTCACTCGCCTGGAGAGCCCCAGGAACAGCCATGGCCTGCTGGGCTTCACCTGCTGTCTCTTCCAGGAAGGAGCTCTTTGGGAAGCCCTGGGTTGCCCCCATACAGTGAAAGAAGTTGCTGGGCAACACATTCATGCCCTCTGCCAGTGTGCAGAGGTCTGGGGAGGGCAGAGCCTGGTAACACTCGTCATCCTTGCTGCCACTGCCCTCCTGGGTGAAAGGCTCGTAGGTGAAGTAGACCTGACAGGGCTCGATCTCAAAGGAGTTGGAAAGGTGGAAGAAGAAGTAACCTTGGTTGGTGAAGCAGCTGGATCCAGAGTGCACACTGGTTTCTACGGGAGGATCGGGAGTCAGGGTTCCCTTGGAAAGTAGAAACCGGGATTCCTGGTCATTCTTCTGCATCACCTCAAGCACGGAGATCTCTGGGATTGTGCTGTTCATGCACAAGGAAGATGTGGAGAATGGGGAGGAGAGCCATTTCTGGTGGGGAAGAAACACAAGAGAGAGAGAGACTATGACTGCCAAAGTAAAGCACTCAGAGAGGAACCAAAGGTTTTTTCTACTGACTGGCCACAGAAATCAAGTGAACCCTTCTCTGTCCAAGCAAGGGTTAACAGAGGTGGTGGGGAGGGAAATTCCCATTCATGATGTCTCATCTGCAGGATATTCAGAGAGAGTGTGTCATCCTGTCACTTTAAAATTAAGAGTGGATCTTGATCTATGTTTTGAGATTTCTGGAGCAGAGAATTTAAGATGGAGATTCAAAGTGAAACAAAGGGAATAAAAAAGGTAGGAAAAACCCTTACAAAACCATAACATGAAGCGAAGCACAAACAACAGCATTGAGGTGCATCTCATGCAATCTATTCCTTGGTGCTGAACAAGCTTCTGATATATCCACATGGCCATATGCAGATTTCTTGTTTAAAGTGCTCTTCCAGGCCCCTTGTGCCTAATTTTCACATTCATCATGAGCAACATCCTGCAGTGCATCATTATCCTTAAAAATAAATGGTTTTCATGACACCCAAATCCATTGCCTCTATGGCTTGTAAAGCAAAATTTTCAAGTTCTTTCTGCACTGATAAAGTGTCTGGAGTGCCTGCTGCACAACCCCAACTCCAACCCCAACCCCCTACTCTTCACTCTTTCCCTGTAGTTCAAGCTTTCTAAGCCATTTTACACCTTGGCTTTTCCAAAGCTTTGCTGCTTCTGAACCCTCTGCTCTTTGTTTCCATCCTTCTTAAAACAAGATGCCCCTTGGGATCACCTCCCACGTCTTGCATCTGACACTCCCTTTAATGCTGCACAGAATGGTAATTGTCTCCTTGCAGCTGCCCATACTCACAGAGAGCCTAGGGGAAGGGGAATAGTGGAGTGGGAAAAGAAAGGAAACAGACAAGAATGCAAGGAATAGCTAAGTGCTATCCAGTGTGATGGCAGTTCACAGCAGGAGCAGAGAAGCTCACAGAGGGAAATCTAGGGAAGAGCTGGGCAGCCTAGGGCAGGTAGGGAGGCACTGAAGTGGGAGGCAAGGGGATGCTGAGAGGCCAAGTTCCCTCCTCCAGGTCCCTGGTTGTCTCTCAGGCTGCTGATTATGGGAGCAGGGTGCTGTGTTTTATGTGGTTTGTAATTTCTCTGTTCTGTAATTAGAGATGCCTCAGCTGAGCATTAGGCTTTAGAAGGGCAGAAAACAGAACTTAAGCAGAGAACCCAGCAGCTGGTGCTACAGGCACATATATAACGTGTGCAGGTGTATCTGTCCTGGGCACGTGCAGCTGGACTCTCCTTTCCCCCATTGCTCCCTGTTATGGTCCCACCCCCAGTCCAATACCTGAATGTCACCTCCGTGAACTGAAACAAGTGGGGGAAAAAACTTCTCAGGGTCTGGGATGTGCATCTTCAGGATCTTCTTAAACCTTGAGGAAAAAGATTGAGAGGGACAAATGAAGCAGGGCCTGATCCTGATCACTGTCACTGTGGTGGGGGTGAAAGAGTGCACTGCAATTCACAGGTACTGGGCTGGCATGTGGGAGAGGTAAAATAAAGTCAAGCCTGAGGGCTGTCCTTGCTCTTGAGTGGTCTGAGAGGCACTAGCTGAGCCACGAGATGTACAGAGATGAGACTGATAAACCCAGCACTGGAAAATACATTTCCATCAGCCTTTTCCCTGGGGAAGGACAATCCTTGGTTTTAGTGGTTTCTTCCCTGCTTTGCCTGGTCACCTTAACCTCTCCACCTGCCACCTTCAGCCCCTGATCAGCTGAGCAGACCTCCCTTGTCTCCAAGCTCTGGCTGCTGTGAGCTGCTCCTTCTTTGTTTTGCTGCTGCCACAATGACTCAAGGATCACGTGGCCTGAGCAGGGCCATCACTGGGAAAGCTCTGCCACAGCTCTCTGCCCTCCTAGCAGGACGCTGCATGGCATAGATGGCTGTGCAAGCCATCTGGGTGAGTATGCCTTGCATTGTCCAGAGGCCTCTCCTTCCCTGGAACCAGTGTGTTGTCATCCTGAGGCAGCATGAAGTGGTCTAATCTGTTCCTCAGTTTCTAAGAGTGGTTGGATCATCTTGTCATCTCTTTGCTGAAGCTCTGCTACAGGATGTTCCAAGGAAAAAACCCTCCTGACCTCTGGAGGCAATCGGTGTACTCTCTGAAGCATCAGAACTTGCTAGCTCTTGCATATAAATTACCTTACATCGTTGCTGATGCTATTTTTATTCATGCATGTCTAATCCTTCCTTGCATCTTACCTCAGCATTATTCTGCACTCAATTCCCCTAGGTTAATTATACTTTGTGGAGAAAGGAGGCCTTTTTAACTCTCTGTGCTGTACATCTAGCACTTCCTCTACTTTGTATTGTGACTCAGGGTGAAATAGTGACCAGTGACTTTCTCAGTATCCATCTTCCTTCAGTATGGTTCTCTGTCTTTCCTTACAAAGAAACCATCCAGCCTCTGCAACTTCATCCCTGAGAATGTTTGTCCCTGCTCCCTGCCATGAATATTAGCACCCTGCTTCTTTACCCCTGACCTGAGATGAGAAAGCCTATGACTGTTTCTAACCTTGCCAAGCTGAGAGGTCACTGTTCCTACTACTGTGTCAAGTAACTTCGTGAGATACTTTCAGTCCTTAATAAAAGCGGTGTCTGGGTAGAAACACTGGCAAAGAAGTTTTGAATCATGTAGGTTTTATCCGTGTGTGAGGACTGCACAGACCAGGGAGAACAAGAACTGTACTCCTCACTCATGAGTTTTGCCTGCAGGCCCAATGTCACCTCATCCTGCCTGAGCTCCTGCTGGAATGTTTAAATGAGAAAGTAGTGGTAACCAGGCTTGCTTGGTCCTCGCTACAGGGAGAGTTCTCAACCCAGTGACCTGCTTTTGAAGAGGCAATTTTGATGCATCCCTGCCAGGAAACACCAATCTAACCCCTGGGCAACAGATGTGCTGAGGCAGCTGTTTTAAATTTAGCTAGGGCATGGCACCAGGGCATGGCAACAAGGTCACAGGAGCATGGCACAGTATGACAGTGCTGGTGAAACCACATCATCTTGGGTGGTGTTATTTCTCCACAGGCAAATATCAGTCTCAGAACTGATTGGCTTAAAGCCATCTCTATCCTGAGTAAGACCAAGTGAAAAACAATCTGAGTTTTGAGAATACACACAAGATACAGGAGAGGAACAAAGATGTAAACTTAATGCTCAATTACCATTTCAGTGTCCGTAAGTTAATGAGGAAGGCAGTCCCAATGATCACAAAGGCCAAAGTGCTCACTATCAGAACTGGCAGAACTGGCTGGGATGTTCCTGCAAGATGAGAAAAATGAGGAAATGGCTGTTGAAATCTAACCAGGATTCTATAGGTAGAAGCTGCAGTCCTTTCATGGCTGTTCAAGGTGATCGAAGTATGTCTTTGCTATACTTTTAGATAATACTATAGTATTGTCTAGAATTATAATATACAGGTCAGAGTATATGTGAGTTCTGCTGTGTTGTGTAGGATGCCTTTGAGCTGATAAGGGTTTCAGAGTCTAAGCATTGCTTAACAAATGATTTGTGCTGAACAGCTTAAATTTCCTGGTCATAACAGCACCACAGCTAGGGGTTGCCACAGATGAGGTGGCACAGTCTGCTAGTTGAAGTGTCCACCATCCTGTCTGCTTCATTGCCAAGGAAAGCAGGGACTCCTAAAACCAGCTAAAGTGGGGTTGGAGGCTTTAAACAGCATTAATGGTCAGTGGGGGAGGAGTCATGGGGTTCACAGGTCTCTGAGGAGGCAACAGTGTAAGGATAGAGAAGGTTAGGGATCAAGGGACTGGCTTCTTTCTTTGGAGAGGAGTAGGGAAGCATTAGGAGGCTAGGAAGTTTACAACTTTACACCATATTTTAGTACTTGGGTTGTAGGTTAGGACAAAGAGACTGGGTTCCCACATTGCCAGGGCTGTCAGCACTCCTCAGGCTTGTTTGGCATCATCTCAAACATTCCTAATCTGTCTCTTTCACACTTATCTCCCCAGTGCACCTTTGCTTGGTCTTGCTATTCTGGTGCCTGTTTCCTCTGCCTGCCCCTCATCTCCTCCCATCCCTCCTGTCCCTTGGTCTGGTCATGCAGGGAATCTCTGGAGCAGTTAGGAGAGAACAGAGAAAAATAAAAGATGGAGGAGACATTTTTAGCACATTCTTCCTTTCCCTGTCCTTGAGATGCTGCTCAGATCACTTTGTCTCCTCTGCCTCTGGTACCCTGGTTATCTTTGGGTCTTGGTTGCTATGACAACTGGTTGCGGCTGTATCCTATTCACTGACATCACACACTGTCAAAATTTGATCGCCACAGCAACATAGTGCCCTTTCTAAACATAGCTCTTCTGTTTATACCAACACCAGGAACAACAGGGAGGGGTTGAGCAGAGGCAGGATGGGGGCAACATGAGAAGGAATAACCTCTACCTGCTTATTTTCTAGAAAAAGATGTCAGAGGCCACAGCCACTGGCTCATGCAAATATCAGCAGACCTGTTTTTGAAAGGGTCTTATCATGCATGTAAGTCTTTCCCAGTTTCCATGAGACTTTTCTTCCCAGGATTGGGTGTTCTTCAGCTCAGGAGCTGAGAGCTGTTTCACTGCATTTCACTGATCAATACCTCCACTGGGCCATTTTAGGAAGCTGGGAGAATGTTCCCAGGTAACATTAGCCCCTGGGAAAATGCCAATCCTGGCCACTGCTTCTGCTGGTTAGACATCTGGCCTTACTGCTCTGGGGAAGCAGTCCCTGATTTACACCTGTGGATTTTGCCTGGCTTCCGGAAGTCAGAGGGGCTTTGCTGGGGTGAGGGGATCTTTGCCCTTAAGCCGTGATGCTGAGATGATCTCACCCAACTGATCAGGAGGGACAGCTTTCAACCTTTCTATTATACTTTGGTCAACATAGTTCTCTCTACACATCTTCCTTCAGCTTCTTACCCTGTTTTGGCCATTCTACCTCGTTTGCCCTGAGTCCCTGTTTTCCCCTCAGGGTCAGACTCTCTGACTTACCCCTATGGTCAGTGTGTGTCCTCCACAGGACCGGCTTGCTCCAGTCACTCCACACGCCTTTGTAGCTGCTTCTGGTGCTTGGCCTTGCACGGACAGCTGCCTCATATTTTGAGTTGGATGAAAGTCCCTCAAAATTTACCCACATCTGGTCCTGTTCAATGGGAAAGTTTGCAGCCTCCTGGGAGTACGGCAAATTTAGAACATAGTCAACATCCTGGTTTACAGCCTCATGTAACCCATCTTCTCCAAGGCCCTCAGAGAAGACCTGTCTCAAGTCCTTACACTTCGTGAACAGCTTGTTCACCCTGAAGGAAAATTCTTCTTTGCTTTGCTTTTCTCATCCCTTTCAGGGCTGTCCTGGAACTGTCTGATTTTTTTTGTGACAGCACTAAGTAAAATAGAATCCCCATCTGCCTCCTTGTCATCACCAAACACTGGCAGCAGGTGACACAGATAAAAGAGCAGGGGCTGTCATCCTCTCTCCAGCTTCACCAGAACTGGTTACATCCTGAGAGGAGGCCCAGGAGAAGTCTTGGGGGACATAAGCAAGACCAGGATTTACCCAGGACTCACATGGTAACACGCCCCAGTCTCCCCCTCTGTACTCACCTCCCAGGACTGACTCACGTGTCGGTACCGCACTTGGTACTCCCGCTTCCCATCCAAATAGTGAGAGGAAATATTCAGGCTCCATGTTAGGTTGGAGGTGTTTTCAGTTATGTTAGCCAGCTGGAGGTTTCCCGGAGGCCTCAGCTTTACTGGAAAAAGAGAAGAAGCAGGGCTGATATCCCCATACTCTGTCCATAGCAGGACTGAACATCAAGCCCCTCAGCAGCAGGACATCTCCTGCTTGAGACAGGTAAACTCACACAGCCAGCAAAACTATATCCCAAGCAGATGTTTTTCTTCTGGATTAGTGAGCTGAATCCTTACAGCAAAGACTAAGACATGCCAAACCTGTCCTAGAGAAGGGTGGAAGCACATAACTAGAGGGGCAGAGGAAAAGCAGCAAGACTTTCCATCCTTCTTGCAGCACACTTGAGGGCAGCTGAGCTATCATCACCTGTTTGAAGCCAGATATGGAACAAGACAGGATGTGGCTGGCATGACACTCCATGACAGAGCAGCAAGTTGCAGGAGTCAAAATTGTGCTCATTGTAGCAGAGGACAAGCAAAAGACAAAGGCCTAAAATCAGCTGTGGGTGTTGCATAGGAGTGGATGAGGAAGGAAAATTAGCTATCCTCTCATGGGGAAGCTTCAGAGACCAGAAGGCAGATGAGTACTCACTGTTTTCAAATGGACTGAAGTTTATTATTTGCACAGGTATTTTGGTTTTTTTCTCTCCAGTGTGACAATGGACAGAAAAGTTAAGACGGTCTGAAATGGTGAAGCACTGATTCTGCAAGGAAAATTAACCATTAGTGACAATGAAACATCATGAATAAGCATTTAAATTTCTGAGCATTGCCTATGCATATAATGGTTATGTGTACTTGACAATAAATATGGAAGGTATTTGTGGCAGAAGGACATAAATCTCAGTGGTGAGTGAGGAACCAAAATTTTATATTTCATGTGGATGGATTTTTTTTGTTTGCTTATTGGCAAGAAGGACACAAAATATTTTGATACACTAGTTTCTTGGGATTTCTGTATGTGCTGACTAAGCAGGAAAAAAAGTTACTCTCTATGAGTGACATTTATTGACAAATTTTATTTTTACCAGAACATTTTATGTTCCCTGGTAAGACTGAAACCGCATTAGTATTAAACATGGCACTTGAAATGCAGTGATGCTGAAGGGCCACATACACCATACAGTACTGAATAAGCAACAGAGAAATTAGCTTGATTAGAAAGAAAAGATTTTGGAGCTATATACCAACCCTGCAATTTGTCTTTGCGCGTGGTATGCAAATGTATGAAAGCTTGCCTGTCATTAGAACTGCTTGTGACTTTACCAATAAAAATATTATCTCAAATTTGGGTGGGTGTTTTCTGAAAACATGGGGACTGCAGTGACTCTGAATGTGACTGAAGGAAGTACATAATGGATCTAAAATAAGACTGATTTAAATAAAGAATAA
Source organism: Rhabdornis inornatus (assembly GCA_013397075.1). Taxonomy (NCBI): domain Eukaryota; kingdom Metazoa; phylum Chordata; class Aves; order Passeriformes; family Rhabdornithidae; genus Rhabdornis; species Rhabdornis inornatus. The sequence goes on along the minus strand of VWZS01003242.1, from coordinate 768,762 downwards.
TAGTTAGAAGATTTGCATCACCATTAGCTCCAATAATGTGTTGCTGTTGCATCTTGCATTAGACACGACTAACCACACTTCACAGTAGCTAATGATCTGGAAAATGGTATTGATATTTTCTAGGAAAATAAGAACAAGAGGTCACCTCAGAGCTGGTGGTGATATCCATCCCTCCTCAGGGGAAGGGACTGGGGCCAAACACAGGTGATTGAGACATGGGAACTGCATATGATCTGTCTGTCCAGCAGCTCTTCTGCATGCATCAGGACTGCATGACCCAGCTCACAATGAAGCCAATCCCTCCTTCCTTCCTTCAAACCCACAGGAGGCATGTATATCAACAACATGCAACACCAAGCCCAATCCCAGACCCAGAGTCAGGGATTAGGTTTGGGCTTTTTTTACTACTCCTGGATGTTACACTGTTTATACACCCAAAATGCATATATAAATCCTTTCCACTTTGTCATTAGCCAGGACATCCCAGATGAATTACTCACATTAACATTTTGGCTGAAGGTTTTGATGCATCTCCTCAATCCTGTCATATGCTCTGCCTTGGGTAATTTGCAGTGCTTCTTGTGCTTTTCAGGTGAGGGAAATAACTCCAGTAAGCTGGGAAGTTATAGTTTTGTAGTTAGTCAAATATTATGTAACACTAAAGGGCTTTCAAAGCATTTTACATCCCACTGTATTTGCTGAACAGGTTACAGCCAAGATTTAATCCTACTTTCTCTCCCTATTGTATCACTCAGACAAATTTCAAGTGCTGGTACATGGAAGTCAATGCACCCCAGTTATTTCAAGGTAAATATAACAGCAGATTTCCAGTTTCAAAGATTTCACAAAACCCTCTTCCTATCTTCTCTCCTTCCTGTTGATATCAGAGGGCATACAGAGCCCAAACTCACCTACAGCAACATGGCTCTGTAAGGCAGGTGCCTGTTTCAGCCCCTCTAGGATTTACAGGTCCCCTTCCAGACACTGACAGTCCTGTAGGATCTCAGCTACTCAGTGACATGTACCTTCTGAGCCAGGTCACATCTCAGTCAGCCAGGACAGCGTAACCTCTGTTCTGCTCTGACAAGTGTGTCTGGAGGGCCCCAGCTGAGCTATGGCATGGGGTGTGGCAGGGTGGAGAACATCTGTGGGGTTGCAGCTGGGGCAGTGTCTGACTGAGGTGCCTGTTCCAGCTCCAAGGTCAGACCACGCCAGGGACTCACTGACAGTGGGGAGGGTTTTCTTCCTAGAGCCCGGATCAAAGAATGGCACAGTTCCACATCTAGCCCCAGTTCTAGCCACAGTCTCTGATTCACACCCATGGAGCAACATAAATGTTTTAGCTTTCTAGATCCATACACCAGCCCCAAGATTTATTTGCCAATCTAACGCAGTTGGAAGTGTCTCTACGACAGCGACAAGCAGCCCACCCAATGACAGAATCTCACTGAATCTCTCCTTATGACAGGCACCGAGGGCAGCCCTGGGGTTGGCTAGTAAGCCTCTTGGCTGCAGATGTCCTATTTGGAGATGACAGAGACTCAGCCAGCCCCCACTGCACTACTGGTCAAACACTTCCCCTCTGCTGGGAGGCATATGGGAAAGGAAAACATCATGGACTGGAAGAGATGAAAAAGCCAGGGAAGAGAAGGGTGACAGTATTTTTCTTCATTCATTGTTGCTCAGGGTGCAACATCTCAGCTCATGCTGGCAATTGCCAAATGGCCTCTGTATAACTTCAATTCCACCCTTCTCCAGCCCCATCTCTATGCATTGCGAGCACTCATTTAAGAGAGCCAGCCTGAAAAATATTCCAGGCCGGAGCTTCTGAGCTCTGTTCCCAGCCTGATAAGCTGGTCCAGCTGAAGGCTAGGGAGAATTTCTCCCAGGATGATAACTTGGTCAAAATAGAGAGGAATTAATAACAAAGATAGAACACCTGTTGTGGTGCGTGACCAGGACCCGGGAATGGGGTGTCTTCTCTCTGAACCAACCATCTTTTTTCTCTTCTCTTGGAGTTGTGAGTCATGCGATAAAAACCAGTGTGTTTCTGAATAAACTTATCTCTCTCTTTCATATCATGAAAGAAGACCATGTAGCTGTGCATCCTATTTTCGCTGCACCTAAAGGGTTAATACCCCTTTCCACGGCTACAATGCATCCTCATTTTCCATTGAAAATGCCTTTCAGTCCAGAAGGTGTCTGCCAAGGAAGAGGGATTTTTTGAAAAGTGAAGTTCAGATAGAGCCATGGAGCTGGAAGATGGGTTGTGCTAGACGGTTTGGGACTGTCAGATGGCAAATATTGTGCAGTGGCTGCCAGCATCTCAGCCCACACGGAGACGGAGACAGAGTTCAAGATAAAACACCTCAGCTCTGTGACTCCACTACACCTGGCCTGGGAAGCGGAAGCCTACATATTTGTAAAATGGCATTGTTTTTCCTCAGTCTCTCCAGTCACCCACCTGTCACAAAAGCCTTTCTCTGATAAAATCTCCAGCTGGCATGGTGCTTCAGCCAGGTCCCTGCCTGGGTCCCAGTCGCAGAAGAGAGCTGCCCGTGAGTCATACCAACAAGTGAGCCTGGAGGTGCCTGCCAGCAGAGAAGAGATAGACAGCAATGTGGCTTAATTAGCAACAATGCTTGGCATTAATCATCACCCCAGACAATGCTGCCCCTTCCCAAACTACTGACTGACTCCTCTGCTGGGCAACTCCAAGTAAGAAAGGCAGTGCCACTCATTTCTCAATATCCTCGGAGGCTGATGTGCTCATATTGCAACCTCTTCTGCCTGCATGTTACAACACAAACATTGCACAGCCACATACTGTGGTGCCCACACTGCCCTGGCTGACTCCCCTCCCAGTTCACCCAACTGGCGCAGATGAAAGGAATCGCTTCTTACCTTGTGCCGAGTCTGATGCCCGCAAGGGAGACATGAGGCTGAACAGGCAGAGGTGAGACAGAAGCAGCAATGAGGGCTTCATCAGTATTGGTGACATGCTGAAAGAGAGAAGACACCCCCATAACACAGCTCAGCAATGGAACTTATGAAGATGTCAAGATGTCATCACACAGGAGGCATCCACTGTCCTAGGATGCAGCGCCGGTCTCCTAGGTTCAGAATCTCATATCCCTTCCACTCTGGAGTCTGCACTTTTCCCTCAGCACCTCACTCTTCTCCTGCCTTGGGTGCTTTTCTCAGCAGTGAAGCTGTTCACAAGGCAGCACAGAGGCTATTTGCAGGAATCATGTCCTCTGAAAACGCGTGAGTGAGCGCACAACAGTCCGTGCGTGTTGTCTCAGGCTGCCTGCTGACTCAGGTAGAGAGTGCTGCCTCGGCTGCGCACAGCTTGTGCTTTGAAGAGCTTCTTTTTTTGGTAAACCCTAGGGCTGAAATAACTAGGTGCTTGCTGAGTAAGAGGGTCCCTGGATGCAACTGACAGAAGTCAGTTGCAGAGCTCATGGCTTAGGAGGCAGATTTTGAATAGCATGTTTGGGACAGGTGGGGGAATCAGGGAGAATAAAGTGTTTACCAGGCTCTAGAAAGTCAAGGCTTTACCATATCAAAAAATACTGCATAGTAGTGCACGAACTAGGCATCATGCCCTCCAAGTAGACCCTTGCTCTGCCTTGGAAGGACTCGTGATTTTAGGCGTATCAGAAAATCTGGGCTTTGTAATTAGGAAACTCAGCAGCAGCCCTCATCCAGCCCAGGCACTCAGGGAGCCTCCTTGTCTTACAAAGCCTGTACAGTCATGTTCCATATTAAACAGACTGGCCTTACAGTCATCTCATCCAAGCCTCTCTCTCCCCATCCACCCGGACACCCCTACCTTGAGATCTGCCTTTGCCCACAGGAGAAGGAACCACCCTCACCCCTCCCCAACCCTGGAGCTCAGGCAGACCTGAAGAAAACAAGATGGAAGCGCCCCTGGACCTTGCTGGGACTGCCAGAAGAGTGTGAAGAGAGGGTTTATAAAGGGCTGGCATGAGCTTAATACCAATTCCCGTTGTGATAAAAGATTAGTTTCAGAGGAAGAAAAACATGATGACAACACATTAGCAGACTGAGGAGAGAAAGAGAGAAAGCAGGCAGCGTGGTTGTGAGATGCGGGGTATGATTTGAGAGGACTGTGGAGAGACAAAGAGATAAATACGTTTGCAACCCTTCCCAACGGCGAGATGCAGTTTGTCAGATTGAAACTCCCTCTAAGATGCTTTCAGATCAGCCACCCCCATGTGGGAGAGAGCTGGCATTGCTCCCTTTACCTTCCAGCTCCAGGCACCGAGCAGTCCAGATGAAGGGAGTCCCTGGGGTCGTGAGGTTGAATGGCAGCAGGTGCTGAATGTCAAACAGTGAGGGGAAGGGGGAGGGGGAGAGTGGTGAAGGCAGATATCCTGGCTCAGTGCATGTCCATGAGAGAAGAGGGGCCTACAGCCCAGCAGTTCTGCTCCAAAGCTGTTTCTCTCATATATGCATGGTCTCTCTCCGTCTTCTCCCTCTCACCTGTGCACAGGAAGCTGCTGCTTGCTTGCCTTGTCAGACTGAGACAAGGCCCCAAAGTATCGAAAAGGCTAGTAAGGCCAAGAATTAAAAAAAAAAAAAAACCAAACCACATTTTACTTCCTGCTGATAGAGCAGTAAATGCAGAAATGGGGTTAGAGGGGTCAGGTGTTAGCACTGCTTAGACATTCTGGGACCAGTTTCAAACCATCGCTGGGAGGCAAAAGGGAGAGCAAAAAGGACTTCTTGGGATATTGGCAGGACCCATAGCTTCCTCTTTTAGACACCCAAATGGATCACTCATATTGCTCTCAGGGTCTGCACAAGTTTAGAGATCACTTTGAAACTGGGAATAGGAGTCTGTCTACAGTAGAAATACCATGAACCACTTCGTGAAAAATAGCTGGAGTTAATGATCTGAGCAACACCTGAATGAAACCAGACTTCGTTGCCCCAGCTTTAGAGGATCCATGCTGGGTTGCAGTGGGAGTGGAACCAGGTCAATGCTGTGTATGAACAAGTTTGAGGCACACCCTCACACTTACAGATGGTGTGACACCACAAGAACACCCATCCCAGTGCCTCCCTACCCAGCCAAACACCCTGTTCACTCCACAGAAGGAAGAACTACCTCCTCTGCTCTGAGCCTTGCAGCTAGTCCAGCCAGGCAATACTGCCCTGCAGTAGCTGCAGAGCCTATTTGGCATGGCTTGTCCATTCAACAGGCCAGACGCAGACACAAAAAATATTTCCACCTTCTTCCAAAGCTTCCTATGCCCTCACCTTTGCAGACAGATAGCCCCTTTCTTTGCCTTCACATCCCAAGCCAAGGTAGATGTACAAATACAAATCCACAGCCTGATGGTTGCCTGATTCACAGATAGACGTGGACCTGCAAACGTGTCCTCACACCCCTCTCTCTTTTCCATACAGAAATAGAATTCTCTGAAGTGCAGCACATCATGTTTCCTGTCTGGTCTGGACTGCATGATGATGGCCGCTGGTGTGAGGCCAGATGATGAGAGTCTCCTCTCGCATGTACAGTGGCCACCACACTCGGTGCTCCTCATCTTTCTCTCCTAGAGCAGCTCAAGGCCCAAGCTCAGGTTTGGCAAGAAGGTTTTGCTGATCAAAAGTTGCCAGAGGTTACTCACAAGTCTCCAGGCAGCTCCTGTTTGAGGACTCTCTGAACCTGGAGGATGAGACCTGGTTTACTTGGATTCAGGTAGTGGGAAAAGGGTATAGGAGGAGAATGGGTTCTTAGTCCAGGAAGCCCAGCCCAGAGACTGGATCTTAGAAGATACTAGACCTTAAAAAGAAATAGTGTTGGAGCAAAACAGTAGTTTGAAGGCAGAGCCCTTTTGCAGAAGGCTGCAATAGTCAATCCTCATGGCCATTTCTGCGAAAGCATTGCAATTGATCCAGAACTAAACACTCACTTAGCCAGCAGTAGTGGAGTGCAGCACCTCTTTCTTCACCACACACAACAAGGACCAGGAGTCTTGAGCGCTGTCATTTGAATGCATCTGAAAACTCTTGCCATGGCCAGGCTTGGGGAGGACAGCTAGGGAATCAAAACCAGCCAGCCTCTGCTGACGAGGAGCAGGGGAGAGGATGGGCTGTGTGCTCTCCTGCTCTGGTAACTGCTGGCTGTGTATGTTGCACCTTAGAGGCTCCCACTGGGATGGAGATGTAATGGCATAGATCATCAGACCACCTTTCCCAGGAACTCTGGAAATGAGTGTAGCTTACTCTGGCACAGAAATCCTCAGCTGAAGCAATGAAATTCTCTGTGAGTAAGCTCTTGGTATCACCAGTGTTGCAGCTGCAATGGAGCATTCATGTTAACCATAATTTTTCCTGTTTGTCCTTCAGGCTAGAGAAACCTATGCCTTCTTTAAGACCAGAGATCACTTTGGGAAAGCAAGTGCATAAAGCACAGGTTTTTTATTGTTCAGCTTATCAAGCAAAAAAAATCTCTACTGATTCCCATATTTTTCTATTTTTTTTTTAATGCATAAAAATCATACTAGCTTGATTGTGCACTATGGTACCTGAAATAGTGGAAGAGGAAAACTTAACATTTAGTCAGTCCCTATAGGAGATGGGTGACTGATGCAGTTGGAAACAAGTTGGAAACAGGCCTCTCTGGAGACCATTTTTTTTCTAGATGTATTTCTCTACAACAGATTCTTGTGCAGAATTTCTGTCACCTAGTAAGGACTGATGTCACATTGAAGATTTTACCACAGAGGGTCCCAACGGGAAACCAGCACTCCTCTGCCAAGATGCCCTTGCTCAATAAGGGCTATACCTCTTTGTCAAGGGCAATTGGAACTGACTGACTTCCAAAACCGTGAAAGGAGGGGGAATTATAGGATGGATCAGCTACAGACATCCAAACCTTGATGTGTGGAGACAAACTCCCCTCCCAAGCATATTTTCCTTGGAAACACAGTTTAAAATGTATTGAAGCAACAACTGTGTGGCATAAATAAGAGAGGGTTTCCTCCAGAGACGTGATAATGGTATATCCAGACCCCACCTGGCACATGTAAATTATGCTTGCTGTCAGCACAATTTTCGAACTTGATTGCCCAAGATGTTTTGCTACTGAGAATGTGGCACTTTTTATCTCCTTCACACTGACATTGTTAGGAATTGTGCCATTTGTGATGTGAGAAGCCAAAAAAAACCACATTGTCAGCAACACATGTGAGGTGTTCTTGTCTTTACCTTCCTGTCCCATAATGGTGGCTGAGATGCGTAAACTCTGCAGTCAGTGTTGTTGTTCAGCGTCAAAGTGGCAGGTAGAAGTGTGATGATGGAGGTTTGGTTAAAGGTGTTGTTTGGTCCAGATTGGTTTCAGGGACAGCATAAGTTTTAAAAATACCCAAGACTGAGGCATGTACTTATGCACAAGACTTCTTCCCGTCACACTGCTTTCCATTAGAGAAGAGAAGTGCTGCTGAAGCTGCTCATTTTCAGTTATGTGTCCACTGAGAGTCTCTGCAAAATGGCAAAGGTGAACAGGGGAACAGACACAGAGAAGAAGTGTGAAGGGCAAGAGTGTTTTGAAACTACTCCACATTCGTTAGGCTGGGGACATCCCTTCCATTTGCTGGCTCTCAGTGGGACCAGAGTGCCTGGCTAATTGGGGTGCCTTGCAAACTGCCCAGCCCACTGGGGTGAGCTCAGTGGAGGGCTCAGCAGATCCATCTCGGTGTCCTGTCCCCACAGCCCTCTGGAATGGAGCAGTGGGAAGGGCACAGAACCAGCAGGACGTGAAGGGATGAGGACAGAGATGCCCTGATGGCCACTAAAGTTCGCTTCCTGACAGGATACACTGCGAAGGTCTCTAGAAGCTCTGCAAGTTATTTCTGGTACTTTCCAAATAATGTTGTTTTAACTATAACCTTTGCATTGAATTTCCTGCCAATCGTATGCGTGCGCTTCTCAAAACTACGCTGTTGTTCTACATCTGCAGTTATTTTCCCCTTAAACTGTGGTTCTACTCCGAAAAATGTCTATAAAAATGGCCTTGTGGGAAACCACGGCTCAGTGTGTAAGTGAGGTCTTTATTGAATTTGTTCACATTACAAGTCTATAAAAGGCTTTACTTTGTATCAAAACAGCAAACTTGGGCCAATATGAGAGAGGGTTTTTCCCTCCAGCTCCATCATTCCTAGAGATATTGCTGCTACAGTCTAAACACTGCCCTCAGGTTAATCTCCATCACTGTGTTTAAGTGGAGAGGCTTTTAAGAAATGGAGTTTAAGATCTGGAATGGGGTACCACAATGAAGCAACAATGCCTCTGTTAGCAAGTACTTAGTACTGCTGCAAGGGCAGCAAGTACTAAGCCTACCCATAGAGCAGATGATATGCCTGCATTTCTTTCCTTTCAAATTCTGCCCTACAGAGTGTCCTCATACACAGGCCTGATAAAGGCAGTAGACATCAAATATACACGAATACACAAAATGTTCAAAAGTAGGGATCCCCTAGCCCTGTAGGCTATAGAAGAACATGGACAAAAGTGGTAGGAGGCTGAGATATTCACAGGCACTTTCACTCAAGACAAGTCAGAGACCAGAGGTGGGAGGTGATGGAGGAGGTGTTCATTTTCACTCCTTGACAGTGATGGCCACAGCCCCAGAGTGGGGGAAAAAAGGGTGGGAGGGAGAGCATGCTACTTTCAAGATGTTTCACTCTTAGCCTGCCTGTCTGTGAACACACTACTATGATCTCATGAGGAGGAGCACGGGACAATCACAAGATCCCCCTGCTTGGGACATGAGCCCTAGCTCCTCATTGTGTTTGGGTTGAACTAGACAGTGTCAGGACTTTGGCTGGAGGTGCTGGAGCCCAGCAGCAGAGTCAAGCTTTAAGAGAGCTCCTAGGAGTGGATGTCTGTCTTCCTGATGAGTGTTCATGGTGCCACCAGGGCTGTTCAGACCCAGAGTCCCTCCCTAGAGACCCTCAAGGAAGACCTGGGCTGTCATCCTGAACCTGGCCCAGCAACATGAAGGAAGGACACTGCCTACACCCTTGTCTGAGCCTGTAGACTTGGTGTCTGAGGTCCAGCAGGTATTTGAGCCACAGCAGTGTGGCAAGTGGTCTCTGTCAGCTTAATAATGGTGCCTGTGTATGCAGATGGTCTTGTTCTGGCACACTGTGGGGGAAAACTCAGCAGTGGGAACTGGAAGGAAGGTATGTACCCACGGGACTATCAGCGTGTTTGTACAGCTCTCACATCCTCTCTGAGTCTCAATTTCCACAGCAGAGAGAGGAACATAAAGGACACCTTCCCATCTTCTTCAAAAACAGATTCATAGACCAGGCTCTGGGTCTTGCATCATACCCAGATGTCCACTGCCCAGGTCTGTAGGGCCATTATTGACTTCTAGTACTTAAACCTGCCTCTGCAAGTCTCTGAGGGTTATCCCAGCATTGAACACCAAAGATGCATGGCTAGACTGCCTACAGAATTTGCTCACAGACCTGTATTGAAGATGGATTGCCTGTGCAAAGGATATGTTCTACAAGAAGGCAGCACTGGACTCAGAGAACAGCCTTACATCAACTCTATGTCCAAGCAAGGTAATGAGCTGAATGCTGGCTGATTTGCTATTCAGCATCAGTGGCTGCTCTTGTCCTTGGGGGAAATCATTACCTTATTACCTGGGCAGTCTTGGAGAGATAAAGCCCTGCTCTGTTTTTCAGCCTGTCAATGTGTTACATCTCTCTCTATTTGAAGTTAGGGGGTACAAATGCTTGACAAGCCTAATATGAAGCAATGACAGCTTCCAGACCTAATAAATTGAGAAGAATTTAGGGATTTATTGTACATTCAAAATTGCTTGAAGGCAAGACACAATACTGTAAGGAGATTGCTGAGAATAAACCCTCAGGTGTTTTGATTATCAAGGCTTGCTTCTAGTTTAATCACATTTCCCTTCCTTCTCTAGAGGAAAAAATCATTACAGCCACCACTCCCATTCTGCTCAGAGCTCTCCTTTCTCCTCCGTTTTCTTCATCTCTGCCTGAGCAGCTTCTAGAAAGGGAGTTAATGAGACTGTTGATTTTGTTTTAAAATATGGTTGGTGATGTCATGCTTATCCAAGGGCCAACCCCCTACTCCCCCTTAAGCCCTTCCGGGGGTTACTGATTTGTGACTGCAGCAATTATTAACTTTCATGTCATTAAAATGCCTGAACAGAAATTACTTGTTTGGAGGCAGCTTCCTGTCTCCTTACAGCTCACTGCTCAGGAACTGCATTCCTGTTTCTCCCCTGGGCTCAGCCAGAAGAGCTATTTTCCCTCTGCTCTGTGGTTTCCTGGGTTCAGCTCTCCCCCGACTTGCCCTCTAACGTTGCTGCTCCCCACCTTGGGAGGCAGAAGGTCTGATGAGAAAGGCCACAGTCAGTGCACTTGGGTGCAAGGAATGGAATGGAAGGGTGGTGTTCATGTGGACCACCTGACCCAAGGATTTGAGGGCACTTCACTCCCTCGAGGGGTGTACCACTACCTTGTGAAACAGCTCAGAACAAAGAGCTCTCCAGCCCTCCTGAGACCACACCTCTGCCAGGGTTTTAGCTCTGGGATTTCTGCTCTGAGGATTTTCCTCCTATGGAGTCCTCCTCTGAGGTGAACTGCCTGCTGCAGAGTAGCTATGTGGCTAGATGAGGCTGCACACAATTGAAAAGACTTTTGTGGCTATGGGTAGGCAAGGCTTCATGTTAGTGGAGACTACTAACAAGATCCTGGTGAGCATTGCAAGACCACTACTTGGAGGAAAAACAAGCACTGTGGACACTACTGTTTTCCTCACTGTGGTCTCTGTAGATGCTCCTTGAGAGATGCAACACAGCCCTGTCCGTGTGGTACCTGTCAGGTTCGTTGCCATAACACAAAGCCCAAGCTGCAGCTCACCTCATCTGCTCCATAGGCTGTGCCCCTTTTTGGGAAATGGGATGCATATATCTCAGGGAAGATGGGACTTAGTTCACTGCGAGAAAACCACACAGTGTTGAACTTTCCTCCTCTTCCTGACTGACATGCATGGGCAGGGGGGAAATGTCATTTTGTGTATCACCATTCCCTGTTGCTCTGGTAGCTCCCACATAAGAGGCAGGAAAGGGCACAGAACATTGAAGCAGTTCATAATTTCACCCTCCCTCTCTCTGAAGCTGCAAAGAGCAGTTGCACGGGGCTAGGAGGGCTATTTTAGGCGGGTGCTGTGCCCTGTAGTTGGGGCAGGCTGCAGGGAATGTCCGTGGGGGCACTGCCCTGTGCTTGCACCTGAGCACACATTCGTGCACACAAATACACACATACACAGAGCACAGTTCAGGCCCAGTGGGGAAGAATGGGGGGCATCAAGCACTTGGCTGCACTTGAGTGCTTATCCTGGAAACAGGCCAAGGACAGCATGTGTCCACAGGCACCAGGGTCCCTTCTCTTAGCCACCATCTACTTAGGTGAGGCTTTAATTCTAATGGGAAATATGTACTGTTGCTTTTATGTTTCAAGGACGGGAGTCTCACCGCATTTCTCCAGTGCTGACCTTCCAAAATATCCCCCCCTTTCTAGCTGCTTTCCCTACCCTCTTTGCAGGCAGCAGGTTCCTTCATCAGAGATGCTCAGTGTTCAGATGGAAGGTAGCTGATGTAAAGGACTGCTCAGGGTTTTTGTCCTTTTGGTCTTGGAAATGATGCTGGCAGGCTGGTGCAGCATCTCTCCCTCCTTCCCCCTCCCCTGCCTGAGCCCCCGTGGTGGGGGAGGGAAGAGCGTGGGCGGTGGAAGGAGTTGTGGTCCCCAGATGTGTGAATTGTTGCCGAGTAGAAACAACACACCACGGACAAACCGCAGCTCAGCTGAGAGCCATCGCTTTGGGCTTTCGTCACTGACCTTTTCCTCTTGCCCTTCTCTGTGCTCACCTGTCCTCCCACTGCTCCCCCTGCACTTTGCGCTCCAACAGCTCTCTGAACAGTGCTTTAAAATGATGAGGAGGACTGGCATGGGAATGTAAAGGAGGAGTGGGGAGTGAAAAAAAAAATAAAAAGACCTGCAGCAAAGATTGGGCTATGCATTCATCCTCTCTCCATTTCCTCCTGAAATGCTCATGTTGCCTTCCTGCAGGACAAGAGAGTGGTGGGCCGAGCCAACTCACCACTGTCCCTGCCTGGTATACCCATTGAAATGAAGGCTCAGATGTTCTGCCTCAACAGCTGACAGGACTGGGGGTGAGGGAGGAGAAGAAAGCCTGTCTGAGGGTCAGAGAAGTGCTTCAGTATCTGCCATATAATGAACAATCAGATTTTTTTAAAAAAGTAATTTAAAATCATGTGGTGCAGCTGTAAAAGCATGCATAAGTCTCTTAGACTGAAACAATGCCACCAGCACACCACAGAAAGAAAAGTGGGAGTTGGGGCAAAGCAAGGGCTTGGGAGGTATTTTGTATTGTGTATGTAATAGTAATCCTGTGGACCCTTGGCCCTAAAGATCTGCTGAATTGCTGGCTGTGGCTGCACGTGACAGCTTCATTGCCTGGAATGTCCTTTCTAGTGATCTGTCCCATTCCACTATTTCAGGGGAAGAATTGAGGATGTGTGGGGAGAAAAAAGTGTATGTAGGGGTGAATGTGAGAATGCCACAAACCCAGAAAAGCATGTGCGGGGCAAACAGAATGCAGTGAGCATCATGCACCCCATGGAAAACACTTGCTCTAGGGCATTGTTGTGTCAAACACCTGGAAGGTGATCAGGGCTTCAGAGCAGGGGAACAGAACAGTGAAAATGATGCCTGCAGGATGTGTGTCAGTTAGGCAAGAGACCTATTGTCCTCCTTCTTCTCTGTGGACCATTTCTTCCTCTGGCTACTTTGAAGCCTTGCATCTGCCCTCAGTAGCATCTGTGCGGCTTGGGCACAGCTGCCCCCTCAGCGGTGCACTGCATCTCTCACCCGTCAGTGGAGGCAGCTCTGCACTTCTCCATCCTCACCCACACTGGCAACAGGTGCAAGTGTGTTAAAATGAATCAAGAAAGAACACAGACTCCTGCCTCCCACTCACCCAGGGCTCTATTTACAACCTTCCAAGGTAGATGGGGAGTTCCCTGCTCCTTAGCTTCTCTACATCCTGCTCCCATTTTAACTGTTGCAAACAGAGACTGGGAAAAGTGCAAAGTTCTGCAATAATTTGCAGGTCATTTGTGAGTTAAGTGGCATGTACTCAAGAGACTGGATGGTCTGTGGAATGAGAAACTGTCAGAAGCCTTTGATTTAAGCCTTCTGCCCTGGCCCTCACTGCGGTATAACTGCAAGGCAAGAGATCACAGAGAGCTCGTGGGTGAAGGAGAAGGTATTTCATTAGATGAGGAGGCCTGGAGCCTCAGCACCCTCTGCCCACCTCCTGATAGCATCTTCAGAGCGAGCCAGGCTTGCAAAGGGCGACAGTTTCCGTTGGCAGGAAGGCGAGAGATGTCCATGTGAGGTTGCTATGTGTGGGCATACACGTGTGTGGGTGCCACAGCAGAGCGTGCACCGAGCTGGCCTCCGAAGCCTGGCATGACTGGGCAAGTGCCTGCTTTGCCACTGTGGTCAGAGAAGGGCCATGCCACACGAGGCAGTGGAAAAACTGCCCTCAAATACAGCTGTGCCCCAGCACCCACATAGCCATGAGCAGGGTCCACATCCAGCCCTTCGAATCCTATGGCAGCTCCCAGCCAGCAGTGGGAAAGGGAAGTTGAGAAAAAGGAGATCTGGGCAGGCTGAATGCACTGCTGGCATCTGGCTGCCATGTGCTAGATGGAGGGAGGGGGAAGCTCTGCTTGTGGCACTGGGCAATGCTGGCTGGGGTGTTGCATCACTCCTCTCCCTCTCGGGACTCTGGGAGATAAACAAGGCTGAGGTGTGAGTGAAGCAGGTTTTCTGGGTGGTTTGGGAGAGGAGGAAGGACAGCAGGCTGTAGCAGAGGGGAAACCTGCTACGGTACAGTGGCAGCCCCTGAACAGTGCACTGATGTGCGGCAGACCTTGCACCATAGCTGGCAACTGAGGCAAGGCCAGAGACACTTCTTGTGACTGCCCCTCCTGTGACAAAGGCTCTGAAGGGATGTGGAGCCAGGTCCTGCTTTCTTGTGTCCCTGCTCTCCCTGGTGCTTTGGGTGTAGGCACATCCACCTTGCCCACCTGCAGGGTCAAAGGTCTCCTTCATGCTTTTTTTGCCCTGCTTCTCTCTTCCCCTTTCCCACAGCTATCACAGGGCAAGGAGCTATTGCAGGGCCTTCAGCTTCTCCTGACTTGTCCCTGGCATGTGCTTCCTTTTCCAGAGACAGCACCATGTCCTGCCCTTCACATCCTCTCTCCCACTCCCTTCCAGGGACCTGCAGGAAGGCAGTTTGCAGGGACAGCCCTGTGGCAGATGCCTTGAACAAACTTAAGACACGTCCACAGAGCCCTTTGCAGCAGAGTTTGGACCACTCTTTCAGGGGAAAATACAGGCACAGCTCCAGGGGTAGTGCTGTAGCTGTGCATCCCAGGGCACTTGCTTTGCCCAGGAAAGAGATACTGGCTGTCGCCAACCCCTGAATCACATTCCACAGGGCAGCTCCATTGCATGGAAAAAATCACAGACCTGGGGTGAATGAATGAATGAATGAATGATCTCATGGCCTTCCAGGCATAGGTGCACTCACTGGCAGGGCAGCAGGGCTGATCTGACCCATTCTAGACCTTGTTCCTTCAAAGCATTGCAACGTCCACCTTGCCTGAGCTGAGCCTCACCTACAGCAACACCATGGTCAGGCATCCCTGGTGTGATGGGTGGCACCAGCTACAGACCCTGCCTGTCACCACGCATCTTAGCCCCAAGGGATTTGGCTGAAGAGACTCTTCAGGAGGCAAGGCTGAAAGGTTGAATCATAGGAAACTTTTCTTGAAGATCTGGCTACACATTTCCAGTTCCCCCTCCTCCCTCCCTCCTTTCCTCACCTTTTATAAGTGTGACAAAATAATTTCCAATCTGCCAGTGTCTCACCTCAAGGAACAAGAACATGCACAAACACAACCGCTACGCTTCCCGAGGACACGTTTGTATCTGCTTCCTCAGAAGTAAATAAAAAATGGGAAAAAGACCGGGCTCTGACATGACAGAGCATTGCATTTACTAGGATATATATAGCCCTTGCTCTGGGCCTGACACAGGACCAAAGAGGCCTGTAGGGATGTGTATGATTACGTATTCTACCCTTTGCCAAATGAAGTGTCTGGTACACATCAAACCACAGGAGAAACTATGTGAAGGCAAATTAAACTCAAAACAGAAGGTCCTATATGGGCACTTCATCTTGTTTTTTCGCCTATCCTTCTACCTCAGCAGGAGTCCCTCAGTCCAAAGATTAGAAACAAAAACCCCATGTACATCTTTGACTTGGACTGAGACCCCAAAATGAATGTCCCTGTCCTTAGGATTCTTCTCCTTCTAGATCTTTCACTCAAGCTTACAAATCTCCAGTCCCTGCTCATGTTCTCCCTTCTCCCTCAAATTTATGAGCAATTGCCACTTGTCTTTCTACCTCTGACCTGAATCTCAGGCCTTTCTCATCACACATAGGACTTCCAAATATGCATGTCCATCTTAACTCTGGAACTCCCACTCATTCCAATATTAGGAGGAGCAAGTGTCCAATCGACAGTTTACTATCCCTCCTACACTGTACTTCCTGGCCTTCAGGTCTTGGCAGAGAAAACAGAAATGTCATAGGGAAAACAGAAAATGCTTGTGCTTACCAAGTACTTGATAGAAGAATGTGCCAAAAATTTCATAAGATAAAGGGATCTGATCTCCCTTAAGAGAACTCCAACATTCACCCAGCCTTCCTCAATAAAAATAAGTACTTGAAGCCTACTCCTACAACCCATTGTATTGTCCTGGGATTTTTTTCTTGTAATCGCTAAAGAATCCTTTTTTTGAATTTGCTGAAACCTTTTCCAACAAAAGGGAGAGAGTTGTCATAATTAGAAGTGTTCAAGCAGTAAATATTTTAAGGTAACAGTTCTTCGCAAAGTAAACAGACACAAGATTGCCAAGGATTACCCAGGAAAGTTTCAGAGCTGAGTTAGACTTTGTACCTGTCAATTTCAGGTCAGTGTCTTTTCCATCACATCATTCAGCAATAACCAGAGCTAGAAGGAATAGGTTTGGAGAGAAAAACAGATTTAAGTGCAAAACAACCAAGGGAAAAAGTTTAATACCACTGAAAAAATATATATATACAAAAGTTCTTGGAGTTTGTTTGGTTTTGTTACATAAAGCACCATTAATTCCAGAGTACATCACAACTCAGCCTACTACACTTTCCAGAAAGCACCCAATACTCCTGAAATCAGATTTAGCACCAAGGGAATGCCATCTTGTTTAGCACCAGAAGCCTGTTAAACACACCCTTTGGTCCCCCTGCCCTCCTCTCTCATGTGCATCAGGTACACTCTGGCTGCTCATGGGTAGCACAGGAGACCTGTCACCAGCATTCAATCACCAAATAGGAACGGAGAAGGAAGGAAGCTTGTTTATGGAGATATTCAGTGTTAGAGAGGCTTGCTTCTCTTCAGGGAGGCATGGGCACTATACACTGTAAATAGACTATATCTGGGTTTGCAGCCTGTTGAGGAAGAGAGAAAGGGATTTGGTCCTGAGCATCACCTCCAGCTTTCTGCTTCCTCTGCTATCTGAAGTCCTGTCTCTGAGCAATTTCACACACTTGATCTGCTAAGGGAGAGGAAGAAATCCACAATCTCCTTTAGTTTCCATGATCCCTTCATCACGTTTCCCTGTGAAAAAATCAGCCTTACCTTAGTGAAACTTATACCCATTGCCTCATTGACAGTGGTGGGGAGGATCCAGAGCAAAGTTCCCAAAACTCACTACAGTCTGTAGAGCTTCCTTAGAAAAGCATGGAGAGTAAATAAACAGGATAAGAGAGAAAATTCCCTGCAATTTTTTCAAGGTCAGTTTTAATACTTAGCCTTGGTCCCTGTTCCTTTACCATCCTGGGCTGCGTGTACCAGACTTAATCTTGTATAATGACACACGTTTCTTCTGGGAGAGCCCTGGTAGTCCCAGGTGCTATAGGCAGAGACTGTGGCTCATCATGAGACAGCAGAACCCACACAAGTCTGAAGATTTCATGGTCAGTGATGAGCAGAGAAGTACCTGCGTTTCTCCTGCTTGTCCTGCCCTGAGACTCAGAAAAGAGACATGCCTTGGCACCGCTATTTATGGGAGCATCACAACATGTGGAAGCAGGTTTCCTAAAGTGCTGAGCCAGCCTCACCTGCTCCCCCCAGGACTGCAGCATCCCCTCCAGAGGGATGCAAGTGGGAGCAGTGTGAGACCAATATAAATAGTACTAGAAAACCCTACCACTGCCATTCCTTTCTCACTGCGACATCTCCAACCTGACAAAAAGAGCGAGGGTTTGTTTTAGCCACATGCTTTTCTCAGTTACTCTGATGAGATTGCCAGAAAAGGGCATGGAGCATATGGCAGGGAAGCTTTTAACCCTTGGGCAAGGTGCTGTAGTCTCACCTCTATCTCTGTTCCATCACAGAGGCAAAGAAGTGGCAGCCTGTCCAGGTTTTGAATTGATTGAACTGCAATTGCCCCTACAGCCTTGAGATGAGGCCCTGAAACAGTGGTCCTTCAATACCAGCGTGGGAGAACCATCTTTAGGAGGACAATGAAATGGCACCTCTACCAAAGGAGAGCGGATTCAGGTTCACTCTCTGGACTAGCTTCCCATAGCTGATGAGCCAAGACTGAGTAGCACCCCAGGGGAGGTGTGGGAGAGGGGTTTTCAAGGTTTTCTCTCTTTCTCTTGTTCTGTACTGATGATCCCTAGTGGGAACAGAATAGTTGCCTCTACTGAATCATGGGCAGATGCCCATGAAGGGTCTGGTCAGGTGTCTGGCCCTTCATCTCTTTGGAGAGCTAGAGCTGGCACAGAGGAGGCAACCCCACCAGGTCTAGGTTTGACAGCCAGCCTGGACTCTGTGACATAGAAAGGTGTCTATGGAAAGCCAGTTTAGAAGGCCAACAGTTTCCTTTTTGGAAAGACAATATCCTCTCTCAGTTCCTACATCTTCCTTGTGCTACAGGAGACCATCAGACCCCAGCCCGCTCTCCAGACTACACATATAAAAGGTGACATTAAGAGCTTGTTTCAGCCTGCAAAACTGGCATGTCTAGTTGGGATGGAGAGGAGCCAGGATGTACCTCAGCAGCGGGGACTTTCTAGCCCTTTCCACATGAGTCCTTTGTGTATGAAGCCCCAAGGAGGGACACAGGCCCAGGAGCAGCTTTCCTCTTGCTCTAGAACCCTAAATGCCAGAGGCAGATCTCTGGCAGATTGAGAAGAAGCCAATAACCTAAGTTGGGGCTATGAGGTGAGGGGCAAGAGGTGGTGGTGCCATGATGTAAAGTGGACAGATACAGGTCTGGCTACAAGAGAGTGTGAGGTGGGAGCCAGTGTGGCAAGTTTCACACTCAGTGCCTGAGATTTGACAGGCCCATTTCCAAGTGATTTGCAGTGGTTACGGGCAGTAAAGAGAGAGAGAGAGAAATAAAGAGAGAGAGAATGAGAGAGAGGAAAAAGGAAAAGGCCTAAGAGGCCCCAAGGAAGAGGAGAGGCAGTTATTCAATGCTGGGCTTGACCAAGTACCCGCTGAAGGTGATGTACACATCGACATCATCACTGTAAATGGCATTCTCCCGCTCCCGCTTGTAGAGCCTCACCCAGATCTCATCATTTTCCTGGAGCTCCAGCATGAGGCTCTGGCTCTGCATGATGCTGCGGTCACTGGGCTGGGCATACAGGATGACTGCCTCTTCTTCATTGTGCATGATGTGCATGTAGGTCTCCTTGAAGTTCCAGGTGTGGACATTGAGGCTGAAATAGTAAAGTCCACCCACTGAGCAGTAGAACTTGCCATTGAACATGTCGAAGTGGCTGTAGAGGTTGACGAAGACGGTGTCAAAGATCAAGACCTGGAAGCCCTCGCTGCTGTGCAGCGCTTTCTTGCGACCGACGGAGAACGCAGCGTACTGATGCTTGCAGGGGTCTCCTGCTGTGCCCATCTGTCCTTTACTGCCTTTCTGGCCCTGGGCACCCCGCTCACCTCGTGGTCCCTCTTTGCCCCATTTCCCTGGCATCCCAGGCTCTCCCCGGTCTCCTTTCTCTCCTGCAGGAGGAAGCAGAGGACACAACTCCTGTGTGATACCAGAAGATGTGGAAGTGGCAGTGAGAAAGCCTAATGGGGTGGCAGAGGATTGCAAAAGAATGAGGCAATGCCAGGAGAAGGAACATTTCTGAGGGTCACAATACCACTGCTCTTCATGGGAAAGGAGCTAGCAGAGCTCTGGGAGTGACTGGAGACTCTTCCCCAATGAATGCTCTGCTCACCACATGATATGGCCCTGCTGGGGGCACCAGGACCTCTCCCTAGGAGACTTCAGCCTCAAAGGGAGCCCAGCAGTCTGAAGTACCACTGGGGCTCTTGACCTCTTCTTCCTCCCCCATACTCCTTTACCTCCAGCACAGCCTTGCTCTCCCACACCCCTCTCCTATGACCCAATTATCCACACACGATGCACACTGGTCTCGCCGTAGGCTGGAGAAGGGGAAGAACTGCTAACATCTGTGGAGTAATATTATTAGGGAGGGACAAAAAGGTGGGTCAGAGGGAAAAGATCCAAGCTGGACTGGGCAGATGGAGCACTGCAACTTAGAGGGATGGTACTTTCACAATACTGGCATGCTTTGAGCATCTTGTATAATTAATACTGCAGTTCTAACCAGGGGTGTGTGCGCTGCCCATCACACACTTGGGCAGGCATCAATACAGAGAAAGACCAGCACTAGAATGTATTTTGTGCATACAGAGAAGAAATGGGACTCAGAGCAGCCTCCAGCACTAAGTGACAGCATTCAAAATCTCTATCTTGTAGTTTTCCTCCTCTCCATCCCCTGCATGATATTGAAAGTCCCCCTATGACATTCCACTCCAGTCTAGGCCTCTATCTGCCCTTCTGAGCTTTGATGGATTGCAGCTACTTCCAGGCAGGGCAGGGAAGGGAGAGCATCTGCCTAGTTAACCCAGACAAACCACAGAGCAACAAGAAGTGTGTGGCAGCATCCAGCCGGGAACAGGCTTTTGCCCACAGCAAAGGCTAAAAGGGGAATCCTGAAGGGAGGAGCTGATCTAAAATAAAGAACCCTTTCCTGTTAACCAAGCCAGCCACTGCAGAGTGGAATGAGCTGGGGGTCACTGCCAGTTTAACCTGGAGGTGCTTGCAAATAACTGCTGCTTCCCTTTGCCCTCCTTCCACTCCCAAATGCACATGATCCACAGAGCTGGAGAAGGTTTCCCCACAACCTCCCTGGGTGCCAATGCCCTCCAAACAAGCTTATTTTGCAGTTGATAAGGAGTGTTCCTTCCCTCAGACACTACAGGACTCCGTAAGTCTGAGAGAAGGAACGTGTCCTCCCAGCTTGGCAAGAGGCTGTTAGTGCTACTCCCGTGTCAGCAAGAAGGAAGGGTTAGTAGCAGGCAGCATCCTGAGAGACAGAAATCATAGCAGAGATACACACTGACTTCCATCCCCCCTGGCCACTCCTCATCACAGCACAAAACACCTAAACCCCAGGCAGAGTGTGTGGTGTGATAAGTGTGTGGTCACTTATCTTCCAGGATGGCTGCTGGTGGTCTGTTAGCACAACCAGCATGCCAGCAATCCAGCTGCCACCTCCACTGCAATGCCATCAGTCCCTGAGCCAGCCTTGGCATCCCAGGGCAAAGACTTACCCTTCAGAATGGTGATGTTGATATAGGGACGGACCTCTGGCACTGGGTAGGGAAAGTGGTGGTGGCTGGGAGGGACTGGTGAGGTATCTGTGGAAGAGTCCAGTGAGTCACAGCAGCGCTTGCAAGCACCAGGGCCTGGCTCTGTGAGGTTGGGTTCATCAGCGGGTGCTCCAAACACAACAAGAGGGAGAAAAAGGAAGATCAGGGATGTGCGCAGGTAGGTTATGTCCATGGTGACCTGGGAAGACATGAGGAAGTGCCAAGAGTGAGGTATAATAAGGGGAAGGACATAAGGGATGGAACAGAGATTATGATAAAACATCTTTCTGTGGCTGGAGGAAGGGCTGGGATGAAATGGCATTGTCCTGCGGAGGGAGCTTACATGCTTGTTCAAGGCTGCAATTTGAGCAGCAACCGCATGGCGCAAGAGGATGTCCCACGCCCTTCTGCATGGGCCAGGGGAGACCCGGTGCTGACCCTGGGAGAAAGCTTGTGCTGATTAGGCAAACCATTAAAGCCACTAGAATATTCAGTCCCCAGACTGGGATAGAGCAAAGAGACAAATAATAGAATTGTTAAGATTGAAAAGATCTCTAGGGTCATTAAGTCCAACCTCAAGAGTTCTTTAGCAAAAGCATGTTCTTGTAGACTGTTCAATCTGTGGGAAGCACTGTAAAAAAATTCTCCAGCCCTCCTACCACTGCGTATCAACTCTTTATAGGAATCTAACCCCAAAATCCCCAGATGGTGCCTGGCCCACATCTCTTGGCAGAAATGCCTCTTCTCCTGCGGGCTGGGAACTTAACTTCAGCCCCCTCCTTTCCCCCACCAAATCCCACCCGTCCCGGCGGCTCAGTCCCCTCCCACCCATGCCCAGTGGGTTCCCAGGCAAACCCCAGCACCTTCCCAAGGGGACAGCCGGCTCCCCAGCACAGCCCTCGGGCAGACCAGGGAGAGGGGAGCTGCTTCGCTGCCGAGAGTGATGGGCGTGAAGCTCTGCAGCTTGCAGAGAAGTATGCTTACGAAAGACAGACAAGCCAAGCAGCTGAGAAAGCCCCTCGGCAGCCTGTGCCCCCCATCCTGCTGCCCGCCCCTGGCAAGGCGCAGCTGCTCACCCCGGCGGCCGCAGGCTCCCCTCTTCGCTTCCCAGCCCCTGCTCGCCGGCTCCCCTGTGCCTGCGGGGCAGGCCCCCGGGCCCATGGCTTTAAGGAAGCCGGCTCTTGGCACAGGCGCAGCTCAGCGCTGGCTGGGTGCGCAAGCTAGGCTTGGACCGGCTCCCTCTCCTCTCCCTCCTTCTCCCTCACTGGCTTTGGGTGCTCTCCATCCTAAATCGGCTTGGGTTTCAGTGTCTTTTTAACTCTTTCCTAGGAAGCGCCTTTTCCTTGTACGTGTTGTTGGTTTGGTTTTCTTCTCTGCCTTTTCATTTCCAGCAAAAAATGCAGGCAGCACAGACTGTGCCTTGTGCAAGGATTAGACAGCAGCAGGGCAGTGTCAAAGCCTTGGCATCTCAGGATGGACAAGGTAAGGTGCATTGGTGCCAGAGACAGGCTTTCCTTCAGGCAGAATGCTACAGGATTCTGCCCTTGGTTCTTTGTGCTAGTCCCTTGTCCCATGCATTAGTCCTTCACTTGGCCACATTTGTCTCCCCAGCTGTGCCTGACCCACTCATAGTCCCCAAACTTCATCTTTCATTCTCTCCTGCATTGTTTTCTCTGCACGTCACTGTGGCCTCTTGCCCCAGGCATGATATTTCTACCAGAAGCAGCTGCCAACTGGGAGAGGCATCAGTGTTTTTCCCTCGCTGGTCATCCCCTCTGCCTGGGCAGAGCCCCAAGCCTTGTGCTCCAGCACGTGTCATCCCCTAGTCATATCCCCTGTTTAGGTCCCAGGCCGAGCTTTTTGGATGGGAGGGATGTGCCTGATCTGAAGCAGGGCCTGGCTGCTGTGAGCTGCCTGCCAGCAAAACTAGGGATCTGGAAAAAAACCCTGGCTGTGACCATTGTCCCTAGCTTGGCGCCAAGCAGACGAGCTTGTGCCTTCGGGCTAAGCACAACGTGGCTGCACCAGAACATCGGAATGAAGGGCATTTTGGAGGGGAGAGGAATGCAGGGTGGGAGAGACAGGAGATTTTTCTCACACTGCAAAGTCTGTTGGGAAGAGAATTAGAAGATTCCATCCTCCACCAAAACTGACCTGGGTATTTATACCCTGGGTATGTGTGTGGGGGGAGGGAGGGTGTGCACACACAGACCTTTGGGAGGCAGAAGGAAGGATAGACAATATCTCCGTTCTGCAGGGGTCAGAAATGCCAAGTCAGCACTGTGCCTCCTGCAATTTCCAAGAGGACCTTCAGAAGGCTCCAAGGTTTCTGAGGGGAATAGGGTTTTGAGCGTGTCTATGCGTGCTGAGAGTTTTTCCCCCTGTTTCCCTTCTCCCATTCGTTTGGTTTAGGAATGGGAGGCCCCACTTCCCAGAGAGTGGCTGGCGTTTGGCAGGACCCCAGAACCACTGGAGAAGCAAGCGGAAAACTCTGGGAAAATATGTACTGTGAGCTGGGGGGGGGAAGGGAGGAATGGGGGCTGGGAGGCCTGGAGATATTCTCAGGCTGCCTGTCAGCCTGGAGCTCAATGAACATGGAGTGCACATGCCTTCCAGATGGGGCAGGAAGAGGACGGAGAAATTCACTGCTCAGAGCATGAGCTCCTCACCGGGCTCCAGCACTGACCTGCAATGAAATCCACTGCAAGTTGCCCACATTTGCTTGTGCCTCAGTTTCCCCTTTTGGGAAAAGAGAGGGGGGAAAGGGTCAGGGCAATACTTCTTGCTGATGGAGCCTAACCAGTTGACAGAAGAGGGGTTTTGTGATCAGTTGTGTTGTCTACTCCTGGCTGCTGCTGGTGGGAATTTTGGCAGCTGACAGTACTATTAAAGGCAAGTAAGTTTTCTGGAGTGCATGAAAACTTAGAGACTGATACTAAAGACAAAGTTCCTCTCTGTCCCAAGAAAGCTTCTGCAGTGCCTCTCTCAGGTTTTCTTGCCTGGCTTATTTCCAAACATGACATTACCCACTTTTGCAGTTCTTGGCCTTATGCCTGGCCTCTTCCACCTTTCCAAGGGAAACAGGTAGCAGGGAGGCCATTGTCCTCATTTCCGTCCCACATTTCCATCTGCACTCCTGAGTTGCAATGAGCCAAGCAGATGTTCTTCTGTTCTTCGTGGGGGACCTCATCAGCTGAGGCTTTGCCCGTGTCTCATCTGACTGCAAGAATAGTTCACAGTGGGGAGAGAGCAGGACTTTGTATTTAATGTCTCATCTGAGCTGAATAGGGACCTGCCAGAAGCCAGCAAACAAATGCTCTGGTGGCATTGCCCAGCTGGGCAGAAGTTTATGCCTGTAAAGACACTTTTGCTAGAGTAATATTGCCCTGCTCCCTGAAGGGAGCGGTGTGTACCAGCAATATTTTGCCAGGGCAGCCACATTTGCAGAAGACTTTGAGAATTCTATCCAGTAAACCTGTGCCAGCCATGCTTTAAAGTGCAGTCCAAGCCTGAGGGCACTTTGTGTGCCCAACAATCTTCACTCTACCTCATCACACACTTTGCCTTGGAGGTAGCCCAGGGAAGCACTGTCCAGATTTTACTGCAACGATCCCTGCTCAAAAGCAGCTGTTTCCCCCTCCTCCATTTCCTCCCTTTTCCTGTACCCACCACAACACTGGCAAAGTAGGGGGATGAAGACTGTCTCCACCTAATAGGATGGAGTGGCTGCATCCGTCCTATCACACCTCTCTACCACAGGTATGGAGAAGGAAATCGATGTTTTCTCTCCTCTCTAGCCCCTGTGTACAGCTTAGGTCCCCTGTAGCACATGTGGATCATCTGCCCTGTTGCACATACATGCACATCCACACACAAACACTCTCCCTCCACAGCTCCTCCCTCACCAAACCTCCAGAGCGAAGGTATCATTTGCACCAAGAGGCAGAGGAAGAGCCCCTTCTCTTCCCCTTCCTGACTGCTCCTCCTCCACCACCACAGCTGCCTTTCCTTCCCCGTGCTCCCCACTCCTCTGCCCCTAATGTTCAAGAGCACCACAAACCGGGAGGGGAAGCGGAGCACCTCTTACCTCCGCTCCCCTGAGCAGGGGTCCCGCGCGGAGTTATCGCTATCCTGTATCCTCAGCTGCTCCTGGTTAGCAGCGCGGGAGGGAGGCAGGGAGGGCCGGCGGGGCCCAGCTGACTCCAGCCAGATGCTCGCCAAGTGCTCTTATGTAATTACTGTCTTTTCCATCCTGCCTCCAAGGCCTTTGTGAGTGCCTCCCCTCCTGCTCTGGCCCGTGTCAGGCTTGGCTCTCCCTCCCTCTCTCCCTTCTTCCCCCCCTTCCTCCCTCCCTTCTCCCACCCACCCTGCACAGCATCACAATTTGCTCAGCTCAACAGCTGATTCCTTCTGGAAGCAGAGTTCAGGCTTTTGGCTACTGCTGTTACTACCCTTGGAGAGAAAGCTCACATGTGTTTCAGGAGCCGGGATGGGATGAGCAGCACTGCTCTGCACTTGCCTCCTCTCCATCACAGCCTGACCGCTCCTGGGTACTTTTGCCTTGCCCTTCCATAGTGCCTGTAAATGGGGAGGGGTACACCTGAGACATGGAAAGGTGGCAATGTGGTTTTTGCTTCAGCAATTCGTGGTGTCCTCAGGTTATCCTGTAACAGCAGCTGTCACTCTGCTGTACCAGGACCGCTGATCATCTCTGGCCAGGCAGCAGAAGAGGCTGGAAAGAATAGATGACCTTTAAAGGTCCCTTCAAGCCCAAACTATTCTGTGATTCTATGATTAGATGAATTTTTCCAGCCTGTGGTCTCCATGTCTGTGCACAGGGCTTGTGCAACAGCCAGCTCTTGTTACTCAAGAGCACTAGCATGGTACAAAAGTACTGGCTTAGAATACTTTCTACATCTCTAAGGATGGGCAGCATGGCCACATTTCTCTTTAGACTTCTGCCCATGTGTGGCCTGGACCAAGCAGAAATCAGAACTGACACATTCCCTGGCTTTATGCAAGCTGTTGCTGAGTTTGAAGGCATTTCTGCCAGCAGGGATTTCTGCTGTGTGCTGCTTGGCGGCCTGGCCTGTCTCACACAGAGATCAAGGCCTGGCAAAGACTCTGTGGGTTTTTGTTTTTTTGTTGTTTTTTTTTTTCTTTTATTTATTCTGCTGTGCATTGCTGAAATGCCACGTGGCTGAGGAGCAGCTGGAAGATCCATTCACCTGCACTCATTGCTTGAGCAAAGCTGTTGCTAGACCTGGCAGTCTCCAATACTGAGCATGAAAGTGTGAGCTTGTCTCCTGCTTCCCAGTGTCCCCACAGCCAGTCCTTGTGTGGCACAGCTGAGCAGGGAGGGTATCAGACACTGGCTCACGAGCTGCATCAGCTGGAGATGCCTCACAGCATCACCCAGGCTGCCCCTCTCCCCATCAGCAGCTTTTCCAACTTGAGTGTCCCATCTCTTACCCTTGCCTTGTGACCCTGCCTGTGAGACCAAGGAACTGTGCTAGTATCCACCCCAAACTCTGGCATATGACTACAAGGACTATCCCTACTGTAACCAGAAAGAGTTTGCTGCCTTGTGAACATCTAGATCCAGCAGCTTGCCTGGGTAGGAGATACCAGGTGACATTGTAGCCTGTTTAAACCAGTTCTTAAAAATAACCTTCAGGCAAGTCTGCTGCCTTCTACTTCTCTGTATTGGCATGCACTTGAAGGCCCCCTCCTCCCGTCCAGTCCTGTGTAGGCCCAGAAAATTTTACTCCTTTGCCATCTTATCCTACACACAGGCCTAGACCTGCCCGCATCACTTATCAACAGTAGATCGCTACTTGGGGCATATCAGTTCTCACAAGGAGTGCTGAGAAAGGTTCCACAGCGGTTTGGGTGAGAAAACTTTCTTCAGAGATACCCATGAGCTTTTTCACCAAAGAAACAAAAACTTGGTGAAGGGGGGATGGGGTGGTGGGGCATGAGTGGACAGGTGGATGGGCAAGGAAACTGGTGTTTAGGAGCTCACAATCTCTTGGATCTGTGAGGTGTGCTTTCCACTAAGAGAACCAGACTGACATGACAGAGTTATAGAATCACTGGGTTGGAAAGGACCTTCAAGATCATCTAATTCCAAGCCCCCTGCCATGGGCAGGAACCTGTTCCAGTAGATCAGGTTGCTCAAAGCCTGCCAGGGATGGGGGCAGCCACAGCATCTTTGAGCACTCTGTGCCAGTGCCTCACCACTTTCACAGTGAACAATTTCTTCCTTATAGCTAATCTAACCCTGACCTCCTTCATTTTAAAGCCATTCCCCCTCCTTGTCCTATCACTACATGCCCTTGCGAAAAGTCCCTCTCCAGCTTTCCTGTAGTCTCCTGTTAGGCACTGGAAGGGACTATAATGTCTCCATGGAGCCTTCTCTTCTCCAGGCTTCATAGGACAGATGCTCCAGCCCTCTGATTATACTCATCAGTGTTGTCTTGGACCTGCTCCAAGAAGTCCATGTCCTTCCTATATTGGAGGTCCCAGACCTGGATGCAGCACTCCAGATGGAGTCTCACTAGAGAGGAGTAGAGGGGCAGGATCACCCCCTTGGACCTGCTGGCCACGTTTCTTTTGAACCAGCCCAGGACACAACTGTCCCCTCTGTTGTGCACTCGCAGCACCTCTCATGCCTGCACGGGTCCCTCTGGATGTCTGACACGCGGGGGCTTGGCACGGAGCGGCTCCACTGCCGCTTGGCAGCGCAGTCCTAACCCCAGTAGGAAGGGCAGGAGCCCGGGCGCGTTCCCCTGCTCGCCGCGGTGCCGCTTCTGCTGGCTGGCGCCCGATCCCCCTCTGCAGGACGCGCCGCGCAGCGCCCGCATCCCCCGCATCCCCTGCATCCCTCGCGTCCCCCGCATCCCCCGTGTCCCCTGCATCCCCCGCATCCCCCGCGCCCTCCGCATCCCCCGCGCTGCTCGGCGCCACCCCCGCCCTGCCCCTCCCGCCCCGCTGCGTGTCCCCTGGAGGTGTCCCGCGTGTCCGGGAGCAAGGCAGGACAGGGGTGGGCTCTCGCGTCCCTTCCTCCCGCAGCTCCGCAGCCGCTCCGCCTCCCGAGCACCGAGGGGAGCCGCGGCGGGGCACTGCCCGCTCAGGCACAGTTCGCCAGCCGAGGCACCCCTGTCGCCGTGCCCCGCGGCCCTGTTTGGCATGTAGAGAGGGCTGCTGTGCTGCAGCCCAGGCACGTGTCCTTGCCCGGCTGCATTGACGCACTGGGTATGCGCGTGTGTCTGTTTGTGCATGACGCGCTGAGTGTGAGATCTGCGTGAGCCGGCTGCGTGGTGTGTGGCGTTTGCACAGTTTATGCTTGGGAAGGCAAAGAACAGCAATTTTTCATAAGCAAATATTTGCATATTTTCCACTCGTTCGAGCAGATAAAGCATTTCAATTCTCTGTCGGATCCTCAGGAGAGCTAGGAGCATCTTCTGTTTATAGGTGTTTCCCTTTTTCGTATTCCCCTGCCTCTTTTCTCTAGAGGCTACTCCATTACAACAATGCTTCCTGCCCCCGCCACACACCCCCTTGTTCCACAGCCCTTTAAAACCGCAGAAAGCAGTACATGGCTTGGACAGTTTTGCTGTTGTCTGATCTGAGCTGCTGTGTTTCCCTGCTGATGACAAATACAGCAGCTCCCTAACAACAGCTTCAAATGACATTATGTGTGGGCTGTATTGGTAACAACCTGGAAACAGACTCTGTCCTCCACTCTGGAGCCCCTCTGCCATCACCATTCACCACCCTTCCAGTATTCCTCCTGAAGATCCCCTGCAAAGCAGAAAGGCCACACTGAGTGGGTCCACAGCTACCCCGACGATTGTTGCGTGGTTGGGTTTGGTGGGTAGGGGTGTGTGTGTGTGGAGGGTCCTTGGCAAGGTGCAGATGCCCAGCCTGACCTGTGTGCATTAAGGTGAATGTGCTGTGCTCTTCGTGCTCATGCTTATGCTGAGCGGTACACACAGGTCTGGGTGTGTGGGCATCTGTGTGGGTGGCCCCATATGGTGTCATCACACATATATCTGCTTGAATCTGTGCATGGCATGAATATGTGTGCTTATGCACATCCATGCTGTTGCACGTACACACACACACGCATGCAATCATGCAATAAACACTCATTTGCATGCATGCATACACAGCACATACAAATGCCTCTCTCTATCTGCTCTTGTGCGCTCTGACGTGTGCGCACAAACTCTCTGACAGAATGGGTTCCCTGTGTCTCTATCACCCCATCTGTAATCACAGACTGTTTGCTGGGAAGAGGATTGCACAATGCTCCTGAAATCATTGCAGCCCTTTCTAGTCTTGCAGCTCTGATCACTACGTGACAGGAATGAAACCTTCTGTGCAGCGCAGGGCTTGATGGAGCCCTTATCTCTGTGTCTCTGCACTCAGCATAGAAAAACTCTTTTCCGTGCCTGACTAGAGCAAATCCCCCCTGAATAGACCCAGACTTTCATTTAGCCACTGCACATGGTCCCCATGGCCTCTGGGTTTCCCAGAGTCAACCACAGAATTGTGAGGGAGAGGGATCACAAGGGCAGTCAGATTAATGCCATTACCACAGAAAACTCTGGGGATTCACCAACAGGGAGACAGTGCTGAGGAAAGAGCAGAGGTCAGGAGGCAGTGACCTCCTGACCATCATTCCAAATGCCTGTTCCTATGAAAAACAGCCTTTAAATCAGTGGTGATAGTTTGAAGAATTTTGTATCTTTTGTTTTCTCCTCATGAATTTTGGACAATAAATGCCTTTTCCTTCCCCTCCCCCCACTCTTATTTTTTGTTCATCTTCATTTTTTATTTCCCCAATTTGTCACTGCAAAACAGGATACAGCCTAGGGGGTTGAAGACAACATAAGACAGAAAAATGTGATGCTTGTTTCTCTTTTCTTTTAAATCCCTATTTAATCTAAAGATCTCAATTTTTTTTTGCAGATCTCCCTGGAACACATTTTGTTTGCCCCAGCAGGCTGTCCTGCAGAGCTGCCTTGGTGGGAGCTCAGATTCTGTGTGTCAAAATGATGTCTCCTTGGCACACTTGCTTGGTGCTGGCATTGCAGTGCTTGGGCTCTTAAGGAATGTTGGTATTTTAAGAAGCCAACCAGTCGACAGAGTTTCTTGAATGGTGATTTGCAGCAGATGGAGCTGCAAAGGCATGTGAAATGAAGTCTCAGCTCAGTTTCGTGGTGAAGGAGACTGTCTCTGTCAAGTGTGTTGGCAGCTGGGGAACTCCCCCATCTCCCCATGGCAGCTGGGCTGCCACCCCATGGATAAGGAAACCCAACCTGTATGTGCCCCCCACCCACCTGACCTGCTTCTGCAAGGTCCTTGCTCACAGTCACATGCCTTCTTCAGTGCCTGATCATCAACCACGAGCAGTGCCACCAGCTCCTCAGATAATACAATTTCTGCTCCGTCCTACAGTGATTGCTCTGACAGGGGAGTCCAGCACTCACCTGGCTCTGCTCTTCTCTGCAAGAGGAGCAACACAAACCGGAGTTTGAAGTGCTGTGTTGTCCACCTACCTGACCATTTGGTAGTCAGACCTGTTAATCTTTCCACCATCCAAGCCCTTCCCATCTTTTTTGCCGCCCCTTACAGAGGCAGAAGCTTTGGCAGTGCATCCTTATTCTGCCAGGATTTCTTGGTTGTGTTTCATCCAGTAGATGTTGCGGGAGCTCCTCAAGAAACTAAAACAGAGGCTTTTTTTAGTCCAACAAACTGTATCCCATGCCCATGAATAGTTTGGCTGCTTTTCTGACTGGGGCCCACAGTGTGGGAAGCTGATGTATGGATTGAAGGAGAAAAAGATGTTAAGACAGAGCAGAAGATAGAAACTGGCCACCAAGCTTTCTTTTCCCTGTGAGCTGAGCCTGCACTCCTGGGTGTCTGGCTGCCCGTGCTCAGGGGAGCGCTGTAAGGGCAGCTGAGCAGTTCCTGTGCAGTCTGGCAGGCAGCTCAGCTCCTGAGGCTGAGCCTGCAGGCATGGACAGCTCGGCACCAGCATCCCAGGCTTAAAGAGGAAACATGATGATGTAGGATTTCAGGGAACAATCTTTGTCATGGAGGTGATGGCAGTACCAGTGGCTGAGAGCACAGCTGAATGTGTTTTGGTTGTTTGTGTCTGCAGTCCCTGCCCACCATTCCTCTGCTCTCTAACTGGGCTAGGAGATGTCTGTTTGCCTGACACCCTGTGACAGTCCTTTTCCAAAGCTGGGTGCCCTGCACTGCAGCTCTGATGCCTGCTATGCCTTCACATCTTCTCACATTGCCTTTATGTGACCTTGACTCTTGCTTCCTCATAAAGTGGCTCTGTTCCCACGATCCTCAGCTGCTGCAGCTTGTTCTGCTTCCCAGCCCAGGGCTTTTGGCTTTTGTCCCAGCACACCCAACCCCATGCCACTCCTTCCCTTCTCTTTCCTTCTCTCAAGTGACCCCTGAGATATCTTTCCATTACCCAGACAGCTTCCATAACTGACCCTCCACAAGTCACCTCCTGCAACATCTCCTGACCTCAGGGAGGCATGAGTCCTTCTGGTGGGTCCCTCCTTCCCATTTCTTAAAACTGTTTCTTGAGAAAACTGCCCAAAGGGCTGCAGTATGGGGGTCATTTCAGTGGCTGTAGCTTAGCAATAGCATTCATGAAGAAGCTGAAAGTGTGGGGACAGATATTTTAGCAGAGATGCAGGAATGAAGCCAAAGTGGAGAGGGAGACCTTCATCCCACCCACCCTTATACAGTGCTGCTCCTCTAGTCTGCACACTCAGATGGGCCCATCCACACCTTCCCTCCAACAACCAGTGCACAAGAGCAAGCACTCATCTAACTCCACAGCAGCACACTCGCTCTCCAGCTCTTATCCAAGCATTCACATCCACACTTAAACATCCTGCAATTACATAAACACACTCCCTCATCTGTGTTTGTGTACACTTGCACACATGCATACCCCCTTAGGTACCCCTGTACGCATGTGCACACCCCCAGCAGATGAGCATCAGTGCCCAAGACTGGCACCAGCCCCCACCAGCCCTGACTCCTAGGTGTCCAATCCTCTTCAGCCATCCCCATACATGTACAGTCCAGGGAACAAAGTTTTGCCTACAACTACCTTTGTGCACATGCAGACACATCATTTGTTCACCATCCTGAGCCAAATACTCTACCATTTCCCACAGGATAAACTGGTTCCTAGTATTGCCCAGACTTTTTACAACCACAGCTCTCACACACTGGAAATCCCCTGACCTCTGTCAACTTCCTGCCCCCATCCTGTACTGAGAGATGCCTTTATCTCCCGTGTCAGCTAAACATAACTCCATACAGAGATTGACTCAACTCAAAGGCATTGTGTATTCTCAGAAGAGCCAAATCTATAGCACAAATCCCTCCCCTGAACACATAGAATGTTTTTGCCCACCTGGCCTTCTAAGTCCAAAGACTTTTTCTTTATTTACAGTAAAGCTTAAGGAGAAGAAAAGAAATGTTGCCTCCAACTCATGTCTCATTGTCTTCTTCTCTACCCTTGCTACACCTCCCACCAGGGTGCAGAGGCACCAGGAGAACCCTGAGGAATGTGAGGTGTGGGAAAGAAATGTTCCATTTTTTTCTCCCAGGTAAGTCTCGGCATCCTGCCCAGAGTCCGTAAGAGCTCTGTAAAGAAAGAGGAGGTTTTGAGCAGTCAGCGGTCTCCAGCCATGATCAGCACAGGCAGGAAATCTGTCCTCAAGACTTTTTTAAGAACTAGAGAGGCGCCAGCCATGCATGTAACCGGCTGATATGTCTTTGCTGCAGACATTTTTCCCTCCTGTTCATCTTTTAAGGTAAACCGCTTCTCATGTTTATAAGGAGCATAGTCAAGGCACTGGGTTGTCTACACGTGGTATAAGCCATTTGGGGACTTCCTCGAGGTGCCACCATGAGATGGCAGCCTATGCCCTCCAAAGCTGGGTCATCTAAAGGCAGATCATCGCTCTAGGGCTGACCTTGCTCTCTCTGTACTCTCAGGGCTCATCACCTCTTCAGCTCTCCCTAAATGCAGTCTGCTCTTTACCTGGTGTTGCCAGATGAACAATTGTTCGCTCCTGGTGGTGAATATGATGCTTATTCTTCAAAACCCACTGGCCTGTGGAACTGCTCAATGTTATTCTGTAGGAAGAACTTGAAAGCAACCAGTCCAGTTGTGCCACCTTTTACCAGTTCACCAAGCAGTCAGGTATGACTCAGGGGTCACCAACAAGAAGGAACCACCAAGAGACTCCCAGGACAGAGGAACACGTGTAAAGGAGAGGGAAAATACATCAATGATTTTGGGGAAATTAATATCATATGTATGTTTATTCTGGGAAAATCAATGAGCATGTGTGTAAAATATAGTATATAAATGTGAGCTTTTTCTGTGTTCAGCATACATGATATTTTGAAGGAGATATCCCCTTGTGCATCCAGCCAAATAAAGAATGCCTGCTTCTTAATGTTGCGTAAGTGTTAAGGAGGTTTTATTTTTTACCATTTTCTGGTAACAATGGTACCACACAAACCTCAGGTATCTCTTCCAAAGCCAAGAACAATGCCTTGTTTTTTCCACAAGATCATGGAGCTCTATTCACCTTTAAGCATTCCCTCAGACTTTATTATTCCCTTGTATCAATGTCTCCCATTGCCTTTGAAAGTAGAGAAGGTGAAGGGGATCCCATGTCCCGATGTCTCTTTCCCCTGCACCACCTCTTTCATCATAAATAACTGACATGCAACTTGCTCTTTTCACATCCCGCAGGCTCTTCAGGGAGTGGTTTTTGCTCATTGCTTTTTCCTTCTCCACTGCTTAGAGGGCGCTCCTGCTTGTCATTTCCATTCTGGGTGATCTTGCTGATCTCACCCTCTTCCCTTTCGTCGTCAATCTTCTCTGGGGGGCATGCTGGCACCTCCTGGCTCTGGACTCGGCGGGATGGCCTGAAGATGGCCCTGCGGAAGCCCTGCTTGAAGCGGTAGGAGAGGAAGCCATAGATGATGGGATTGGCACAGCTGTTGGCATACGGCAGCACCACCACAAGGAAGTAGACTCCAAAGAGGGATGGCTCCTCTGGCAGAGGGCAGACAACATTGATTATGTTGAGGACGTAGAAGGGAAGCCAGCAAAGGACGAAGACAGCCACCACAGTAACCACCATGCGGGTCACTCTGCGCTCGGAAAGCTTGTGCTTGGAGGACAGAGCCCTCACCCGCCTGCCAGAGGAGCGAACCTTCACAACAATCAGGAGATAGCAGAGACAAATCACCAGCAGTGGTCCAAAGAAGCCCAGGGTGGCAGTGTAGACAATGAAGCCAGCTCTCCACACTGAGGCGGGCTCTGGCCACTGGATGTGGCATGTACTCATCCCTAAAGGGACATCTGAGAAGACAACCACAGGCAGCACCACTATGGAAGACAGCACCCACACAGTTACACTGACGGCCTTGGCCACCCGTGCTGTCCTCCATTTGGAGGACCTCCCTGGATGGACCACAGCCAGGTAGCGGTCAACGCTCATCACCGTCAGGCAGAAGATGCTGGTGAACTGGTTGATGGCATCCACGGCCATCACCAGGCGGCACATGAAAGAACCAAAGGGCCAGTAGGACAGGGCATTTTGCGCAGCCAGGAAGGGCAGGCCCAGCATGAAGAGCTCATCAGCCAGGGCCAGGTTCAAGATGTACACATTGGTCACCGACTCGCTCACGGAGTGCCGCAGGACCACATAAATGACCAGGGAATTCCCAGCCAACCCCACCACACAGACAATGAGGTAGACCATGGGGATGAGGACACCGCTGACAACTACACCAGGGCTGACGGTGGATGAGCTGTTGGGGGTAGTGAAGCCTGCCCAGCTACTGGAGGCATTCCCCTCCTCCAACACTGCCGGCGTGGGGAGGCTAAAAGCAGAAGTGTCCATAGCAGAGGCAGGGAAGAGGGCAGGGGGCAGTGTCCTTGCAGGATCAGTTAGCAATCTGGAGCTGAGGGGAGGAGAAAAAAAACATTGATACTGGGGACATGACAGCTGAACAAGCCACAGGTAAAACCACTACATTAACTGTGTGTTAGGTATGGGCAGGCATGGGAAATCAAGGGGAGTTTGTGGATGCAAGCAGATGCTGGAAAATCTAGGACAACATCAAACCCATCTAGTCCCGCGAGGCACAGTGGGCATGGAGGGACAAACAGGGACATGGCTCATTGTGGGCCTCTCCTCTAGCGAGAGATCCTCTGGAGAAAGAACAACAGGCTAGCATAAGGACAGGGAAAGTTTTCATTTTCTGCTAATGGATCCAATACTAAGGATATGGTCACCAGGGGCCTGGTTCTCATTTATGAGTGGCAGGTGCTTTACAAACGAAAGAGGGAAAAGCATCCAGTGACAAAGAGCCTTTTCAACTCTGACTTTCCTATTCTCTGAGTATTTATTCTCCTGCTTGCTGAAACTCTTTTTGGACTGGCCAGGTTACTGTTAGCCCCACATGAGAAGGAAAAGCACTTTCAATCTGAGCAGAGAGGCTTAGCTCAGCACCTGAGCTGAAGGGCAGCTGGTTTGTGTTATGCCAGTTTGAGAGTAAAGGAAAGATAATTTTGGGTACACCAAGAGGGATCAGTCCCGATCCCTCTTGTCTCTTTTTCTCTTGTTCTCCCTGCCTTTCTCTCCCTCTCCTTCTGCACTCTGCAACACACTGCTAATGGTACAGGCTCTGCCTGCCCCACCTGTTCGCAACAACAAAGCAGTGTCCCAGCCTTCCTAAGCTGAGGAGCTCAATTGCTCACCACGTCAAGGTTTGGCATGGAAACAGCACTCAGCTCACTCAGAGATAGCCTTGAACAAACAAGCTCTCCATTCACCACCAGCTCGCTGCTGACACTGGGTGAGGAGCTGCAGGGAGAGAAGGGACAGTTAAGGGACAGACATGCCTTTTATCAGGACTCCATTTGTGAAATACAGAGCCCAGCACATACTGTGGACCAGAGACACCTTGGAAAACCTAATGCAGGAGAGATTTGTGCTTCTTTCAGGATTACTCCAGCTCTGAAAAAATCTTCTTGAAGTGTGGACTGGCAGGGTCATCCCCCTGAATTAGGTCCTTGGAAGGGAAGATGACTTGGCGGAAGAGAATGGGGACCCTGAGTCTCATCTTTTTACATCACAACAAATCTCTTAGGGCTGTGAAGCTCCTTTTTTATTGAAATTAAAACTGGGTACGTCAAAGGAAAGGACTCCCAAACTTAACTACTTTCAGGAAGCCAGAGACACTCCAGATACTTTTCTCATAGATGCAATTTTCTGTAGCATCACAAATTTGTTCACAAATGTCTAATATATACAGTGTTTGGGGGCTTTTTTTTGGTTGGGTTTTTGCTACTTGTTTGTTTGTTTGTTTGTTTGTTTGTTTGTTTGTAGGTGTCATTCTAAGTTCTGGAAACCCTGGGGTAGGCCTGAGCTTTAGATGGATTCCTTGGACATCAGACAGGCAAACCCAACAGGCTCCAAAGATGTATCAAATTTTATGCTGAAGGAACCTCATCTGATAGGCCCCATAAAAACACAGCTGAGCAACTATGTCTTAAGGCCTTTTCTACAGGCTATTGTATAAATGTTTCCTGCCTTAGAACATTTGAGTTTTGAAGCACTTCTTAATTTTCAGGTGCCTTGGGCTATGACACACTGTCCTGAGAGAAGCCCATCTCATGGGGCCCTGCAGCACCGGGTTGTCCCACACATCATGAGTGGCTGCAATGAATAAGCAGAGTAGGAAGTGATTTGAAACTCTGAGTTCAAGGATGATATTTTTTCTTATTCTGTTCTAGTGACACAAATCACTTGTTGGAGAAAAGAGGAGGGCAATGGCTGCTCTAGGGACAAAGATCCCTATAAAAGGTGGCAGAAGCCAGAACAGTATGGTCATGAAAGGATGATCCTCTAAAAGATGAAGGCAAAGATAAGAATCCTTTTGGATGTTCCTCCTGCATGCAAAGGAATTTAAAGAAGAAAAAGGCCAAGCATTCGGAGCCTTACAAATACCAAATACGGATGAAGATACTCCTGGTGCAGCTGCAAAGCATTTGGAAAAGTATCTGGGGTCCAGATCTCAAAGCCAGTTGTTCAGACTGTTGTTTAGCAATACAGTAAATCCAGCTTCAGGGTAGCTTCAGAAGCCCTATCAAAAATGCTAAGGCGTGCAACAAAAAAGCATGGATTTCCTATAAACTCATTTTCCCGCTCAGGGAGCTGCAGGGGAGAAACTTGATCTTTAAGCAGGCGTGGTCTGTTGCTGCTATTCTAGCTTTGTCAAGTACCATGTACCAGCGCAAATGCCATGTCACACATTTTGGCTAGTTTGGCAGAAAAAACACTGGGCACCAGTGCTCCATCTAGCTTGGATCCACTCTGCTGGTTGCTTTGGCAGCACACGCATAGGTAGGAGTTGGTGAGGAACCCTGGCCTCAGAGTGATAGTGTGTTGGCATCCACTTGGATCTGTTCCGGATGTGGACAGCACCTGTTGCAAGAGGCTTGGGATCCTCTAACAGGTGCTACCAGAATATGCCTGGCTCATGCAGCTGGAGAGCAAGAATAAGGCAGAGAGGCAGGAAGAGATGGGAAATTTGCACTACTTCTTTCCTAAGGGAAAAAACCCATAACTATACATATATATTTCTGCATTGAATGAGAGGAGGAGGTGGATGCTGAAACCTGAGCCTAGTCCTGGAAACAAACCATGAATAGCAGCCGGGAGAGACAATACAGCCAAATAACCTGCACCACTCCCTCCTGACCCCCTCCCCTCCTGTCCCCCCTGTTTCCCACGGCCCTGCTCCAGCTCAGGACTCTGCCGTCTCACCTCAGGGTTGATCTGTCTTGTAAGGACCAGGCTGGACTGGCAGAGTTGGGGGTGGTCGGCAGGTTTTCTTCTCTGGAACTGCAGACTTAACTTCTGCGTGGACTCATGCCCGCGGGAGACATCTGGGAAGAGCGGGCAGAGCCGCTGGGTACTTACATGTCATCGGGATGTACATTTTCCTCCGCTTCCCCGGGAGAATCCGTGTCATGCTTGTCCCCTTCCCCTTTCTTAAACGCGACAGAGCAGAGCGCTCCCGGAGGGAGGCGAGCCCCGCCGAGCACTACCGGAGGAGCGAGTCCTTCTTCCCGGACTTGCCCATCGCCCCCGCCGTGCCGGGCGTGGGAAGGGGCCCGGGGGCGGCCGGGGGATGCGCGGCCCCTCAGCCCCACGCCCGTGGGTCTGTGCCCTACGCAGACCCCACCATCGGCGGGGCTCGGGCAGAGGGAGCCGAGCGCAGGTACCGCCGGTACCGGGGGACGGGCGCCGGCAGCCAATGGGCGCCACGCACGGAAACACCGGCAGGAGAAGGAGGGGATGGAGGGGGTGGACGACAGGGCAGGAGAACAATGATGAGCGGCGGGAGATACCGGGATGGAGAATAAAAGCGGGCGAGGGAGGCGCAAGGAGATGGGCAGAGGGATAAGGGGAGCGCAGAAGAGGCGAGGATGAAGGAATGAGGAGTGCGGTAGAAGAAGCTGAAGACGGTGGAGGGAAGAGAGAGAGGAAGAAAAGAGGGATGCAGAGAGCAGCTGTGGGGTGGGAGAGTGGCACGCAGGAGGCTCGGCTCTTCTAGGGGCACCCAGGAGACGGGCCCCTGCTCCAAGGGTCTTGCAGGCAGGACTGGTGCTGCTCGGAGCTGCAGGGACACAGCAAATCCTTCTGGCTGGCAGGGTGCTCAGAAATCGGGGCAATGCTGAGCACACAAGCCCTTCTCCTTTCTGCCCTGTGAGCACCTCCAGATGGATGGAGATGAGGGCAGATGGGCAGATAGGGGACTGTCTGCTTCAACTCTTTCCCTTTCCCTGGCTCCATACATGATCTCTTTCACACCTTCATTGAGAAAATGTTCCAGTTTAACAGCCCCAAACTCTCCTACAGATTTCATCTCTGCTGGAAGACACAGACCCAGAGTAAACTGATCCAAGAAAGAAATTAATCTTTGTGTGAGCAGTTGCCCCACGAAGGATTTTCCCATCCCATTTCCTACACAAAGGGCTTCCCTGTCATTCTCACCCCCTTTCCTGCCCTGCAGCCAACATCAGTGACTCCCTTAGCTGTGCATCACCCGATTCTTGACATTTGGCACTGCTATTTTGAGCATTTGAGCCCCTACAGTAAATTCCAGCTTTAACAAAAGAAGGCAGTATCTCTTCAAGCACAACATAGCCAGGGTCTAAAATCTGGCATCCAAACCCACTTGGGCAACTTTATGTGCAGCCAGTGCTGC
The DNA here is from genome assembly GCA_013397075.1 of Rhabdornis inornatus. Classification (NCBI taxonomy): domain Eukaryota; kingdom Metazoa; phylum Chordata; class Aves; order Passeriformes; family Rhabdornithidae; genus Rhabdornis; species Rhabdornis inornatus. Next base: position 729,497 of record VWZS01003242.1, on the reverse strand, counting down.
TCAAAGATGAGCTGATGAAGACAGTACAGGACTTCAAAGCTGTCAGGCCCCTCTAGGCTAGAACATAATGCTGTCTGGAGACACAGAACAGAGAGGAGTCCTCATTGGGGAAGGAATGGCATGGGTAGCACCCAGAGGTTTTCTTTACCATGGCAGGGCAGGTGTCTGCAGCACCATAGAGACACCTGCAGCATCATGCAGAAGCCCCCAAGCTCCTTTGTTAGAAGGAACAGAGCCATGCAACAGCAGAGTTCTACACAGTCCTGCTAACCCTTGCAGGACTTGTTAGCATAGGCACAGTCACAGGATCAGAAATTGCAGGTCTCCAGATCACTTCCTCAGTGCTCTGAGCCGTGTCCCATTCTCTGCCCCAGCTCCAGAGGGGAGCTGTGCAAACTGCTTAAATTGTGTCAGGAGGAGAGCTCAGACTGTGCTCTTCCACAGGTAGGCAGATACATGAATTTCGTTTCACACACATCATATGCATTGTTGTACATGACAGGGGATGGGGCAGACCGAAAAGGTAAAAGCCAAGGCTTGAAAACTGGAGAGAAGTAATAAACCACTAGTAATATATTGTTTTGAGTCATGCTTAGGATGCTTTAAAGGAGGTTAGATCCCATTTTCAAGTACTTTGTGTCCCTTGCCCTTTCACAGGTACATAGCCCATACCAGAGGCTTCATTTTTACTCTTCTGGACTTACACTGACATAATTTACATTACCTTCGGATGGGGCCTTGGCAATTCATCCAGTAGCCCATATGCAGCGCAGATATTTGTGGAATTCCCTGCCACAGGATGCTCACCAAGGTTGCTCTGAACTTTGTCAGCAGGTAATGTGTCACATCACTGAATTAACTGCCATATTCCACGAATTGAAATTGCAGAAATTTCCCTGGCAGCAGAGTACCTTGAGAGCTTCACTGTGTCTGGCTGTACCTGGCATCACCAATGAACCTCTTCAGTGCAGGGAGCAGCCTTTGAAGCTCAGAAGTGTTGCTGCATCTGTGAGCAGTAATCTGGCTCAACTCCATAGTTTCTCTGTGCCCTCCTAGGACTGCGGGATTTTACAGTGCCAATCATCACACTCTGAGCCCTCCTCTCTCCTGCAAGTAGTGGCAGTAGCAGCCACCCTGTAACACTTACTCTCAAGTCCCTGCAATGCATCAGGAAAGCAGGTGCTCACAGCTGCCAGATCCATAGTACTGCTGAGACCTCTCTCTTCAGCTTAATTTTAGTGTCTTGGAGGCAATTTGTCTGGACTGGTGACTCATTCCTCCCTCTTTAATTTTTTTTCCCTGCCCTCCCCCTTCCTATTCTCACTCTGCCTGTGTCTGGCAGTGTGAGAGAGTGCCAGAGCTTAGAAGGATTAATGCAGCAATGTTTTGGTGAAAAGATGTCCCCAGCAACCTGCGGGGGCAGTCCCCACGGAGAGGACTCTGCATCCAGGCATCCCCTTCCAAAGCCTGCATCCCATCCTCTGCGTGGCACAGAGGGGAGACAACTTTTCCTTTGAACACACGGAGACTGAGAAAAGGAAAGGAAAAAGGAACGCAGGGGGCTCAGCTGAGAACTTAGCAACTTGAAGGATAAATCAGGCCTGGTCTCATCATCCCACAGCAACTGGGACTCACCAGGCTTGGTGTGGTGCTGCCTGGGTTGTCACTGCTGAAGGAGGGGCACGGCTGGGAGGTGTCTCCAGCCCAGCCACCGCACTGCTCACGGCTTCAGGGCTGTGTCCCCCTGAGGTGCAACACATCACGGACATGACAAGAATGTACAGTCTGTTTATTGGGTCTTACTCACTATGTTGTATTCTCAGGGCCCAGAAGGAAGGGAAGGGGCAGGTGAGGCGAGAAGGGGGACATTGTGTGAAGAGACAAACCAGTGCTACAGACCCATAGCAGTCTTTCAAGCTGGCAGAAGTAAAAAGCAATGACCGCCCCAAGGTGCTGAGCTCTGGGTTGCTGGAGCCATCACTCTCCTGTGTGCTGGGCAGCGCCTGGCATCGGGACGAGGCTGGGATCTAAAGCCAAAAACATGACAGACCTCATAATACCAGCTCAACTATTTTTCTGCTCTCCCTCCCTCTGCTCTGGTGATGGTAGGTGTATGAATGGACAGTGTCCAAACTAGCTCTCACTCTTCTCTCTCATCAGGCTCTGATCTTGTCCTGAAGCCTCTCTCTTCCCTCTGCTGCCTTGTACTGAAGTGGAGGCAGGTAGGGACAATATGAGGAGTAAAGGAGTCCTGCAGGAGAAGCTGCCACTTGCCAATGAACAACACAAAAAAATCCCTTGAGGTGAGCAGGGCTTGGTAAGGGGAAGAGCCACTGGCAACTGCCATGAATAAGGAACAGCTTTTTCTTTTCCTTATTTTTTTTCTATAGGCAAAGGCTATGGCTTCATAGATCTCAGAGCAGGTCATCCCCAGGGCAGCCTGGATGTACTTCCCACTGTGGCAAAAGCTGACAGACAGTTCTTCTCTGTGAGGGCACATGTGGAAAATCCTAGGCTGCCCCATGTCAAGAGATGGGAACAAACTTGCCCACAGTCAAGCAGAAAGGAGGGGGAAGTTGATCTTTCCCCAAGCAGGATTGGCTGTCTCCCTCTCTCTCTTTGAAGGTGACCCATTCCAACAGCCTCACCAGGAACAGAGTGGCCCCGACTGCCTGGGTTCAGGAGCAGGAAAGCACCACTGGTGTCACTGGCAGGGATTCCTGTCAGACTTACCTGGTCAGAGGAGGCTGCATACCCGTTTCTTGGTCCGGGTGGGCTGCGGGCACAGGACAGCTCGGATGGCCTCGTCAAACACCGTCTTGAGGCCACGTTGCGTCAAAGCCGAGCACTCGAGGTATTTCACAGAGTCTGTCGGGAGGAAAGCAGGGGTTGCAATGCAGAGGAGGGGAGCTGGGGTAGGCAGTGGGGATACCCAGGCTTCTGCTCCTTATGCTGGAAAGCACGGTACCTGGCTCTTGCCCAAGCTGAATAAACACATCTCAGGTGATCAAAGACATTACACATTGTCAGGACACATTTCGCTCACTCAGACAGTCTTGACTTCAGGGCAAAGCTTGCCAGCTGCACTAGACCTAGGTTTGCCTATTGGCTACCCATGTAACCAGAGCAGAGCCATTTTGTGTGTCTGACCATGTTATCCTGGCCAGACACTTTCTCTGCTGAACTCCTTCTGGAAAACTGCCTCAAGCTGTGTTTTTCACCCTCTCTCCTACTTCTGTGTGCCACATCTGAGAAGAGCTGGATGGTGGGGTGAGACACTCATACCTAGGATTGCATGTATGAGCCCCAGCAGACAGAGGCAGGCACAGGAAACTGCAGTTGCAACTCTTCCTGAGAGAGGTTAAAAGCCTCTCTTCTGCCTCTCCGGATATGGAGGAGTGGCCTCTGCCCACAGTGCAGCTGTGGCTTGCACAGAAAAAATATTGTCCCAGATAGAAGCATGCAGAGTAAAAGGGGAGGAGAACGTGAAAGTGTGTAGTTGTGTGTGTATGTGGAGGATGGTGGCCAGAGACAGGCAGAGGGCTGAGGGGTTGAGTCTTCCTCAAGAAGCAGATCTCCTTCCTGAGTCTCCCAAGGTGCATTTTGTCCCATGACCATGGAGTCTTGTGTCCCTCGGAGATGCCACTATGAGATACTGCTACAAAAGCCTTGTTAAATTGGGGTGAAGTCCTTTTCTTCTTTCTCTCTCCTTTCAGTAGGTCCCAGATGATTCCCAAGCACATACCTATTTCCTTGGCCAGAGCAAGACCCTGAGGATATGTTATGGGGGACAGCTTCTTCTCCTTCAGCTTCTCAATGGTGTCCTTGTCATCACGGAGATCCAGCTTTGTGCCCACGAGGATGATAGGAGTGTTTGGGCAGTGGTGCCGCACCTCGGGGAACCACTAGCAATGGAGCAAAATGCCACAGATGTGAGAAGGGGTCACACATATGGGCATGCACATGGGAAAACAAAGAGGCACTCCCGAAAAAAAATGTCAGCAAGGTAGCTAACAGCCTGTCCTTTCTCACATCCATTGCTAGGCACTACAGCCTGGCCCAGGCCAGCTCCTGTTGCTGAGTCCTCAGGCAAAATCCCTGACAGGGAGCTCAAATTTTGTTACACAAAAGCACAAGCTGCTCTCTGCCCTTGACCCTTCCACCCAGGGAAGAACCTTAAAGTGGTAGGAAGGACATACTCCTGTTCTCCTGTTCACCAATCTCTCCCTTCTTCCCTCATTTCCCATCTAAAAGCTGTGGGTACCTGCTTCTTATACCCTATGAATCAGTCCTGTGTGTCTATGCTTTGACAGTCTTGGCTGAAAGATGCCATCAGAATATAAGTTTGTGATCTGACAGCACAATAGCCCAGCAAGATGAATACTAGCCCGTTAGTAAAGTTGACACCTTCTTTGAAATGAACCAGAAAAGGCATCTGAAGGAGGTTTCTGACTAAGAGAAAAGAGATATGACCTCTTTTCTCTTAGTCAGAAACCAGACTACCACCACTATCACCCTCCTCATCCCCTGGGGGACCAGGATATGGTCTCACCTTAGCACGGACGTTTTCGTAAGATGCTGGGCTGACAAGGGAGAAGCAGATCAGGAAGACATCCTGTAGGCATACAGCCATGGTTCAGAGTTAGAATAGGAGCATGGGATGGCATGATGAAGCAGGAAGGGGGGAGAGTGGAGGGGAGGGAAGGTTTGTGTGGGCAACACCCTCCCTCTGCAGCAGAGGGTTGTGCTTGGGAAAGCTCTCTCTATTATGTAAAAGTCCTGACTGCTGCTTCTTGCTTCTAGCGGAGAGAAGGATCTCTGCTCCCCTGAGTCATTGTAACCATAGCCACCATTATCACAAGAGCCAAATGGTCAATTCTGAGGATGGGGTTCTTGCGGTTGGCACACTCATCCTCATGGGAAACGGCCTGACAGCTTCCTGCTCATTTCTCACAGAACACCAGAGAGCTTTCAGGCCAAAGAAATTTTGCCTACAGTTGAGACAGACCTAGTTTCAGCCTAAAAAGTATACACACAATACTCAGAGGAGGCAGTTTTGGCTCTCCAGGTAAGTGATTCTCCTGGGCATGGTAGAATTCAGACTTCTTTTAAAACCAGAGCAAACCAAACAGAACCAAAACCACACCTGCTCCTCAAGGTTATATCTATTTCACCCAGCTTCACCTAGGTGGAGCAGTGGTGCCAGACCCAGCCTATCAATTTCCATACTTCTACAGCCATCAGAGACAAAAACCTTGGAGAAACATTCCTCCACCTATCCTTGAGATATATCCCAGGGTGGATGCAAGCATATTGTTGAGAAATAGACCTGCTTGCACTGACTGCAGGCAAAAACACCTTATACCAGGTGTCTGATTTTTAGGTGGCTGAACCCAGCCCGAACAAATAACTTCTAATCAATTCCTAACCTTTTTGATTGCAGTGGCAACCTTCAGACTAATGTCTGATGCAGCAAGGTCTTTCTGAGCTTGCCAAAAGCTTGAAACCACATTCTCCAAAGAAAGTGTTCCTTAAACCCTGAAATCACTCTGCCAGTGTGGTGAAAAACTGGTGAACACAGTATCTGAGGCACCCATTTGTTCTGCTAGAGGCACCAGCAGATCAAACACATGCCCACAAATCATATCTCTTATAAAAGGCAGAAGACAGAAGAGTGGGGTTCACAGATATGTGACAAACTCCTGCCTCAGCTCTTAAATGCCATGAACCACCTTAACTTTACAAAGGGAAGGTTTTTTCCAGGGCTGTGTAAAGCATCTGCCCCACACAAAGTCAGTCAGCTGGGCTCAAGAGTGTCTTTGAATGTCTTGTTTTCTTGTTCAGTTACGCCAGTTATGGGAGTTCAGATAAAAGCTCCAAAATCTCCCTAAGATATCTTTCAACTTTCAGGTTTCAAGGCAGTTGTATATCAACAGAGATATTCTCAGAAAAGGGCAGAGAGAGACAGTAACCACCCTGTCACTGTTTCATGGCACACATTGAGTTCTGCAGTGAGGGATGGAGATGCAGCTGAGTGAGGAAGGGAGGAGGGGCATGGAGTGTGACCCACCGTCTGCGGGTAAGAGAGCGGCCTCAGCCTGTCATAATCCTCTTGTCCAGCAGTATCCCACAGTCCCAGATTTACAGGCTTGCTGTCAACCATCACGTTGGCAGAATAGTTATCAAACCTGGAATTCAGAGACATAGGCCATGGCTCAAACAGGAGAAGAGGGAGCCCTTCCAGTAGTGTAGGTGGGGTTCACTAGCAGCACTCAGGAGCAAAGGGTGGTGATTCCTCTTCTCAGGTCACCTGGGTGGTGCTGGTTCCCTGTGAACCTCTACCTTATGGAATTCCCACTCATCAACCTCCTCCCCATCATTCAAGTGTCCTGGACAGGTGCCCGGCTGCAGCTACACCTTTGATACCTCACATGCAGGTTCACAAACTATTTTCTTTTCCCATTTTTTCCCCCAATATCCTTCCCACAACTGCACCTGCTCTACAGCCAAGCCCCTGTCTTTCTTCTGTGTTCTAAAACCTAGTTTTGTGCTTAGAAGTGAAGAAGAATCCATGTCTCTGTAGTTTGCTGCCCTCCTCAACAGCCCAGCTGGAACTGAGAACAACGTGTCCCATTACTCTTTGACAATCCAGCTTGAAATATTTTAGAACAACTGTCAGGATTGAATGCTTAGAAGTAAAGTCTTGGTAGAAAAGAAAGAGGATAATAAAGCAACAGAGAAGTTCCTACCCTCATGCTAGAAAATTTTACTTTCTGGTCCTTTTGGTAATTTTTTTCCCAGATTAAGGGAAACCAGTGATAGGGAGGAACCAACACAAAGGTCTTTTGAATGTATTCATGGCATCTGCACATTAGAACTGACATGATTTAGTAGTGGGCTTGGCACTGCTAGACTAGTGGTCGGACCCAGTGATCTCAGAGGTCTTTTCCAACTATTTCTATGACTCTGCTCCATGCAGAATCTGTGACTGCTCCAATGACAGCAAGTGCTTTGGACAGGAAAGGAAGTGGGGTCCCATGTCTACCCACCTGTCTTCTCTTGGGTCTGGCCCTAGTTGTAGCCTAGTGCCTGTTTGTTTTGGCCAGCAGGATCCCATCTGCTACTTGTAAACTTATCAAGCAGATAGACCTTGACTTGGTTGGAGTCTCCTAAATATCCCATTTATACCAGGGTTTTATATGGTTGCTTCTTGTGAAAGGTGACAGATCCAAAGTTAGAGACACCTTCACTGGGTTTCCTCTGCTTGGCATGGAGACTGTGACCCACACAGTGCACAACAAGGAGTCACTGCACCCCTTCATATCCTGCTTTTCATGCCTCCCACCCCCTCCAGGACCTGTTTATGCATTACTCACACAGTGGGGATGTATTCTCCTGGGAAGGCATTGGTGGTATAGCTGATAAGGAGACAGGTTTTTCCCACAGCCCTGGAAGAGAAAGGAAACAATAGCAGGAATTCATGGCAGTGCAGGCAGTCTTGCTAGGGTAGGATGAAGATGGGGCAATCCCTCCACACCTCTAACATAGCCCTTTCTGGAGACCCCTGGAAGCAGAAACACATTCACAGGACCAGACAGTGCACAACCACAGGTTAGAAACCTGGCAGGAAGAAAGACAGGATGTTGTCCAGAAATGTTTGTTGTCTTTGAGCACGAAGGCTTGTTTTTAAGGTCTAGTACAGAGATCACTCAGCTAAAACACATCCACTCTGAAATGGAGGTGGGAGCCCATTTTGCAGTGCAGGCAGAGTGCTGTAAGCTCACAGCCAGGACAGCTGCACTGCCCTGTTGTGCCATGACAAAGCTGCCATGCCAGCTTCAGCACTCGAGCACATGCTCTCCTGCCTGCTTTTCAGGTGTTGTGGCCAGGGACTGGTTGCAACTTTTCCTGACTTACCCAGTCTCTCCCATCTACAGTAAGCTGCAGCAACAGCTGCACAGAGAGCTGTAAGGAGCCAAAAACGTGCCTGCCCCCATGGCTGATGGAGGCTGCTGGTGGTGTTTTCTCTCCCCTCAGCCTCCCCCACAGCCTGCTGCAGCAGGGTGGAGTGCAAGGTAGTAGCACAGTCCAGACTGGGTGAGAGCATTGATGGGAAAAGGAGCAATAAGGTTATCATATGGGGAAAGGAGGTGTTGTGGGCAAGCTGAAGCCTGTGGTGAGGAAAAGAAGTGCATAGAAATCGGAAGAAAATAAAGCAGCCAAGACAGGTGTTGGAAAGAAAATCCTTCTCCTGCTGGATGCTGTTTCTCAGGTTTGTGTGGCCTGGGAAAGCTTGGCCATGTTTCAGTTATAGAACACATGAAATGGAGGTGGTGACAGCAACCTGCCTCAACTAGCACAGCCCAGGAGGAGGGAGAGGTCTTTCCTGGGCAAAGGCTGAATTCTGCTGCTGGGGATTCTCAGACCATCTCAGCTGTACCTGCAAAGTCCCTGCCACAGGGCCGCAGCTCTGCCCTTTTGTGTGCCCTTGACAGCACCCTGGTCACAAGGCACTTGCCTCTGTCGCTGCTCTGTGGGGCAGCTGGTGAGGAAGCTGAGCTTTTCGGCATGCTCTGACATTTGTTTCTTCCTCCTGCCAACCCCTTTCTTAGATCCTCCTCTCTCAGGACATGTGGTGGGGTTAACCATGATGTGAGGGGGATGCTGCCTTGAGGGAAGGCTACAGAGCTGGTGCTATGTGTGAGGGGCAAACTGGGGGGTGGGGAACTGGGTAACAGATGAATGCCCAGTGGAGTTGTTCATCCAGCTCCAGCTTAAAGCCTTCAGGGGACCTTTCTTAGAGGTTGTGGTTTTTGTTTGGGGCTCTGTCTTTCCTCATGCCTTCTCCCCATCCCCTTGCCCCTGAGAACACGTCTGACATGTATGGTTACGTGTGCAGACATCTTCTTTCCCAGGCGAGGTCTGAAGGAGGAAGTGACTGTGGGGAGCAGCACTGCTGTAAATGTCTCTTCATCTGCTACCTTATAGCTGCCCCAGATAAGTCTGGCCAGCTTCTAGGTGGAAAGGAATTAAGCAGTTCCATCCCAAGCACAGACTCTCCTCCTTCCCTCCCTTGCATTTACTCATCCCACAGGACAAGAAGACACTCTGTCCACTGTATCCTTCCTGCCCCGGGCAGTGATGACTGCTTAACTCATTGATGGCTTGGATCAAGCCATTTCCAGGCATCAGGGGACATGGACAGAGAAGTCACCATATTGTGAAGGTGAGGTTTTGTTAGCTTCCACTCCTATACTTCTGCCTATCTCAGTGGAAAGAGCTTCTTCTCCATGTGCCCACAGGGGCCCCTTGCCAGCAGTCTCCACCACACCCTAGTACAGAGCTAGCCTGCTGAGAAAAGCTGAACATAGAGATCCTGATAGACATCTTGCCAGGACCAGAGGCCATGCCCTCTCCCAGTCATTCCCAGTGAGCACAGGGCTTTTAAGGAGCCATTCTGCAGGAGAGTATTTGTACCTAACGGCTTTTAAATCTAACTCCTGCCTACAAGTTGAATCTGGCAGGAACACCATCACCTCCTGTGCATGGGACAGACCTGCTCTACTTCCCGTGGATGCAGATGGAAATGCAGATGCATGATCAGCATTTCCACGCAGATGCCCTGCGAAATTCCACGCTCCCCAGAGGAATGTCCCCTGCCCCGGGGAGGAAAGAGCGAGCATGTCTGCAGGAGTAGCAAGCCTGCAGGAGGTCGGAAGCAAAGCGGGGGAAGTCTCACCAAGCATCCACCTTCCTTCGTGTCCCTGGTGACAGCCTGTCCGGCCCCGCATCCCCAGCAAACCCGCAGGTACGTACCCGTCTCCCACCACCACACACTTGATGGCTTGCATGGCTCTGGACCCGTGGCGGAGAACGGTGCCCGAGGCAAAGGGAAGTCAGGCCAAGGCAAACAGCAGGCAGGGATGGGCAAGTGTGGGTATCAGGCCAGCAGGTTGCAAGGAGGGAGGAAGTGGAAGAGGGAACTTCACTCGACGATCGCCCCGCGGTCCCTCCGCCCCTCCACCGCAGCCGCAGCTCGGCTGGCTGAAGGCGGGGCCGGCGTGATTCCTTGCTCGGGATGGTGACTGCTCTGACACTTCTTGTTCTCCCTGCGAGTCTCACCCACTCCCTCCCCACCTCATCCCAATGAACAGCGGGGGCCACCAAACTGCTTTTCCAGAAAGGGAACAAGGGTTAGAAGCAATGTGGAAGGGTGGATTTTCTCCTCCCTCCGTTGTCACCCAAGCTTTGGAGGAGGTGGTAGCAGGGAAGGGACTCCGAAGTGGGAGAACTGGGGTGATGAGGGGTAATGAAGGTTTTTCAGGTCTTCCCAGTGCCCCTAAGTGTCAAGGATGAAACATCTCAAGGAACAATACTTCTGCGAAGGCTGAACAAGGAAGTCATGCAGCCTCTAGAAAGCAGTTGCAACCCAATGGCTGCTCTATTCCTCCTCTGCTGTGGGGATATGGTATTGCTGCACTTCCTCACCTCCCCAGACTATTAGTACATCCTTCTCCAAGCTGAACAACTCCAACTCTCTCAGGCAGTCCTCATGGTCCTCAGAAAATAAAAGATTTTTAGAGCTAAGCATCAAGAAGAAGAAAGCACTCACCCTAAGAAAGAAGAGACAGAACAGAATGATCCCGGGAAGCTCTACTCCTTTCTTTCCATTATTGAAACGAAAGTTTGCCTCCTCTTTCTTCCTTCTCCCATGCAACCTGAAGCCTTAAAAAGAGTGTATGTGTGCACATCTCTGTGCTCCAGCCTGAACTCATGCGTGGATGGGCAGGAGATGGGTTTTATAGAAGATGGGATATGGTGGCACAGAATTAATTAAAAATTTCCAGGCTTTGCCATGAGGCCAATTAGAGCAAGAACAGATGTTCCTGAAGGAAGGAGCTCTGAGTAAAGTGTTTCTTCAAAGGCTGATGACCTTTGTGTTGTTGCAGCCACAGGAGGCTGCTGCGACTGACCTGCTCCGGAGGAGAGCGCTCCCAGCTGTCACTCAGCACTGGCTACAGCCCAGAAACCTTCAACCATGGAATGTTTCCAAGTTTGCCGCTATTTCAGAAGCACAAAGTGACCAGCTGTATGAGGTGTTCCCTCTGTGTGTGGTAGGGAAAGGGGAGGAAGGAAACCCACTGACACCTCTGCAAGTGAGAGCAGGAATGGGACACAGGAATACAGGTCAGAGAAGGATGTAAGAGAGAGGGATAAAGACTTTTACAGACAGGAGCTGGAAAGGACAGGCAGGCACAGAATATATGAACTCAGTTAGAAGGCAGATGTATCAGGCTCTAGAGAATGCTACTGGTGGAAAGAGAAAAACCATTCTAGGACCTGGTGGCAGAGATGAACAAGGACCACTGACCTGCTGAACACCTGAACACCAGTGTTTGCTTTTGTCCTGGTAGTCTGGCCTACGGGCTTGTGGGACTGGCACTGTGGAAGGGACTAGTGAAGAAGACCAGTTTAATTGGTCAGGGAAGAGGGATTGTTGTGGAGAACCCACATACAGGTGGGGCCCATGCCAAAGACACTGTAAATCTGCATGTCCAGCAATGAGCTATGAAGTCCTGGCAAGAGCCCATTTCTGGGAAAATTACTTTTGGAAGATAATTCCCTGGAACTGCAATAGACAGTCAGTTCTTGTCCAGCCAGAAGTCTGTGCTGAGAATCTATAAACATCCTTCCTCCACCAGAGCCTCTGTAGAGGGACAACAGGGATCTACATAAAAGCTTTCAGGATGTTTCTTTCCATCACATTTAAATGTGATTAAATGGAATTATTTAATAATAGGATATTACACTCAAATAATACATACAGAAATCACTATAAGAACAACTGTCACCTACTGCATTAAAATCTTTCATTTGTACATGCTGCAGGAAATGGAAGGAACCTGCAGGAAATAGATTTATAACCCTGGGCTGAGCATATACAGATGTGTTGCTGCTGCTCTGATGTCCTCTCATACCACCAAGAGGTGCTCTTGACCTGAATTTCCTTCTGCATGTGCAGCAGGGCACACATCTGGGGTTTCTTGTTCCCTTTGCTGAGTTTGAGGGAGATGATAATGGGAAATAATTTCTCAGTGAGACACTTGTGTTCTGGGAGGCTTTCAGAGTCTTGAACTGGGTCCCCTCAGAGCAACCCAGATGTTCTGGTACCCATGTGAGACTGCAGAGCAGGGACAAAATGCATGATACTGCTTTTCCCCCACAAGGATCCAAAGCAGTGAGGACCACCTATCTCTCCCTCTCTTTCTGTGGTGTTCTGCCTCCTCAAGGATGATGGAAAAAATTAAGGGGGCCCTTTTCTGAAATGACGCTTGCACATCCCAGCCCAGTACAGGAGGGCAGGAGCTGAGCAGGCAGCCTGTCCTTCAGCACAGACAGAATAGCAGGGAGGATTCTTTCACAGAGGCAGCACCAGGCTCATTTCTTTGCACACACAGGACATGGTCACAGCATGTCTTCTCATCACCTTGGATTTTTCTGATTTGACCTCTCTCTCAGGCAGTCCTGAGTGGCCATGAGAACTTTTCTCTGTGCCTTGGGTGCCGACCAGGGTAAACATTAATTTGCTTCAGCCTGACTGGGCTGCAAACTGTCCCCACTTCCTATATTCCCCTTTTGCACCTTCCCACTTCCCCTTTGACACAGTTTCATGCCATGTGTCTCCTGCTTTTAGTTCTTGCTTTGCTGCTTCTCTTTTCCAAAATTCCCACTCCGTTGCTGCTTCCCCTCCCCCCTTCACTGCTGTGGTTTCTCAGGCTGCCACAGTTGCTTGAAAAGCCTGTCCTGACTTAAGAGCTCAGATCATAACTGAAGTGGGTAATGATGTTCTGCAGTCCCTCTTAGAGAGGCTGTGGAGTTGTGGAGTTGTTTCATACAGACTGTTTTCTGATGGGGCCCTCTTCTCCAGCCTAAATTCGTTCTATCAAACGAAGGCTTAGAAAAAGAATGAAGTTTCCAATCCAGCCTCACTGAAGACAAGCTACCTACATTTACATCCATCATAAGCAACTCAGCTTGCAAAAGGTGCTTACTTAGTCTTGCACCTGTCTCACTCATGGGCTGTTCTAGAGACCAGCCCTACTGCAATCTGGGGCAGGTGGTCCATTCCTGACCTAGTGTCATTGAGGCTTCTCTGTCTTTGGAGTGCCGCCTCCTCCTCCTCCTCTCCCTTATGGATCTGGGTAAGCAGAAGACCATGGCACAAACTTTTGGGCTTTAAGTTCTTTGTGATGGTTGTTTCAAACTTGCACTTCCCTCAGTCTAGAAATTGTTCACAGACACTAAATCATACCAGGTTTTTGTGGCTTGGCCTTATCTGGTTCTCTGTATTTCTGCAGCTCCCCAGTGATGCTGATGTGGGTTTTTCATTCCCAGAAACATTTTACTCTCAGCCAGTGACAACCCCCATCTTGCTGATACCAGTGTGTCACTTTAATGGCAATAAATACAGATCAATATCTGACTGTGTATTGTTTTCCCACGAGGTGCTCAAAGAGTTGAACAACATTTTTCACCAGCCTGTTGTAGAAGGAGGGTAACAGGGACTAGAGATTATATGTGTAAATTCAAGCTTGAGTTTCAGCTGCATGACTCGATTCCCCTCCCTGTTAGCACTCTTTATATGATATCAGATGTTAGATATACTGTATTTTGTAAATACAGATCTAATACATATCTTTACTTGTAAGTGATGATGTCTTCTAGGAAGGCTGCACCAAGGAAGTGAAAAGAGCTGTTCAGATAGCTACTCTGTTTTACAAGACTAATATTTCCTGAACTACCAAAGTAAAAATTTGTGCTTCCCTTCTACCATTTTATTTCAAAGGCATAAAGCTTCAATCTTGCTGCAGTTTCAAGTCTAACAAAAAATAATCCCTCTGGCTCTTCATTCAAGTTTATCAGACTCTAAGTGACCCTTCTATAATCTTTATAAGAGGGTTTCTTCTTGCCTATGGCCTTTTATAATCACCATCTTACTACCTTTAAAACAGACTCCAGTCCCTAAGCCCAAACTGAATGGCAGCCTAAGCCTCCTGAAGGGGCTATTGAATTTGAACAGACCTGTGCTTTGTCGCTCTGTGGAGACTTGTGGGAATACAGTTGATGTGTTCAGCACAGAGAAATACATGGCACTTTGTCCCTACCTTTATCCCCTTGAAAGCAGTAGGAAATATAAAGTTGTCCTTTTTATTTACACAATTATTGTAAGCCTGTACCAAGCAGTAGAAAAGTGCACGCATATTGTTGGTTTGATATTTTCCAACACGACCACCAGAACAACAGATATTTACAGCTCAAATTTAAGTTTTCGTGTGCAGTCAAGGAGCATCTGGGGAGAGAAACTGGTCCCTGTCACAGGAGGCACAGGGAGTAATGCCTGGAGTATTGATCTGTAGCAGTGTGCCTAATCTGCCCATGCTTGATGAGGTGAGAACAGTGGACCAGCCTGGATGCCCCCATTGCACACACTGCTGACAACACCTGTAGGAGAACCCACGTGCTCTGAGCCACACTGGACAGCATTTAAACCTCATTTCCCCTAGGATTCCTTCCTTCCTTCCTCATTCTCTGTCACTGTGTTTTCCTTCGGGTGTTGCCCCCCTACCTTTTTTACTTGAAATAATGAAAGTTTTGTTTTGCAGTCCATTCATGGTCTTTTCATGCCATGACCACAGAACACGTGACACCTTAAGGTCATTTTTCTGACACATTGCTGGCTGGGTAGTGTTGGTATCCACTGCACATCTGTATTGCCTGTCTGGGGTGCTCAAATAGACTGACTTCTCATCTGGTGCTAGGTTTCCTCAAGAGAGGAACTGGTTGTAATGCTCCAAGGTAAGCCTAGAACTGAAGTAGTTTTTCCACCATGAGAATTAGTGGAGGACTAGGGACCACGACAGGGAGACATACTTACCCTGCACTTTGGAAAGAATGGAAGATGCTCTAGGGTTAGTTTATTTACATTATCCTGTCTCTTGTGTGCCCTCATGAGAAAACATCTCACAAGTGCTTTGTTTTCACATGACATAGACTCATGCAGATTTTTTATCAGTGCATTCCCCATTCAGACTCCTCTGGTTGAAATAACTGAAAGGATTTAAAGTGCATCAAGTGTTACAAGCAAGGCTACCAGATCCAGAGGAATGCAAGCAGTGGACGTGATCCTTGAACTGAATAAATACAAGAGACTGGGAGGAAGGGAGTGCAATCTGTGTCTTTGTTTGTGAGGCTGAATGGCCCTAGAGAAAGGGACCCTAGACAGAGTGTTTAGGCAGATCCTACCTTTCACATCAAGCCTTCTAAAGCACCAGTTATTCTCTCCAGAGGCATTCAGACCAGACTCAGCTAATGGGAACGTGGGAAGGTAATAGCTCTTCTCTTCCTAGTGAGTCAAGGACCTCCAGTCTCACAGGAGCCTCTTCTACGTGGTGGTGAGCATACACAGATGCAAGCTCCAACTGCATAGCAAGCCACAAGGTCTTTTCTTATTTTTCTACATGCACAATGCTCTGGCAGACTCTACCTTGCTGTCTCAGGGAAAGATGGCAAGCAGAAGTCTCGCTCTGTATTGCTGTGCTGCTCAAGGCCTGCCGTGAGTACAGCAGCAGGCTGGGGAGCTGAGGACGGAGAGTGCTCCAGAGAAAAGTGTTCATGGATGGAGAGGGAACAACCCTCTACAGCTTCAATCCTGCCTGAGGAGGCAAGAGCACTTGCACTTTGCACCTGTTCTGAATTTGACCTTGAGCTATTTATTTAATCGTCAGTTCTTATGTCTCTAACATGGCCCTTTCCTTGATGGGAATTTTTTTCCCAACATTGCCTACAACACAGCTCTACCACACAAATCACACAGCAACCAAAAACAGCTCAAGGGGATGTGTACAGCTTCCTGGAGCTGTGTGGAGGGCTGGGAGGAGAAACAGCACCTCTGTGCCTCACAGGAGAGCAGAGCAGCACAAGTGCCTTCAAAACAGTCCTGCTAATGCCAGCTCTCTCACCAGCAGGAATATGGCTAAACCTGAGAGAGGACTGCATTTCTTCTTAGTTCACTCTATCCTTACTTACAAGGTTTCACAAGAAAAACAGTTTGTTATGGGGAGAAAAAGGAGCAAGACTTAAAGTGACACTGAGCAGTGAGCGAGGCAGAAGAGTCTGACAACTTTATTCTCCACTCCATCAACCATCCTCCAATTCTGGAGTGTCCATCCCTATCCCCACCCCCACCCCAACTTGCTGCACAATTAACACGGGAAGAATCTTTCCTTTAAAATAAAACCACTTCCCCAATCAGATGGGTTTTCTGAATCAAGAACTTCCCTTTTCCCCCTCTCTCCTCTGAGTATCTCAGACAAAAGCCTCTCACCACTTATTTTAGTCTCCTCAAACAGAGATTCCCAAAAAGCTGCTGGGACAGAAATGCATTTGTGCACTTGCATTTCAGAAGTAGCCAATGCGCCCCTGTTAGCTGATCGATACACACACAGTTTCCTGCACTGCTACAAGCTTGTGACATGTAATGGGGGAGGATGAGGAGAGAAGGAGGAGCCACAGGGAAACCCGCCCCCCCAAAGCTGCTGCGGTCGTGCTTGCTGCCTCCAAGTTCTTTCAGTTCTGTGAAACATCTGAGCAAGCCGAATACGAGGACGAACACCACTTGTGTTGAAAATATATCGTGCTCTTCAGGATGGACCTTTGTCCTGCTGGTAAGCCTCAAGCATTGTGTGCCTGTTTTGGGGTGAGGGCTGTGCGCTCAGTTTGGTGGAGCAGAGCACACCCTGAAATCCCAGCAGCCAGAGTGGATGCTGTGGCTGGTGGCCAGAGGAATGACATGCTGGAAGATCCCTGGTGGTACAGTTAATTGCTTGCCAGTCTTCAGCATTAGGCATGGGTTTCTTTTTACTTGCTCTCCTTTCCCATCAGGAGAAATTTCCACGCTGGTTTGAATGTCCTTTGTGCTGAGAGTGTTAGTGCTCTGATTCCTTCCTTCAGCGATGCTGGCCTGAGCTGGGGACTCTTTGGTGTCAATGGTGTATGTGACACCTGGGGTGAGCACTTGGAGGCTTTGGCTGCTCTTCATGCAACTCTGGCAAGCTCCTCCATGGTGTTTCCCTACAGATCCCAGGAGCTGGTTTGCCTTTGTGGAGCCTCTTGGTATCCCAGTTGGGTATTCCAGTGTAACGCCCTTGCAGGGCTTTGGGTACTGGGGTCTCCCTTGTTTATGGCCATGTTAGAGGTGAACAACTATATTAGGGTTCTAGAAGCTCCAAGTGATCTACAGGTGGGCCTGCCCTGGTCCTCAAATAATCTTAGTGGGCAGATGTGGGTGAGGGGAAATAAACCACATCTGAGGAACTGAGAGAGATCTTAAGTTTTATTTCCTGCTTTGGCAGGTGGTGGGTAAAGTGGTTGGGATTTAACAAGGAAAGGCACACCACCAGACTGAATATTTCCAGCTTCTGGCTGGGGAAGCTCTGGGTGTGTGTCTGTGCAAAGCCAGCAAAGAGGGAGAGCTGAGTGGGAACGGGATGAACAAAGGAAGAAGAAGGATCACCTTGCAATGTCTCTTCTTGTTCTGACTCTGTCCTCTCAGGCTTTTGTGTATAGGATATGGAGCACATAGTGAAAGCAAAAAGCAGTGCCCAGTTTCAGCTGGTGTACACTTTTTAGCTCTGAGGTGTGTAGCCAAGGAAAGGGCATGCTCAAGCCACATACCAGCCTTGCTTGCCAGGGAAATTGGTGGCAGCTGTAAGAGCTGAGTTCTTGCCAGCATCTGACTGCTATTGAATGTTGGTGAAAATAGGTCTCTTCTGATCACCCAGCCCTCACTACCTGGAAGCAACTGTGGGCAAAGCTTCTCCAGGACAAACTGGGCAGGAGGAGGGATAACTCAGATTTTGCTATTTATTTTGGGGTGTGCCTTCAACAGAAACTGGGGGTCTCCTAACTGAAGGTCTGACACAGTAATTCACTCAACTGAGTGTAACTGATTTAATTATGTCTTGAAAGTTACACATTCAAGCAAGTATACTTTCAAGAAAGTGTACACACTGCAATAGCACAATGAGATCCTATCAGGCACCCTTGGGGTTTGCTCAGTTCTGGGTAGAGCAGAGCCTGGAGACAGGCAATGCCTGGAAAGATGTACTGGCTCTGACTGATGTTTTTGCTCAATCCCATCCTGTCATTCCACAGCTGGGTGAGAAAGTGGGTTTGTCTGATGCTCAACTCCCTTGGGAGCCAAGGCTGCCACCAGAAAAAGTTTTCCAGTGAGCTTTAGAGTACTGAATGCATTTGGAATTGCTCAGTTGTGGCATGATTGTCCTGAAGGTCAGTGGTGCATGTACACCTTTCTCTGGGGCCGCTCCTACCTGGAGACATGATGGTCCTGTTAGGTACACATCTGTTTGCCAGTAAGACTTGATGCCTGGGGGAGGCTGCTCTCCCTGCAGTGTGTGTCCTCTTCCAGCTTCCTTCAGAACCCTCTCAGGACTGAGTGAGGCTGGTGTGCCAAGCCTGTGCCAAGCCCTTGAGCTGGATGTGTGAAACATGGGAGAGCAGACTGGCACTGTGGTATCCTGTGCTGGGGTGTGTGGGGTAAGAGCTGTAGTCAAAAGTCAGGGGAAGCTCTCCCAAAGGATGGTTGTAAGTTGTCACGTGAGATAAGGGGATCAGTAGACTACATAAATTCTTCTTCTCAGCTTTCCCCCCATAGCTGAAATGTGCAAATTAAACCTGTTGGGATTTATGTTGAATTTCTTCTGACACAAGGTGGCAGAGAACTATGGAGTGGCTGCAGAAGGGAGACACACATGGCTGGAGGGAATTGAGGACTGGAAGGCTTTCTGTCATCTCCCTGTTACTAGACTGGTACCTGGCTGAGGAGGTGGTGGTCTGTACTGGAGATGGCACAGCAGCCATATCAAAAAAGAAAAGGAATTTCGGGGAAATTCTTCTACCAGAGAGCCTCCTTCAGGCAGAAGCTGCCCATCAGGCTGCTGTGCTTTTGTGCTTTTTTTTGGGTGGAGGAGCCCAAACTCTTTAGCAGCAACGCTCAAAGCCCTCCATCGCCTTTCAGATGGGCCTGTGAACCTTTGCTGTTGTACTGTGGATGTGTAACACACGGGTCTGCAGTGCTGGCACAGATACAGTCATTCTTCATAACCTTCCCCTGCTGTTTCTGCAGTTCATCCTTTCAGCTCTCCTGGGTGGTCACTTCCCACTTACCTCTGTGCTTCAAAAGCCATCTCCCTATTCCTATAATTTTCCATGGGACTGAAAGCCTTACACCTGGGTGGTTCAGCACAGCCCTTAGCAATGGGAAATGAAACCAGCAAACACAGAACTCTCTGCTGGCCACAGAAGAGCCTGGATGTTTGGGTAACTCTGACCTGCCCTCTGGATGGGGAGGCTGAAGGCATAAGCCGCCACAAATGAATTGAAGTCTTTGTCCTGTTTTGAGTGACAGCACTGAAAATACAATCCTGGTCAGTTTGTGAAGAACTGGCAGGTTTTTCTACCTGAGTCTGCCCTGAGAGTGGGGAAGCAACCTCAGGAGCAGGTGTAAGAGCCACAGATGTGATGCTGATGCACCTTCCTTTCAGCATTTGCTCTCTAAAAATAAATTCCAAACATCAACCTAATGTCCTCTCTGGAGAGGATACTAGCCATTTTTTTTGTGTTTGAACCAGAAAACTTCAGTGTTGGTTGGGCTGACAGCATCCTTCTGGAACCTGCGGGTATTTTATAGGGTGTTCTTCATCAGGGTGAAATTTTCCCCCTGTGCAAAGAACCCTGACCAGGGCTATGCTTCATCTGTATGCTGACCTAGTCCTAGAGGGAAGTAGGACTGAGGTGGTACTGAGGACTTTGACAAGGCATGGACCATTTTCTAAACCAATCAAGGACTTAAGCTGTACAGGAAACCTGATGAAGACCCGCTCTGCAGCTCAGTCTAAATTGCCCTAAAAGTTTGATCCATCCATTTTTTTCCAAACTCTGTCACCTTTTCCTACTTTTTTACTCCTTGATTCCTTCCCCTTTTCTGTGACTCCTTCTTTTTCTCCCCTGCTCTCCCCCCCCCCACACAGTCCTTCCCACACTCTTCTCATTCTGACAAACCGGGCAGGTGGGAGTTGGGGTTTTTAGATGGTCAGGAGGAAGGGGGACTGTGTTATTTACAGCCTTGTTGGGGGTCGTGTGGGTGAGATGGTGTCCTCTGGGAGCCTCATGACTCTTTGAGATGCTTTAGGCTGCTTCAGTAGACACAGAACAACTGAAGCAAAGCAACCAGCCACACCACAGAGTTTCCTGATGGGGCAGGGGAAGGCAAGATTCCTCAGGGGCTGTCCTCCTACAGTGCTTTTGTGGAAAGAAATACAGGGCAAGAGGTCTTTGTTGTAATTTGTCAAGGAGTCACCCCAGTGATTCCACAATTACAACCCCCAACAGGAGTGTGAGATACAGCTGGAGAGACTGAGAGGCCAGCCTGATCTCCTGCAGACACCACCACTGCAGGATACATAAATTAAGCTGAAGGGCCTGGGCACTGCTCAGAGGCATAGGGCTGACATTCAAAGGGAAGTCAGCAACCCACCTAACAAATACCAGAGACACTGCATATTTTCGCTTGGTTTTCTTTGTGGTTTCTTTGCATTTGTTTGTTTTTTGTTTGCTAACCCTCCTTCCTGCTTTGGTTTTCCCCTCACCTACAGATTTGGCTGTTGCAAGCTTTTGGATGCTTTTTCCTCCCCTCTAGACTGGCTTCATCAGTCAAGCTTCTTGCTGCTCTTCACAAGGGCTGCTTGCAGGGCTGGGAGGGCATGTGGGTCCTTCCCAGCCTGGCTTCATGCTGGCTCCTTGTCCAGAGCTTTACTCCCACAGACTCAGCAGCCTCTCCCCAGTGGAATGTGATGCTTGGAACCATCAGGAAGAGTGGCAGGAGAGAGGCTGCAGTCTGAGAAAAGTAATGGGAACATACTTAGCACATGGAAACCCAGACAGCCAGGAGGATGGGGAAAAGATTAGGATTGGGGAAGGTGGGTCTTTCTGAACTGTTGTGGCCATGACAGGAAAGAAGCATACTAAGATGATTGCCCTTGTCTCTTTTCCTTCTGTCTGTCGTGGCTGCTTCCTTCCCTTTTTTTCTTCCACTCTTATTTATAGCAGTTGTTTTGCATGTGAGATCCACACTAAGAGAATTTCCAACGCAACTGGTGCTACTTCCCCTTTTTCTGGGAAGACAGGAGGTCCAGGGGATTTTGTCTTATGGAACAGTGGAGCAGGGCATCCAGTGACTTGACCTGGCTTCCTGGGGAAGCTTTATCTTGCAGTGTTTAGGTGCAGCAAGGACCCTGTCTGCAAGTTCACCAGTGGGCTCCAGTGCTCTCAGCCTTCTGCAAGCTCTACTTTTTTCCTGAGACCTCACCTTCTGCTTTGTCTCCCCTCTAGGGCTGCAGCCTTTTCGTTCTGCTTGCTGAGGAGGCTGTGTTTCACCTGGATTATATTTAGCAGCAGCACTGTCACCCCAATTTATTTTAGGTCTTTTATGAATCATACTGTGGTTGCTGCTACTTGTTTAAGTTCCTGTAGATTGCAAGGAAGCCTACTCATATTTCTGCATTTTCTGCTGTTCACAGAACAACAGCTGCCTGAAGACATTAATTCTTCAGCAAGGCTTTCATCTCCCAGATCCTGCCCTCCCACTTGAAAACCTTAATTTTCTCTCTTAAGCCATTTCTGACTCTAGCTATGACAGATCAACTCATGAAGCCAGTGGTTTTCTTGGGAGGTTTGGCTGTAAATGAAATATTTAGGTCATAGATTTTCAGTACCTAAAGATGACTGGCACAGCAAGCACCAGAGAGCATTTAGTGAGACCTCTTCACCGTGCTCAGGGTGAGCAGAATTGGCTGAATAGCCAGTGGGTGTCTGCAGGGTCAGCTGAGAGGGCTGTGCAGAGCCTCTGGCTGCAGGGAGAGGGGGTATGGTCTGTGCTGCACACTCTGGACTGAGAACCCTTTGCAAGGTAAAGGTGAGGTGCAGTGGTTGCAACAGCAGGGAACACAGATGCTGAAACACAGAAATTGGAGTTGCTGTGGCATGACCCTAGGAGAAGGTAATCCTAAGAGGCTGGGGAAGCTTCTTCCATGATATATTGGCCCCAGTAGAGTTTTCACAGGAATCTTTATTCTTTCAGAATCAACTGGCTTGAGTGGGACTGAAGAGGCTGAATTAGAGGCAATCAGGAAGCACAGACAGGAACTTTTGGATGACATTAAGGTAAGGACCATCCTGTCCCTTGTGCCTGCCTAGCCTTCTCAAATCCATCTTCACCAAGGAGCATCTTTGCACAACAGTCCAGGCCATGCTGAAAGTGCTCTTGCACAGGAGACATTTTCTCTGTCGTGATCCAAATTCAGTTTTAAACTTCAGGCTGCCCTGGCCTGTTTGCCATCAGGGTACATCCAGCCTATGGTACTCTCTGCTACAGGAATCATCAGCTGCCCTAATGGGATATTTGAAAAAGGCTGGTCAGATTATGAGCAGTGATGAGCTGGGATTGCATATTTAGGATTAAAGAAATGTCTTCACTAAGTTGTACTGGCAGGCATCTGGCTCAGCATTTATGATTCTTTTTAATTACTGATTACCTGCTAACGGCATATCAGTCCTAGTTACCTGCAGCATCCCCCCGTGTTTATCAAACTTTTGTTTGCTTTGCACTCTAGTTCCTCCATGAAGGATCTTGTCTCATCGAAGAGGTCTCATGGCCGGACCTTCCACCCAGGTTTCTGTGGGTGAACTGGCTTTTTTTCTTTTCTTTTAGCAGGCTCGACCATTTCTCCAGTGGCTCCTAAAATGTCTGAAAGTAACAGATTCAAAAACATTCACTAAGACTGCATCACAGTCCTGCATGGTGCTGTGCCCTTTCTTTTCTGTTCTGCCTCCACCATGAAATGTGGTTTCCCATTTGAGAGAGCTTATAGCACTGAATCATTGGACTTGGACTAATTTTTCCACAACATGAAGCTGTCCAGATGCCTAGGGAATAGCTGCAATATTTCCTGGCATAAAGGATTAAGCCAAACTACATATTACTTCTCAGGCTTCCAGATCTCCTCTCTCTGGTGCAAACCAGAATGGTCTCTTGTCCCCCCTTGCAGAACAGATTATGAGTGTGTGTGCCTGGGATTTGCTGGTGTGTGGTTTGTCTCTCTTCAGTTTTCAGAACAGGCAATGGGCAGTGTAAGAGCAGGATACTTGAACAGGAATACTACATGTTTTTGCCCACTATGGAGAGAGAAAGGTTGCTATAAAACCCAAAGACATTAAGCATTGAGGTGTGCAGTGTCCAGTGGAGCAGAGTGAATTTAGGTGAGAAGAGTGCCATAGAACAAGAGACATTTTCCTCAGGGGATTTTTTTTCAGAAGGTATCTATCAGTACCCTTAAGCACAAAGACTTGGGGGTATATCTGGGGGAAGGGGGAGGGAGGAGAAAAGAAGATGAGTCTTGGCTTGCCGGTAACACTGCAAAAAGACAGCAGTGAATGAAATAACAAAATTGATAATAATTTGAAAGTCATGAGCTGAGATCATGGCTTTGTTCCATTTGTGCAACGCCTAGAACTATGTAAGGAACACTCACAGCTCTGGGGAACAGTGAAGCACAACAGAAGGTGGTCAGAGAAAAACTGAAACCCAGAAGCTCTTTTAAATTATGGGATATTGCAGAAATTCAGTTTCTCTATCTGATGATATGCTCCATCCATATCCTCATTCCTTGATGAGAAAGGATCTGTCATAAAATTCTTCCCCTGCCTGTTCTGGTTGGTATGAGGAAGAATTTGGGTGATTCCTGGAAGAGAATTGTGATGTTCTTTGGCTTTGAGGTGGAACATAACTGCAGGATGGAAGCAAGGAGATATAGACACCTTCATTTCCATGGTAACACAAATATCCAGCCAAGGCAGCCATGGTCTGTCGTGGGCCTAAATGAAAGTGAATTCCACAATTGATTTTTTTAGAATCTGGCAGTAATTACTTTACCTTTACTCCTCCTCTCTTTCTTCTCCACCTGAAGAAAGTTATCTGCTCAATGGTATTTAAATGACAGGTACATTAAAAATTCTGTGTTTCACAATACAGCCACTTTGGGTTCATATTGATCTCACAGTTACCAGTTCCACTTCTCCTTTCCTGGATGTGTAGCAGGGCTGTGCAAAATAAAAGGAATGGGCACAATGGAAGGATTCTTGCATCTGACATTGTTTGAGGAACTGAAATCAACAGTGGGATGAGTTCTCTGACGCTTGCCACACTAATTAAGCTTGATTTTTCCAGTCTTGATTGACAATAGACCTGAGAACATCCTTCTGTCTCTCTTTCCAGTTGTTTTCATCTGGAATCCAGCAGGATCATTCCAGAGCAGTGCCCATTTCATAGGCATCCTTGGCTGGTCATGAGCACCTGACCTGTCCTTTTCCTATGACTGAGGGAAGAAGTCAGACATGCTCTTACTCTTCCTTACAGTGTCTGCTGTTTTTCCCTCCATTGCCTTCATCTTCCTGCCATTTCTTTTGCAGAAGCTGAAGGAAGAGATTGCTGAGGTGGTTGCAGAGTTTGAGTGTTTCCAAGAGGAGAAGCAAGAGACAGACATTAATCCTGGAGAGCAGACCAGGCAAGTGGAATTCCTTTGTTTACAAAGTCTCTCTTTTTAAGTTGAGAAAGCAAAAACACTGATGGGGTTTGGTTCACAACAAGGGCAGGGGAATGAGGCCAGGAGGGAAATGGGCAGGGAAATGAGGCCCTTCTATCCTTTTAGATTTCTCATTATTCCTGGATAGTCAGACACCTGTCCTTGAGATATCTCATCTTGTAAGTGAAATGACATGGTCCTTTATTCTAAGTTTGACTTTTCCTTCTTTGTTATGATTGTAGCAAGCTGTCACAGAGGGATAAAATTCTGTCCATGGGCCGGAAGAAATTCAACATGGATCCTGAAAAGGTAGGATTTGTTCATTTCACCAGGAGGATAAAGCTGGAAGAGCCTCTGCTGGCTGCTATTCCAGTTGCAGCCACTGATGTTGAAGGAATTATGGCAGGGAACTGTGGGGGTGGGTTCCTACCTCACTAAGGCCCCTGCTGGGAGCATCCTCCACCCTGCCCCTGACTGAGGAATTCTGATGTGATCAAGCTGTGTTGCCCCCCATATCATGGGCTTAGAGGCCATGCCATACAATTCAACCCAAACCTAAGAGAAGTAAAGGGAGGATGGTTTTACACTGTCAGCATGCCATGAGAGCTAAATTTCCTTCAGCACAGCCCTTCTTGACTGTGAGAGGCTAGGAGCTTGCTATAATGTGAGAGAGGAGGATGAACTAAGAAAGAGAGTGTGTCAGGTTCCTTGGCTCATTGAGAGCAGAAGAGGACAGAATGCCTCTGCCAGTTTGGAAACAGTTTTGATTGAATAGTCGAGTAAACATAGCTTTTCCACTTTCTGGGGCTCTGACCAGTGATGTCAAGACTTCATAGCTTTCAGCCCTCTGCAGAAAGCTCTAAAACCATCATGATCAAGTAGAGAAGATGTGAGAAAGACAGTTCCCTCCTCCTTCCTCCTCATTGGCAGAGCTCTTCATGGAAAACCACAAGCTGTAATCAAATGGTAGCTGATCATCATCTCACTACCACAGCTAACATCTCGGGTGGCTGCTGCTCTGTGTGACAGCTTTTCATGCCTCCTCTGTGCCCTGCTGGGAGTGTCAAGATGCCTTCCCCAGTGTCCACACCCCAGCTGGAGTGCTTGCCAGTCCCCAGGACATCCCTCTGCCAGTGGGAGCTGTCTCAGAGCAGCAATATCATACTTACAGCCTGTGTGAGGGCTGGTTTTATTTTGCCTTTCTGTCTGACCTTGGTTTGAAGCCCCTGAGGCATCTCTCTCTGCCATGCTGTGCAAGAATACCCGAACTAATTCTAACCCCAAACCAGCTTAGCTTTACAAGTTCAATGCCAATCAGACTGGTCAAAATGTTATATACTGTGTGCCTGTATAATGCAGATCTCTGATTATTGCCTCCCTCTTGCTACATGCCATAGAGTGGGAGGTGCTGCAATGCAAGGAAATTTCTTTGCCCCTCCTTTCTAAGGTTACACTCCATCCATGCAATGCTGATACTTATAAATGAGTTCGTATCTCCAAGATCCCATGGAAAATTCCTGAGGCTAGAGGAGGTAAGCATTAGGAATCTGGCTGATAAAAACCTTTGGGGAGAAACATTTTCTTTTGGAAGATGGGGCCCCATCATCACTGCAATGCTTTTCAAAATTGAATTGATATTACTGAAAATCCATCTGGGAAAAAAAAAAGGAAAATAGAGTGGAAAAAATCTCACAAAAATTTTGATTTCTTTTTTTAAAACTGTTAAAACTGCTTTTTCTTTGGGGCATTTTAAAAATAATTTCATATATATTGCAAGAGAAAGTTAAATGATTCTACCGAAGCAGAACATTTTGATGGATCTAAAACAATTTTCATTCCTTTATTGTATATTGCAAGGAGAATTGCAATGTGGTCTGGAGAACTGCAGCATTGTTAGATATTGTCAAGAATCTTTTGAAAAAAGCCTCAGCTTTTTCTCTGGCTTTAAAAATCATGAAATTCTCTATAAAATAGGATATTGACTCTTCGCACAACCCAACTCACCACTTCTATATTCCTTAAAAAGCATATTCCATCCTTAATGTCTAGGAGGGACAGAGCTGAAAAGACTGCAGACTTCTCCATTCTGTGGCATAGAAGAAAAATCTAGGAAAAAATTGTTTCAAGTTGTCTCAAGACCATATTTTTGTCTGAGTACATTTTTTTTATTATGCCTTCTTTCAAACAAACAATTTATCTTGTAAGTTAATTTAGGAAAAAATAAGACATTTAGGAGCAGAACACTAAGACATTTTGATTAAAAATATTAAAATTTATTATTTTGACTTTGCCTTTTCTGACTTTAAATCTACATTGCCCTATTTTGTTTGCTTGAGTTTCCATGCCAATGAAACATTTAGCCAAATCTAGGGATGAAATGAAAACGGGATTGACAACCCATAGTGGATGAAGAGGCATTGAATAAAGATGAGAACATGGCTGTGGTCTCCCATGAAGGGGCTGGGGAGTAGCAGAGCAGCAAGTCCATCAAAGCTAAGGAAGGCTGATATCAGAGTCTTGGGATCCTACTTTCTCATTAAACCACGGAGATGTTTTACTTCCCTGTCTTGCTTCTCCTCCCCAGGGGATCCAGTACCTGATCGAGCACCAGGTATTGTCCTCAGACCTGCAGGAGATCGCCAGGTTCCTCCACAAGGGTGAAGGCCTGAACAAGACAGCCATTGGGGATTACCTGGGTAGGAGGTGAGCAATCCAGGCTGAAGAGACCCCTTGGAGGCCCTGTCCTGCCTGGCCCCTCTGCACTACCATTTTGGATGACTTGTGGCACACCTCATCCAGGTGCCAAGACTGAACATATATCCAGCCACAGTGGGCAGGACACACCTGGGAGGGTCTTTGGAGTGTGGCTATGGCTGGCTGTAATGGGCTGCCTTTTCTCCTGCCTGTAATGGGATCAGTCATCCCAGACTGGAGTGTGCACTTGGCTTCTTCTTGGTCAGAGGGGAGGTGAGACTGGGCTGGAGCCAGGTGCGTGCTGTCACACCAAGGGACATTCAGGCTGAGCAGGGTCAAAGCTCTCCTGACCTTTTCCCTCTATCCCCTCACAGGGACCCCACAAACATTCAGATCCTCCAGGCCTTTGTGGCATGTCACCAGTTTGCCAACCTCAACCTGGTGCAGGCTCTGAGGTGAGTGAGTGTGCCAGGTGTGGGGGACAGTGCTGGAACCTGCTCAGCCACTGGGTCTTACCACCCAGGAGGGTCAGGAATTTCACTTGGGCTGAAATGGGAGCTTCCCAAGGCCGTGCTGTGTGTGTTGGCTCCAGGGCTGTTACTCTCTGAGGTGTCAGCAATTTCTCAGGGGGGTGGGAAACACTTTTATGGCCCCTTGATTGGATTGCCCACATGCGGAAAAGTGGGTCACTGTGGCTTCAGTGTCTGGGGGGATGAAAAAAGTTATTTTTGGCAGCAGGAAACATCTGTCCTCAGTGCCTGTTATGTCAATAACAAAGTGACTTTTTGGGCACCTTGTCTTAGGGCACCTTGTTTCATTACAGGCTGCCTCCTGGCAGGATTCCTTCTCCTGAGGTCTCTGCTGCCTTGCAGGGCTCTCATTAGGGAAGCAGAGCTGTGATTTCTGGGGGTCTTAGTTCTTTCTCCTGCATTTGGGGTGTTTGAGGCTGATGTATCCAGGCAGTTTCTAGAGAGGAGCAGAGCTCCTGCTCCATGCCCTGTATTGTCTCCCCAGTGTGATGGGATGCCTTCTCTTATCTTCGTGGTGTTGTGTGGGTTGAGGGGAGGCATCCATGTCCCTTGGACCCAATCTGACTGATGCTGTGTCACTCTGTTCCTGACAGACAGTTCCTCTGGAGCTTCCGGCTGCCTGGGGAGGCGCAGAAGATTGACAGGATGATGGAGGCCTTTGCCAACTGGTACTGCAAGTGTAACCCAGGAGTGTTCCAGTCCACAGGTGGTTATGGGGAGAAGGCCTGTAAAGCTGAGCTGTGCTGTGTGCTAGGGAGAGGAGCCTTCCTTTTCCATTCACAAAGCACTGGCAGCATCACTTGGAAGTGTGTTTCCCCCTAAGCTGAAGGAGGCAGCCCAGTTCCTTGAAGCTTATCAATAAACTGAGCATCTTCAGTCCTCCTTTTGCTGCTGTGCTCCAGGCCCTCCTGATGGGCAGCAGAAGGGATCCCAGCCTCACATGAGGTAGTACCTCATCACAGCAGGGACAGATAGCACTGAGATGCAGGTCTGCAGAAACTTTCCTGCTGGCAAAGCCATTATTAGACTGCATCTGCCCAACTTGCCCCATTATCCTGAAGGCATGGAATCACGTCCAGCGTAGGAAATCAACTGTGTGCCTCTTTCTCCTAGCAGAGGGAACATCTCCCTTATTCTCCTACAAATGAGAGGATGACTTTCTTCTTCAGTGACTAGAAACCAAACCACCTGTGGTGTGGATTGATCTGCCCTCTAAGACAAATGCCACCCCTGATTTTCTTTCTCATTGCTAGATACCTGTTACGTACTCTCCTTCTCTATCATCATGCTTAACACCAGCCTGCACAACCCCAACGTGAAAGACAAACCCCACTTTGAAAGGTTTGTAGCCATCAACAGAGGCATTGACAATGGAGGGGACCTGCCAGAAGAGCTTTTAAAGGTAAGAAGAATTCCCATTTTCTCATTCTTTGGGGTCCACTGAGAAACAAAGGTGCAGAGACAGGGGATGCATCCATTAGCAAAGCTGCAGCTGGCATTTTTCCAAAGGGTCAGCAGGCATGGGGCCTGCCCTATCAGGTAAGGTAGAGGTGGGCAGCCTGCCTATATGTGTCTGCCTTCACCCAAGCAGCCTGGGCAGAATAACTTCTGTCTCATGTCAAAGGGACTGCCTACATCCCACACCTGGGGTTTGCTGAGCAGCATCCCCTCAGGGTAGAGGCTTTAGATCTTTCTCCAGTGTCATTTCTTTCAGGCAATTTGAGGAAAGTTGCAGGAGCCTGTAGTCTCTCTCTTTTTTTTTTTTCCCTTGGCTTGGGATTTGTGTAGTACATGATGGCAAATGCAATGATGTGAACAACATTTCAGTATCCTTTGAAAGGCAGTAACTTGACTTCTGTCACTCTGCTGTTGTGAATGTCACCCTTTGTGCCCCTCAGTGCCAAACCTTTGGCTCTGTGACATGTGCCTCCTTGTGGCCGTGTAGCTTTACGTGCTGGTCTCCATATTCCACTTCCCAGCAGCGTTTGGCACCACCAACCCTGCGTCTAAATGGGGCTGCATCTCTGCCGTGCTGAGTCCCATCCTAGTGCCTTAATACTACCCACAGCAGCACTTGTGACATGCTGGGTTTGGTCACTGCAGCCTGTCTTGCTCTGGGAGCACCATTTTATGGCTGTAATTTTCCAAACTGAGAGTCTTTTTATGACACAATATGCAGAAAAGAGCTGGTGACCCCCCTGGAGACCCTGTGAGGTGCAGTGTTTCACCCCCAATGCTGATCGTGTGCTCTTCTGCCCTTCACCCAGCTTCCCTTGTAAAAGAGTGATGGACTAGATGGACCTAGGATAGTTGTGTACAAGCTTTGTCAGAAATCAGTCTTTCTTTCCCTCACTCTCTTTCTCTCTCTCCTTCCCCACCAATGCTTTGGGTCAGAATCTGTTTGAGAGCATAAAGAACGAGCCGTTCTCCATACCGGAGGACGATGGCAATGACCTCACCCACACTTTCTTCAACCCTAACCGTGAAGGCTGGCTGCTGAAACTAGGTAAGGGGGAGGACTCCCCTAGCTCCTCTGCCCTCCCCGTTTGCATGCCTCCCACCACAAATCTCCCCCGGGAACCTACCGTCATCATCTCCGCTGTCCTTCGCTTCTGTCTGCTGTGGTGGGCTGAGGCTGACACCTGCTGTTGAAACCAGCAGCCTGCTCCCTCGTCCCGGCTTCTGCAGGGTCTGTCTGCTCAAAAAAAGACTCAAAAACATATCTCTCCCTGTTCCCAGACCCATCAGAGCAAAACTGGCTCTGTGTGTGAGTGTCTTATCACACAGCATCATGTCAGTGTGATACCATGGTGTCTCCTTGGGGCTCACCTATACAGAGAGCTGGGAGGGTGTGACTGTGTGTGCATGTCTGGAGCTTGGGGAAAGGACAGAAAAATGTGACTAATGGCTTCTGAACCTCACTGCCTTTAGGAGGACGAGTGAAAACCTGGAAACGCCGTTGGTTCATTCTGACTGCTAACTGCCTGTATTACTTTGAATATACCACGGTAAAGGCTTAACTCATGGTTGGGAAACTCCTGGGTGGTTATGAGCCTCTGAGAGGCCAGGGAGGAGCAGAGGATAGGGAGCAAGTCTCCCCTTTTTACCCCATGCTCCCGGACTGATCTCACTCCTCCACTCTCTCCTGTGCGGTTTCTTCACCCCGCATCTGGAGGAGGATAGAGCCTGGACACTGCAGCTGTGGTCTCCTCTTGACTAAACTATTGTGTCAATGGAAGGGGTCTCCTGAGGCATTACTCTGCCCTTGTCACTTCCACAAAGGCCCACACAGGGGAAATCAGAGAGGTTCTAAACAGTGGCATAGATTTGGGGAGCATGTTGGGTGTTAATTTATGTTTCCTTGTGTTCAGGACAAAGAGCCTCTGGGCATTATCCCCTTGGAGAATCTATCAGTCCGGAAGGTGGATGATCCCAAAAAGCCAGTAAGTGTCCGTTGGTTGGCACTCTGCCAACACAGGCTGTCAGATGGTTGGAGGGAAGAGAAGATGCACACAAATTACTCCTACTCTACACAAATTGCTTCTAGTGTTCTTGCTTCTCAAAGGGAAGGTGCCATTGCAAACTGCCTTGTGCCCCCATCTAAACATGGCTGTGTTTTTAATTTACATTTCTGGTGTGAGTAGAGAGCTGTCCTTTGGCTGACTGTATTGTATGCTCTCACTTGTGTCTGTGTGTGTAGGGGGGCAGAGATGAATGCACACAGCTGACTTCCTACTTGTTTTGCACCAGGAGCTGTGGGTTTAATTTCTCTCCACGGGACTCTCCATAATGAGTTACAGCACATGTAGACCAAACAGAATTGATGGTGTTAGGGAACTTGCCCAGGAAGTGACACATTTCTTCTGTGTGTCCTTTGTGCATACCCACTCTTCGATGTGTCATGGCTCTGAGAAAAGTGTCTTCTATCTGTGTGGTGGCAGGCAGAAAAGAGGATGTTGCATCTTCTTAAAAGGGGGAGGCATTTTCATGGATGGAGCGAAGTGAGAGATCCTAGAAGGTGCGTTTTGATGAGTGTTGCTGCTCCATCTCTCCATAAAGCCTGTTTTAGTGTCCAGTCCTTCATAGGAGGGGTGTATTTACCTAAGAAGGAAGGTCATCTAACTCAAAGGGAAATTTTTGAGCTGAAGAAATATAGGGTCTGTTGCATTTTGTAGACTTCTCCCCATTGGAGCTCTCTGAGCCTGTTACTCATGGTTGAAGATAGGAGTCTTCTTGGTCCCCCCTGTCTTATCCTACTGCTCCATTTTGTTTCCTTTCTGACAGAACTGCTTTGAACTCTTCAATCCCAACTGCAAAGGGCAGAAGATCAAAGCCTGCAAAACAGATGGGGACGGGAAGGTGGTTGAAGGCAAGCATCAGTCCTACAAGATCTCAGCAGCCACTCCAGCAGAGCGTGATGAGTGGATTGAGGCAATACGGTGAGGAGAACTTGAGGCTCAAGTTGCTTTTTTTCAGCCCTGGGGACAAATGGTCACAAAGTTTATTTGGCTGTTTTTTATCAGAGCTTGGAAAGGGGGCGGGGGGGGAAGAAATGTTTGCAGTTTAACAACTCTGGTACCCCTTGACTTCAAAGAGTTTCAAGGTCCCTGCTGCAGAATCTCTAGCCACAGCTAAATTCTCTGCTGCGAGTCTGCAGATCTCCAGTCCTACATTTTGATAAGTGTCCCTGTGCAAGTTCAGTTAGGTTGTCTGTGCTGCTCTCCATCATTAAATGTCTTACTTTTGCTCCCATTTCCTCTAATTTCCAGGACTAGCATCACACAGGATCCTTTCTATGATCTGGTCTCTGCCCGTAAGAAAAAGATTGCCAGCAAAAACTGAACCATGACCTGGTCACCAGCATCAGAAAGGTGTAGGTTATTGGACACCTTCCCTTTCACACTGGGCTCTTCCAGTGAAGAAGTTTGGGAGCTTTGGTTCCCTCTGCCTCCCACTTGGCAGGCAGATGACTGACAGGACAGCTGTCCCTCTTTGCTTCTACCCCTTCCAAACTGAAGGCAGAGGCGCAGGATGCAATACACTGAGGACTGTCCAAACTGTGGGCATGGAGCTGCCCATGTCCAAACACAAAGGCCCAACAGCAGCTGGCCTTTGGGTTCTCCCATGTAGCCCCAGACATGTGGGACAGGATCTGAGAGGAAACAGGAATGTCTGCACAGTGTCTCCAGCCCCTCCTGTTGTCACACCAGGCCAGGGTGTTTTTCTGTGAGGGACAATGTAGATTCTCTTGGAGCTGCTGAGCATGGTCCAGTCAGTTGCAGAGCAGAAAGGCCCCAGTGGTTTCTTTTCCATGAACAGATGTGTAGTGGTTGTGGGGTGGAGGCCACCGATATTTAGAAACTCACTGTGAAATTAGAGGTCCAGGTAAGATAAGAAGCCCTCAGTTCAGAAGAAATCCCTCTCTCCCCCTTCCTAAAGCCTGTAGTGAGGACTTTAATCCTGGGAAGCCCCCACTGTGTAACTGAGTCATAGATTTTTAAAAGTTAAAGATATTGGATCCCTATTCAACATAAGGGCTAACTGAGCATAGAGATGCTGTGGGACCAGGAAAGCAGCTCTGGGTGTTTTGTCTCTCTTTTTTGAGACTCATGGACCACCACAAATTTCCTTAGGGAAGAAACCCAAACACTAGCTCTGCTTCTGGTTGATAGCTCCCCAGCAAAAGTTGGTTCCTTGAGTATCTCAGAAGCCTGGGTTTTGTTTCTGGAAGTTTTGCAGTCAGACGGCATGAAAAAATGGAGGTACAAGTATCTCCCCACCAGCATACGCACACACAGAGGCATTCATTCCCATCTTCATACGATGGTATCAGCTGGAGTCTGGGGGGTTTTGTCTCTTGTGTAAAGAGAGAAATAAAAGTGCTTAAAACAAGCCCAAAACTCAGGGTAACATGATCATTTTCGTTATAAAGTCAGAGGATGTGGGATAAGAGTATCATGTTCCTGTGCCCGGCAGAGCAGTCTGAGCGCTACTGCAGTCTCTTGGCCTTTTCCTTCCTGCAGAGGGCTGTCTCTACCAGGCAATCTGCAGCAAGGCCAGCACAGCCCGATTATTCATTCCAGCTCTTTTCACCCAAGCCACAGGAACGTTGAATTAATTTCAAGAGGCAGGGACCATATCTCAGAGTTGAAGCACGCGCTCACCCTGGAGAAGGAACGTGAAGGTTTTCTTCTGCTCGTGCCTGCAAATGTCTCCTGTGCTGAATCTCTTTGTTACTGATGTGATACAGAGTGAGTTTGCTGCCCACTGCTCTGGAGCACACGTGCTTGCACACACACATTCGATCCTGCTTTGGGTTCAGTGCAGAGAGGCAGGCTCATGTCCAGAGCTGGAAGAGAAGTTTGAATATGACCCCCTATCTTGGCAATGTCTCTCATATTTGTAAAAGAATTACAAATATGTATTTGGTTGGTGAGAGATGCCCCAGAGCCTAGGATTGGGGTGAGAAATGTCTGTTCTAGTGCTTCTCAGGCTCATACTCTGTGTGACAAAAGCCATCAAAATGTAGTCTGGAGTCTCTGTTCTACCCATAATCTGGTGTTGGTTGCTGTTGGCCCTCCCTACAGTTTACCTGGATCATTTCTATGACAGCAGGGTCTATCCAAGCTCTTCCCCATTCTTCCTCATCCCCAACCCTTCTAATTCTCTTCAGGCTGCATATGTCCTTTCTCTTCCCTTCTTTCCCTAGATACCCACACACTATAGAGAAAAATTACTCCCAGTGGGGACAGAGTGGGAAGTACAACTTGAGAGAGGCAAAACAATGCACAGGGGCAGGCAGTTGTGTAATTTCCATCCATCAAACTAACCACAAGAGTCAGGAAGGGTTGAACCATGTTTCGTCTCTCCTAGAAACTGAGGCAGGGAGGCAGACAGTAAATTTGAGTTTCCATTGCCTTTCCTTGGCTCCAGCAGAGAAAATGCATTACTAAATTCCTTGCTATGCAATGCCCCAGTCTCCTTAGTGCCATGAACACAATGGTATGTGGCGTTGGCCACCAGCAATGCAACAGGTGCTCTCTCTGAGTGGTGTCCTGACCTCGTGCCTGCTGAGTGTTTGGTATTGGCCTGGGTGTCTTGGGACAGGTCTCTAAAACTGACCACCCACTCACGTCTGTGTGCTTTGACAGACTGTCTTGGAGCTCATAGAAATTTATGAGAGGAACCTCTTGTGCAACTTGAATGGCATCACCAGGGAAGATGTTGCTGACCACCACCACACATTCTCTGTGCTGAGGGCACAGCTCACACAGGTACAGACACACAGGCACACACAGCCCCTCAGGTGCCCAATCTGACAATTGCTTTCTGGATGGTAGAGGTATTTCTCTTTCTCATAGGCAGCATGTGTGGCTCACACAGACATACATGCAGAAGACTGACACTTATTCCCTGCCTGCCCAAGGATTCCTGCACACACCCAGCTGTTCTTTTTCATAATAAATGCCTATCTATTTTCATAAAAGGGCTGGGAGGAGAATACTGCAGATGTGTGGAATAGACCACGTCGCTGCATCCTGCCTCCTCTCCACTCCTTCTTTTCCTCCTATCCCCTGTTTATCAGCTCCTTTTTGGAAGGCTAATACATCTTAAAAAGGCATTCTAGAAATTGTTTGCATCGACAGAGATGGAGCAGCTGTGAGGAGAGCCAGCAGCCTCATGCACTACAGCTTAGGTAGAGAAAATCTCTGTGAGGTGGAGGGGTAGGACAGTGTACAAATAGAGGCACACTGGACTGAATTACAGATTGAGAGCAATCAAAGGACATCAACTGGACCTGTCCTTTGCCAGGGGCTGAATGCTCTTGGTGATGGGGGCTCAGGAGCAAATGGAGGCAAGACTCTGCATCCAAGTTGGCCAGGAAGGTGTTCAGTGGCAAGGTGAGAGCACCCATTAGAGACACTATTCCTGTCAAGCCTGAAACTGCTCAGCTGTGCGTCACACAGCCTTCAGCACAACAGGAAAATCGAGCTGTTTTCTGTCAGCTAAACAGGGTTATATGTACCAGGACTGCCAGCCTTTAAACTCCCTCTGTGTGAGCATTTGTACCTCACCCCTCCACAGCAGTGCAGGGATTGACACCAAGAGGGGACAACCATTTCATCAGCTTATACCATAAATCCATAGGAATGGAAGGCTAATGCAGTGGCCTCAGAGGGATGAGAGACAGTCTTTCCTCTCTGAGATCAGCCATTTGTATGGAAAGAAGGACAGCCCCACTGTATTAGAGCTGTTTGGAATGGCACAGTCAGATTTGTGAGCCCAACAGGAGCAGTTCCTCCTGTCTCCCACCACTTATGTTTGGTCTTTGGAAAGCAACTTGATACCTGAGGATGGGGAACCCACTGAGGTACTTCTTCCTTATTAAAATTTTTTTTGAGTATGCATTTCACACGGAAAGGCCAGAGCATAAACGTAGAGAGCAGGATGGCTCTCAAAGGCACCATGGCCTCTCGGCTGCACTTTGCTCTGGATCAATTCTGCCTCCAGCCTGGCAGAAGGCCCATCTGGGGGGCTGGAGGAAGCCCAGGCAGACAGGGGTTGATACCTGACCAGGATTTCTAGGAGTGTCACTGCTGTCACATCTGCAGTGTTTCTGCTCTAAGTGCCTGTGACAGGGGCATGCAGCAGTCTCATCTTGCCATGCCATTTCCAATCCTGCTGCCTCTCTGCAATGAAGATGAATGTTGCCTGTCCCAGGTTATCACATTCCCATGTGTGTGAGCCTGTACACAGACAGCAGTTGGCTGCTGAAGGCTGGTGCTAGTGGCCCAAGTTCAAGGAGGCTGTGTATGGTGGGGCAGAGGGATGCAAGGAATAAGTCAGGGAGGAGGAGGAGGCTGGGTGTCTGTGGGTGATCAGTGAGGAAGGGCTGGCACTGACAAGAACAGAGCTTCCACCTGAGCTCCAGAGCAGGGGCAGCACAAAGGTCAGGAAGACGCAAGGTACAAACACCCTCTGAGCAGCCTGCAACCCCTGCCACAGCACCGAGGGACACCTCGTGTCTGACAGCTGTTCTCTTCCGTGGGGACAGGGAGTCACGTCACCAGACGTGCCAGCCCAACACTTCAGGGGGACAGTGGAGATGGTGCAAGGTGGCCATCACATATGGGCTCTCAAAGGCACAGCCTGTGCAGGGACAGGACCATATGTCCTGGCAGCACAGCATACTTTGTTACTGTACCTTGCTGAAAGGACCTGGCAAAAGTGTCTGGATGGGAAGAACAGAAATAACAGAGGAGTGGGGAAGGGCAATCCTCGTGAGGTTGGACAGCAAGCAGTGTGTGGGGAGAGGGGGGGCAGGACAGACTGCAGAGATGTCTCTGGGCTACTGACCCTGGAGGCTAAACTAGCAGAAGCACAGCCCTTCACCTGTGCAGAACTGGGGAAGCACTGCTGTGGCTGGGTTAAGGGATGTGGCAAGGTGAGTCATTTAACCTCCATCTGAGCTACCAGATTGACCTTAAGGGACCTACAGAAGAGACATTTTCTGCTGCCTCTTTAACTGTGCTGGGTGGCAGCAAGGTTCCTGGAGTTGGCTGGAGAGGTGGTGATTTGTGCAATTAACATCTAATCAGTTCTATGAATATTTATTGCTAGTCAGCAAGCTTCTGAGTGACAGTGAAGCCCCATCTGATTGGGATCACTTTCACAGGTAAGTCAGATCCTCCTTTGGGGGTCACAGACCTCCCAGTGGGGCAAAAGTTGACAATGGTATAACCATCCAGCAGCTCATGGGAGGCACATGTGCAATGTGAACATGGAAAATTGTATTCAATCCTTTTTTGAGAGATGGAAAAACAGAGGTTTTAAAATTTACTTGTTGGGGAGAGACACCTTGAAATAGTCTGAATATATTAACAAACAACACATGGCTGAGTTTGAGCCTGGGAATTTGCTTTTGTTTTTGTTGGATTTGCTTGTTTGCTTTTTAGTTTGTTGGAGTTTTTTTGTGTGTGTCTCTCTCATTTGTGTTCTATTCCAACATGGAAGAGGAAATAAAAAGGAGAGAAATAGAAACCCCTGCAATTGTGTGAAGGATCACATAACAGTCAGGAATTTCTTGGAGCTTGTAATTGACTCTTCCTCCAAAATGGCATAAAGTGTGCAGAAAGCTAGAACTTTGTTTCCTAAAAAAATACTATTTTGGGGTCTTTCTGTCATCATCAGAAATTTTGACCGTTCTCAAATTTGTCCAAATTTATGCTGCTTTCCAGAATCCTCCATCCTCTTCCTTTATCTTCTCTAATCTTTTTTCCTCACCTCTACATCTGGTTTCTCTTCCCCATAGTACCTCCCACCTCCTGGGCTTTGCTCACCCTTCTCCATAAACTTGCCTTAAAAAATCCCCTTTTCCCTGATGCTGCCTCTCCTGCACTCCTGCTCCCTGGACAGACTCAGCCTGCCTTGGCAGATCTCTGGGAAAACCCCCTATTATCCGTGGAATGTGAGCTGTTAAACCTCAGCCAAACTCTTCTGCTCCTGCTGCTCACCTGCAGCTTGGGTTTGCACTGGTGGTGCTGCCAAAAGCCTGTTATTATCTGAATGAAAATGACACACAGTCCTCCCTGAAGAGGAAGACACACAGATAACAGTGATTTGCCTGTTGCCTGCTGCCTTCCGACTGAGAAAAACTCCAAATTCCAGCAGGGCTTCCAGGTCCAGCCCTCAGTGGAGGGAGAGGGACAGTGACGGTTCTGCACATTTTCACTTTCTGCATGGAAAGGAGCCTGTGATTTTCTTGTGCCTGTGTGGGAGAAGATCCTCAGAATTTTCATCACAGTGAATATAGTGAATATAGGTAGTATGGGAAAAAAACCCCAAAAGTAGGAGCTAATAATAGACCCAGAATAAACTGCATGGTAACAGGGGAGGAAAGAGAAGGGAGGGAAAAGAAGGGAAGGTTGGCAAGTCTGAAGTCATAATCATAGAGCACAGGGGCTCTCTTGTGTAAAACTCTGTTTTCCTTGCTGCAGCCCTCCACTTCCCTCACCAGTTGCACCTGGAGCTTTGATTTCAATATCCAGGAGCTAATGGCCTGCTTGGTCCCCCCTCCAGAGGGCATTCAGCAGAAGAAGTTCTGCTTTACATAGAGAAAAGCTAGAGAGACTTCAAGGGAGACAGTAGGAGGGCACAGAGGGGAGCAGGCAGCTCACAGCTGCCTGTGGGGCAGAAGTGCACGTCTTCCAGGTTCCTGGGAATGCCAGCTGACCCTAAAGCCCAGACATGCACAGCTCCACATCTCATGGCTTGGTGTCCCTACAGTGATGCCTTTCCTCTGATGCAGTTAGAATTCAGGTAATGGTAAGCAACACAATGGGGGGTGTGGACCACCAGGAGTCAGCCAATCATGGACACCAGTATTGAGTGGTTTCCTTGTCGTGGGACCCACACTATTTAATATCTTCATTAATGTCAGAGAGAGTGGCATTCAGTATTGACCCAGCAAGTTTGTGGGTGACACTGAGCTGAGTGGTGCATTTGACACACCCATAGGAAGGAATGCCATCCAGAGGGATCTTCATAGGTGGCAGATTTAAACTGAAAGAGAGCAGATTTAGACTGGATGTAAGGAAGAAACTTTTTGGGATGAGGGTGGTGAGAGACTGGAACAGGTTGCCCAGAGAAGCTGGGGATGCCCCATCACCGAGATTGTTCAAGGCCAGGCTGGATGGGGCTTTCAGCAACGTGGTCTAATAGAAGATGTCTCTGCCCACAGTAGCGGGGGATGGATTAGATGATCTTTAAAGGGCTCTTTCAAACCAAAACATTCTATGAGCACAAGCACATACACACACATTCTTTTTCCACTACAGTGCTTTGTTATATCCATTTACCATTTGACCATGATCTTTCCCAAGTTAGATCAAAATATCGTCGATTTCCACAAACATAAGACAGGGATTTTTAAAAAATCCCAACATTTTATTTCAATGCTGCCTAGTCATGTTTTGGGAGTATTTGTTTGTCTGGAGAAGAGAAAGAATCTGGCTTCCCTCATTCCTTTTCATATTTGGTCTGAGAATTGAAATTATCTTTTCGTTACCTTGACTCCAGGTACCAGGGCTTTAAGGAAATTATTAATTTTTAGGATGCTTAGGACAAAATGGTGAGAATCTGTATCAGTTCCATGCACTCCTTTCATCAGACAG
Source organism: Rhabdornis inornatus (assembly GCA_013397075.1). Taxonomy (NCBI): domain Eukaryota; kingdom Metazoa; phylum Chordata; class Aves; order Passeriformes; family Rhabdornithidae; genus Rhabdornis; species Rhabdornis inornatus. Next base: position 689,384 of record VWZS01003242.1, on the reverse strand, counting down.
CTCTGCTCCTTCTGTTAGGTGTGCCCTTATGCTCACGTCTCCCCAAGTGTTTGCCCTCCTGTGTTCTCCTGCACCTGACCCAAATATCTCTGCACCACATGCAGCTCTGCTTAGTCCTTTGCAATCACATGCAGAAATACCTTTTTGTTTTGGTCTGGTTTGTGTCCTTTTCAAGGAAAAGCCAATATTTATCTTGCCCCGTGGTAATATTTATCTTGCAACCTTCAGAGCCAGGCTTGTTGGCCTGAGCAGCCAGAACTGCAGGTGAATCCATGAGGCACTGGGAACCCTCTGCAAATCCAGGGGGTCGTTGCTATGAGAGAAAAAGGAGAAGAGAAAAGCCTCTGTCCTCTAGGCAGGCTTGGGAGCTGTTGCATATTTCCCCTCCTCAGGGCAGACAGGCTGTTCCTATGAGATGGGAATTGCTAAGAGATTGAAAACTTGTTGCTGTGAATTTCAGAGTTGCCTGGCAGGGACAGCTGGCACAATGAAGGGTTCAGTGTATTAAACTCGCCATAGTAAAGCCATAATGTGATTTTGCATGCTGCTGTGACCAGAATACCCAAACCAGCTCAGCACTCCACCTCATCAGGAATGCTCTCAATACCTCCTTGTTGCTCCAGCCCCTCTCCCTGCACCTGTGGTGCGTGTCCCAGCCATGAGGCTTTAGAAGAATGTCTGTCTGTACAGGAGGAAGGGGGCACTGTATCCCTTGACACCACTCAAGTCTCATAGGCGTGTTGGCTTCTTCATCTGCTTCTTTTAGGAGTGTGCCAAGAATCATTTACAGGTGGGAAGACATCAGCAGTGAGGGAGAGGGGGCAGGATTGCTTCCTGGGAAGAAGAGCAAGAAAGTGAATTTTTGGGAAGGTGGGTCTGCTGTATGTGGAAAGGACACTTGGGAAGAGAGAGGTCAAGTGTCAAATAGGACAAGAATGAAGGGCATGGAGGAAACTAGGAAGAGAGATGCTCCAGGGAAAGAGCTGGGAATAGTTTGGGGGAGGGATGCCTTCAGAATAAGTGAGGTGTAGACAGGGATCTGGGAGGAAAGGTAGCCAGGAGATGAGACTGTGGGAGGGCAGGCACTGGGTTTGTACAAGGATTTGCAGTCAAGTGAGCACAAGGAGGGTGGTGAGTATTTAGAGGGGATATATGCACCACTTCCCACAAGGTATATTCCCTTTATAAAAATGCACTTTGTAATCTGGAATCTGGGATTTGCTCTGTTGGATCTGCCTCTCCTCTACAAAGCATCTAAGAAAGTTCATCTGGTTAAATCCTCTGACCTGGAGGAGGTGAGGAGGTCAAATGCCTTCTGAGGGACAAACACTTAGCAAAGCTGTTTCCCTACTGTTGCAGAGACCTTAATCCCTTGCCTCCTTCCCCTGTTCAGGCTCTAATACCTAGAGGGAAGAAAAGATGAGAAATACAGGTGGATGCAAGAGTGAGCCCTCCCTCCATCTTGCATGGGACTCCAAGTCTGTGTGCTACAGTCCCAGGTGGATTGTGCTATCTGCCCAGCTCTGCAGCTGACCTGAAGGGGTGAGGGAAGGGAAAGCCTGGGGCTCCCCCCCAAACCTCTGTCCTGATTAACTCACAGCCACCCAAATCTCCTGGAAAGACTCAGACTTTGCAACAGTGGAACACACAGGGTAAGTGCCTGAGAACCCTAAGCATCAGGAGACAAAAGCTATTGTCAGGATTTTGTTTGAGGAGAAGCCCAAACAGTACATCTGTTTCTGCCTTATTCTCTGTGGTTTTGCTCAGAAGACCTCAGACATTGCAGTGGTCTCTGTCACACAGAGCTGACTTTGGGGTGCAGCTCAGGTGCAGAGGAGCCTGACTGGAAGTGAAAGAGATGTGAGTTAAATAAAGGAATATTTGTCAGTGGCAATAATTTAGTAATTTGGAGGTTTTAGGGTGACTCTGACACAGTGGATATTAGCACAAGGAAGTTGTGAGACATTTCTATGCACATTGCCCTTTTCTAGCCCAGAGGAAGCCAGGAAGGGACCTGAGGGTTTGCTCTTCAGCTGTGAGTAAGCGTGCAAAAAGCCTGCATTACTTGGGTCACTGACAACTGCCCCAGGGGCAATGCTCCCTGCTGGCTGGGTAACAAGACCTTCCATCTCCAGCGATGGCAGCATGGCAGTCAGCCACTTCAGGAAAAGATGGATCAAATCAAAATGCAGCCAAGGAAAACCTGAGAGGGAGATGGAGTACAGCTCTGTGAGGCCAGGCTGAGTCTGCTAAGCAGTAGAAGGACAAAACTCAGTTTCTTCAGCACTCTGGAGGGTGAGGCAGGAGTATGGATAAATGGGAATGAAACCTAGTGTTCCTATGAGCAGGAAAGGGTCAGGGCATCATACTTGCCCCTTCATTAGCCTTCCCTCCAGCACCCAAAATCAGACACCAGTTGCCACCATTGCTGTGCCAAAAAAAGACCCACCACAGATACAAGGGAAAAGCAGAGCAGATTAAGGGAAGTGCATGGAAATAGCAAAGGCTACATTGCTCTACCTCTTCCTGAACACTATTTTCTTTCCCTTTTTTCCTTTTGGTACCCCATGTGCAGTGGTTTCCCATCTGGTCAGTGAGGAAAGGCAGGTGAATCCCTTTCTCTCACCACCTCTCCACAAAGAGTCTCCAAGGGCTGAGGATGACAGTAGCTTTTCTGCCTGAGTTTTCCCACAGAGCAGACAGGGAAGTCATACCTGACTGAGAATGGTGCTGTCATCAGAATAGGCTGGAAATACCCAACAGGGCTCCAGCCAGCACCCAACCACTCCTGGCAGGGGAGATGGCTCCATACGTAAGCTTCCTCCCTCCCTTTGAGGGATGGACGTGTGTCCCTTTGTTCTTCTCAAGGGAAAGGCAGTGCTGGGCAGAGAGGAGGGGAGCAGATCAGTGTGGGTGTTGGAGAATGGTTCCCCACCTAGGAACAGGCATGCTGTTAGCAAACAGCACTGCACAAGATTGTCATCATGAGGTGTGGACTCACAGGAGTAGGGTCCCTGAGGAGAGGAAAGGGCAACCCTGTACTCAGCACATGCAGCCTGTTGGCCCTAATTTTTCCTCTGCTCTGGGCTCTATGTGCCAGGATGAGATGCATCAGGAGAGGTACCATTTTGCTAAATCTTGAAGCTGACACTTTTAATATCCATTAGTGCTGCTACTCTGCCAGAGAGCATTAGTTAAGATACATGGACTGTTCCATCCCTGATCCCTAGCCTCAGTCCCTACTATCCCTTCTTTCATCTGCCCAGCCCAGCTTGACTGCTCTTCCCAGTACTGACAACATCAGCCATCTCAGGTCCAACCCCCTTGTTCAACAAATCTGTCAGTTCCATCTTTTACTCTGCTCATTTTCAAGGATGTTTGTATCTTGAGGAAAGCATCCCTCCATCCAATACACATGGACCAACTGCCAGACACAAACCTAGAAAAGGACAGAAGGCAAAACTTCCTTTTTGCTGCCTCCAAGAAACATATATGAAGCACTAAATGGAGCAAAGGAAGGAGAAAGTTTGAAATACAAATGCTGGCATTCCGTCTTGGCTTCATTGCAGGAGTCAGCAGAATCCTCTGCCAAGATTTGGTTTTGAGGCACTGTGCAAATGAGTTGTCAAAGCCACCCCTGTCATGCCTCCACTAGCTTGGGCTACTGAGCATCCAAAAGCAGGATCACAGAATTATAAAAATATAGAATGGATTGGGTTGGAAGGGACCTTACAGATCACCTAATTCCAACCCCTCTGCCATGGGCAGGGACATTTTCCACTAGACCTGAGTGGATTGCTCAGACTCCTTTCCAGCCTGGTCTTGAACATGCCAGGGATGAGGCTTTCTCTGGGCAACCTGTTCCAGTGCCTCACCATGCTCACAGTAGAGGAATTCTTCCTAAGATCTGATGAAGATTTGCCCTCTTTCAGTTAAGCACCACTTCCCCTTGTCCTATCACTACATACCCTTGTAAAAAGTCTCTCTACAGATCTCTTGCAGAACTTTCTCTCCCTGCTTTGGTGCTGAAAGGCTGCAATAAGGCATCCCTGGAGCCTTCTTTTCTCCAGGCTGAACAACAGTCCATGAAAAAGGATGGATCAGGAGCCAAGAGTAACATAAGCATAGGTAGAGCAGTCACCTCACACTACCCAAGCAAGGGTGGTGACAACAACAAGAACTATTAACAAACTGGGACAAACCAAGAGGATGAAGCAGACCTCAGATCAATTCAGGAGCCACACAACTGCAGTGCACCAGAAGTGGGTGCCTTGGCATCAGCTTAAATAGACCTCTGGGGCCTAGGCTGAGGATGTGGGAGTGGAAGCCACAGGTAAGACTGACCAGAGCAGTTAAGGCTCATTAGTGCACTTAGGGCCCTGACCCTGTTTAATACTACAGAATGCCATGCCCTGCGTGTGTTACTGCCCTGGGTTACACGCCCTGGGTTACCACAAGTGTCACTGGGGGTAGGTGGGCAGCTGCTACACCGTTATATTCAAGCCTGTGTTTGTGATGAAGAGATTTATACATGCCCAATATATCTGTGCATACTTATATGAAGCTGTGTAACTACTGAATCCAAAGCAAAAAAAAAATTAAAATTGCAGCTGACAGAGCTGCCTGATATACTCCCCCAGTAATCTGGTCTGCTCTCAAAAGTATGGGTGAGTTATTTTTACCATTTCTATCACCCCAGTTTAAATAAATTAATGATGGGAGCATCTTTTTCAGAAAGACAAGCCTTAGCCTTTTAATTTCTTGGTCTCAACTGTTGTATTTGGTTGAGTTTCAATCAAAGCAGCTGTCCATCACTCTATCTAGACGAGTAGTAGAAGGTACAAATATGCTTGAGTGACCCCTGTTTAGAAAGATTCTGGGCAGATGGTTTAAGAGTTTGGAGCCATGCTAGGAAGCTGGAAAAGAAGAATGTATTTTCTTAAATATGGGGAGATGTTTTTGTCTGAGACCTACTTTATTAGGGTATACTATGGAATTCTCACAGTGAGAAATAGAGGAAATAAAAATTTCCCCCCTACAGGTAAAGGACGTTGTCACCTAGTCCCTGTGCAGATCAGAGGTAAAAGAAAGAGGTAAAAATGAAGAGAAGAAATGAATGCATGTTAAGGTATCAAGCATGCACAGATGTCTGAAAGGACAATAGTCACAGAAGAAGAACAGATTGGAAGTTGCACACATGAAATAAGCAGCTAGACAAAGTCTTTCAAAGGTGTTATTATTTAGGAATAATTCCACAGCAAAGTGCAGGTGTGAAAAATCAGTATCTCATACAGAAATTTCTTGGCAGAACATATAGTGCTTTGGCAGCTCCATCCCAGCCCCAGTAGCATGGCAGCTCTAGGCTATCTCTTGTCATGAACCCTAGCCTTGCTTTGTAGCTCAGGCTGGGACCAAGATCCCACCTCTGACCCACACCACAAACTTCCACCCAGCATGACTCTCTTAGCAGTGTACATTTAGTTTTGTCTGCCCTGCTTTAAACCTACTCCAACCACACGTCCAGTTTTTATCTTTATACCTTCCCTAATGGCTTTTTTGCTCTCTATAGGATGTAATGGATTTTTATAGACAAGACTCTTAGCCATGGTCTTTGCTGTAGTAAGTTCATCTTGAACCCTCAGATAGCTATCTAAAATATTTGAAATTGCAATTCAATGTCTTCACTTTACCCTGTCTACTGTTTTTAAAGGCAGAATCCAGTTATTTATCTTAGGAGCAATTTGCGATGTCTCCTATCAACATGGTGTTCAGGCACCAAGCAGAAAAATCCCTGGGATTGCAAAAATTCTGGAACTGCTTCTTCTTCATATGGGTATGCTCAAGTCCCCTGGGACAGACCAAAAATTTTCCTCTCCCAAGGTTCTTCACCGAGAGGGTGTTTGGGCACTGAAACAGCTCCTCAGGAAAGCGGCCACAGCACCAAGCCTGACAGAGTTCAAGAAGCATTTGGGCAATACTCTCAGGTACACGATGTGGTGCTTGGGGCATCCTGTGCAGGGCCAGGAGTTGGACTTGATGTTTAGGATCAGCATGTTCTGTGATTCTGTGAGTGCCTAATTCTTCTTTAGGCACTTGAATTCCCATTGATTGGAAGGGACTGTAACTGTGAAAACTAAAGTAATTTGTCATTCCTTCACTCTGGTTTGTAAGGGCCAGAGTAGCCCAGAGACAGACAGACAGAATGAATGAATTAAGCAGCTCTGAATAAATCTCTAGTTTAGCAACACGTTCCTTCAGTCCTCAGGAAGGATTAGACAGGCAACACCTCGGAGCTGACCTCTAAGCTCTACCTGCTGCTACTCCAGACAACCCAAGGTTGATTTGCCTTGGATTCGAAGCAACTGCTGTCAATAATATAAAACTCAAGAGGTGAATAACAGGCCCCCTCATGAGATCTTATTTTTTTCCCAGCCACCCTCTCTGCTCCTGCAGCTTTAAACCAAATGAAGGAATGAGTAATTTTTTCCTAATGATTGAAAGAAGGCAGATAAGAGGTAGGTCTTCAAATTAAGAATCCAAGACTTGATTGCAGCTCTTATCATATTTTTCCATTTTTTCCCCTTCTTCCCAACAGAAAATAAATTGCTTCAATAAATTATGTATTTAATCTGCATAGAGGACCAGCAGACTGGGCTCTCCTTTTAATATTTTCTATTGCGAGATAATCAACCCGTTCCTCTCACTGCATGGAACAAACGAATAGATTTTGAACAATTCCATTATTTGATGATTTCTACCATTATTAATACAAATTGTCTCTACTCACTTTCAATTAGGGCATTTTTATTTTCTAATAAATTCCAATCAGGTTCTCTCAAACACCACCTAAATATGGGGAGATTATTGCACTTTCCATTTAAACAAAGAACCCATCATATTGCATGCCTCACCTCCTTCTGCTTCTCATGACTTTCCTTCTTCCAAACTCTTTTTCCATTTTCCCCTCCTGTCACCATCAGCAGACCTCACTTACTTTATTCTCCTACTGCTTTCTTCCAAATCTAATTCTATGTCTGTGGGATGTGGTTTGCCCCAGAGGCAGAGCTAAGATCTTGGTGGATTTTTTGTTGGGGATGGGAGGTTGTGGGGTCTATGGTTTTGGAGGGGGAAAATATCCTTTATAAAGACCCTGAGTCACACAGATAAGGCCACTAAAGTCTTTGTGAGAAGGTGCACCAGGACATAATCACACAGTAAAAATGTAAGAATGATCCATCTTGAAAAAGCCAAAGATCCAAAATTTTGTCCTAAGGAACAATTGCTTAAAATGACATAAATATAAAATATTATCCTCAAAATGGAATGTCATCTTTTCAGATACCAACTGTTGTACAAATAGCTCTCTTATTGCTATCAATTGAGTGCATTCTCTAAATGGTGCAGCTTAGAGCAGACATTCAGCTCACTTTTTAATGCAGCGGCTCCTGGGGTGGACCCTGCTGCCCTGTGCGCTCCTGCAGTGCAGCAGCGTGTCTGAGTGACAGGAGATGCCTGGAGAGGAACGATTCGGTGTGGAGGATTCTGCAGTGCCAGCTTGGAGCAGCCTGGAGACCCATTCTGTATTCAGTGCTGTGGTAGCACAGTTTCGTTTTCAGAAGGGGCACCATGAAATCCAACCCAGCAGCTGGACAAGACTGGTTGTGGGTGAGGAGCACCATGAACACCAGTACAGTAGCAGCTCTCTGCCAGCATGGCAGCTGGATACTCTGAGGTAACCACCAGCCTCAGAATGTTACCAGAGGCAGCCCAGCTGCCTTTCCCAGGAGAGAGGAACACAAACAGGCCATAGGTTTCTTCATACAATTCGCCTTTTTTACTGCTGCTGCCTGTCCTCCTGAGAGGTAGGAGAGTGCAAGCTGTCAGCTGCTATGGCAACCCCGTCTTGTCTGGCAAGGAGCAGGGAAGGATGCGAGTAAGGGCAGGGGTGGGAAAGGGCGTGGTGATAGAAGATCTCCACAGCTTGGTTCAAGATAATCAATATGCATTCACCACCCTTCATCACTGCGAAACAAGTGAGGCTGAAAGGCAGAAGGGGAGGAGATTGCTGTGGGATGGACAGGCATAAGGACAGGAGAGCTGGGTTGCAGCACAGTGATGGGCTTGGCCATAAACTCCACGTGCATGGGCTTCGTCTCCTTCTGCACTTGGGCCACGTCGTTCACAGTGTGTGCCGCACACCCTCTCCCAGTGGAAGCACCTCCGCCTCCACCTCACCTCCCTGGGTGTCCTGGGTACGCGTTGCTGTTGCCCACCCGCACATGTTCTCTGTGAGTGTCACTTCACAGCCCCTCCTGGACACGCACCAAGGCACACCTTTGCCCCCACCTGCGGGCAGGTTTGCAATTCACAGCTGCGGAGCTATGGAGATGTGGTTCCTTACCCTGATGCAAGCCCCACCCTGCTCTTGTGATTCTGGACCCCTGGCCACATGCACACACACCCTGTAGCACACAGAAGGCACAGCCACACACAGACGCTCCCAGGCTTGGCCTCTGCCACATATGTTTGCATACACTGTCACAGCCAACTTCCCTCCTCCTTTCCTAAGCAAATTTGCTTGAAGCATTTGAGCTCCCCAGCACACACACACCCTCCTCTCCACCCCGAGACTCCCTCCTGCCACGCCAGGCAGCACCAGCCACCCCCGCAAAAACACACGCATGCAGCTCAAGAGCAGCAGCAGAGCCCTCAGTGAGCTGCTGGAGCAGAACAGATGGCTTAGCAACCAAAAAAACAGTCATTTGCTCCACAAGTTTCTTCCTCAACGTTCTGTTTGTTTTCAGAACACGTTCATCACCAGAATAAAATCCAGGCAAGATGGGCTGATATAAACACCCCAGCCTTGATCCCTTGAGGTGCAAAGTCCCACCTGCTTTTTGCACCCCTTTTTTTTTCTTCACAGATTTCAACTCACTCTTCCTGAGCCATCCCCTCCCCCTTTCCCACTTTCAAACGCCCCCTTCATCAGCATATAGATTAACTTCATCTTCCTCGGGAGACAATACCCCCACAGCTTGTCTCATTCTTGTCCTAAGCTGGAAGGCACACTTCATCTTTTCCAAAGCTCATTTCTCCATTTCAGGTGTGCAGCTGACTCAAAAGAGCACTTTGCCTTTTGTCTCATGCTGGAGTCACTTCCCTGAAAAACATTTACTTTAGGTTTGAGAAAGTTACATAGTGGATCTGCCACAGTGGGCATAGTATCCAACAGGTAGCACATGCTGCTAAAAAGAAGGTTTGGGGGTATATTGCAGCTTCTCCTCCCCTACATGGAATTCCTGTGTGGGACTTGGGAGAGCAGATAGAGGGACACTTGTATGAGTGAGGGGAAACTGTGTCTCACAAGCAGGAGGGAATTTGTAATAATCTTTTTATGTGCTGCATCACAGCCAAGAAGGAGTTTTATCTCACACAAATCACGCAGGTCAGTTATCAGGGCTGACCTTATCCAAGACCTATGGCAAGGGGCAGGGGAGTCTTAAACCCTGCCCTGCTACAGCTTTCTGCCATCTGTGGAAATTGGGGGGTTTCCATCCCTGCTGTACATCAGCACCTGAGCAGTTCTGTCCATCACTAGAAGCTCCTGGTCAAGCTGAACTGCAGCAGGAGGCAAGTCTGACTCCATCCAGGGATGTATCTGGAACTGGGCATCACAGACCCACTCCCCCACAACTTTACCAAAATTCAGGGCTGGGCACTCAATATGCAGGGTCCAACCTCCCCTTCCAGCTGAAACCAAGCTATTTTTACAAGCAAGCCAATTAACAGCTCTCTGTTTATTTTCATATTGACACTTAATGATGATGCCTCCTGGGAGAATTCACCAGATGCATGGGGTGGGCAGGGAAAAGTCCCAGGAAGGCAAACAGCTGGTTCCAGTGAAGTAGGAGGATGGGAGACCTGGGTTTGTCTGGGGTCACTTTATGGCTCCTGGACAAATTCTCTCAAACCCTGTCTCCCGCCATTTAAACAGGAATCTCTGCTTTTGCAATGTTCTCCACTGTAAGGGAACTGCACATCTCTGTTTCGTCACTGAGGACAGGCCCCAAAGCCCCATAGTACAGCAAATTAAGAGCCAGACCATGCACAAGCAGCCTTTGTATTTCTAGCAGTAGTTGTTGTAGTGCCCTCCCTGCACACCTCTTTCCCTACTCCCTTCCCCATGAAGAAAAGAAAACATAAAAAGCTTTTGAAAGATGAAAAAGAATTTTTGAAAAGAAAGGCTAGATGAAGAGGTAATTGCCAAACAAGTCAGCATGAGGAGAGGCAGTGAGAGGTGTGAGGCGTCCACAGGTATGTGAAGGTAAGGACTTGTGTCAATAATTCAGGAGGAGGAAGCACTCCTGTGCTGTGAGGCTGCTGTCCTCAGCCAGTGGTGAATGACTGACCAGGGCAGCAGCCAGGGGAGGGTTCAAAAACATGATCCAGGCAGGCAGAGTTTGATGAGATAGGGGTCTGGACAAAGGAGGGATGCGAAGGTTGAAAAGAGAAACTGATCCTTTATGGGAGGTAAATGGGGACTAAGGAGTACAAAGGGACTGCAGCACGCCATGGCTGCCTGCCCACCTGCGCCCCTGCCCTGCCACATCAGGCAGGCACAGATGATGGGGTGTCACTGCACATGGGCTCAGCACAGAGCACAGCAGAGCGGAGCTGAGACGTGTTCTGGTGTGTTGAAGCTCAAATGTAGCACAAAGAGCTTTTCCTTTGTTCCCAGGGGCCCTTCCAGGGGAGGAGGGCATGAGCATCAGCCTTGCCACCACCATGAAATTGTGAGCAGTTGTGCTACAGAGCACAGCAACAACTGTGAAATCCCGAGGGGAGTCACGGATTCGTTCTAGTGTAATGTATCTGGATCAAAACAGGGCAGGCGAGGGGAACTGACAGGACAGGGAGAGCTGAAATCCATCCTCCAAGGCTGCCTCCACTGCAAGCAAGGACAAGCACCCACAATGTCGAGCAGGCTGTTGTGATGGCTGCTGGAGCCATTCTGGGCTTTTCCCAGAATTATTGTGTCTGTGGTCTGCAGAAACAAATCACAATGTCATCCTTTCACCAAATATCCCCACCAATTGCCAGCTGAAAGACCAGGGAGAAGTAGGAGTTCCCTTGCAAAATCAGGGGGTCATCAGCACACCACGAAGGCTCCTGAGCCTTTCACATCTAGTTCCATGTGCAACCCTCTCATCTAGTGACAAATACAATTTCTCCTGCTTCCTGCTTACCCTGGAAGTTCTCCCCCAACCTTCCAGCCCTGCACCCTCCCTCCTCCATCATTGTGCAAGACACCGGCAGGCTGTGAGAGTGGGTCTGGGGGATGAAGGCTGCATTTCCTGACAAAGTCAGTCAAGGTTTGGCTTGATCAGCAGACAAACCCTTGGGCCTTCCATGTGTTTCACTCACCCTTACTATGATGCTCTTTCTCCCAGAAAGCTCCCCCACAGACATCACCCAATGCAGTAATTTCTACCACCATGGGACCATCTTCACTTTTGTTGCCTTTACTTCCTCAGTGCACCCATTTAAAAAAATTTATTATCACAGAGGGCCATTATGGATTAATGGTCTTGTGACAGGTCTGTTTAGCAGGGAATGGGGAGGAAGCAGGAGCCTGGGAGAGGAGAAGAGGTGGGGGAGGATGGAGCTGTTCTCCTGCTGACAGCGGCATTCATCCGCAGAACTGTGCAGGACCTAATTAACGTGCAGCAATGCTGCCCGTGGCAGGTAGTGCCACAGCAGGACATCAGCAGGGAGTGAACAGACAGGGAAGAAAGAGAGAAGAGGGTAGAGAGATGAGTGTAAGAATAGGGAGGACAGGAGAAGTAGGGAAAGGGGAAGGCAGGCAGGGCAATGAGGGAAGTCCACCACTTCTCCATCACCCTATAGAGGCATCCTCCCTCTGGCTTCCCTAACAAATTCATAATTGCAACATCTTTTTTGTTTTTTGCCTCACTGCTGGGAAGTGACAGTCCTTTTTGTAATGTTAGTAACATCTTCAAGCCCACAGCATCAGCCAGGCCCCATGAGGGTCTGAGAAATGCAGGGGTGTGGAGCAGCGAGAGAAGTGGAGAACGTAAGGATTGTTTTGCTCTTTCAGATGAATTCAGGAATTGGGCTTTTGGTTGACAAAGAATAAACAACCCCATCCAGGTATAGAGAGCCAGGTCTTCTCATCCATGGGCAGACACCTGGCTGAAGGTAAGAGGATGGGGATGAGGAGTGTGGAAGGGGAATAGAGCCACGTGCATGGGCATACAGAGGTGGCAGGAGGTTCTGGTGTGAGAGGGCCAAATCAACACATTTCATATAGCTGAGAGAGTAGATGACAAAAACCATCATGTGGCAAGGGGAGACACAATATCACACCACACAAAACAGGCTTTACTTACGGTGACTGGATGGAGGGGTGGGGAAGACACTTTGTGGTGTGCCTATGCATGTTTGTTCACTGTGTGCACAGGGCTTTGTGCTCATGTGCCACGTGCCCCTATACACTCAGAGCTCTCATTGCCCATGTGCTCAGGCTCTCTGCATGTGTCTGCCTATGTCCCCCTTCCCCATGTGCCCATTTGCCCAGTGTGAGCCTCCAAAAGTCTGAGTGGCAGCTTGGGTTTGTGCCCAGGAGGTGCTGGCCCAGGCTGTGGTTGCACAGTTGTGCAGCTGAAGCGTGTGTGTGTGCACACACATGCACATAAATATCCACTGCTCCCCTTCTGTACCAGCTGAGTGCCCAAGGAGCTGCAGGGCACGCCATGTCCGGACAGCAGCTCCATGCTCCTGGATGCTGTGAATGATACAGGCTAGCTGTGGCAGTTCTCAGCAACTCAGGAGAAGGCCCTTAACTTGTACAGACAGCTGGTGCTGGGGGCAGCTGGCAAGGGGCTGGAAGCCAATCTACTCTGACAGCTGCTCTGCCAGGGGTGGTTGGGGGCTTCTCTCTTCATGTTTTCACCACAAACTGGTTACCTAGTGTGAGGATAACAAGGCCACTGCTAAATCTGACAGAAATGGGATCTAAGGGGACAAGCCCAGAGTGCATTAAACAGAAGAGCATCAGGAAAGCAAAGCACTCGAGAGCTGCATGCTTCTTGGTTCACACGCTACCGATACATGCTCATTTCACGCTTGCTGCTTTTCTCAGGGTCCCTCTTCCTGTCTATCTTCCATTGCTCTTCCTCTTTCTCCCCACCTCCACCACATCCTTTTCCAAAGTACCTTCCCTCCGTGACCCTACTGAGCACTCAGTCAGGATACCGGGAAAGCTGGAGCTTCCAGTGTCATTGGGACTGGCTCTCTGGATGTCTTTTGGCAAGGAAACCTGAGAGGCAACTACACTCATCCTCAGCTGATGCTACACTTTGATCAGCATGCATGGCCTTAGCCATCCTGGGAGACCCAGAGCCAGGCAGGTTGCCAGCTATCACAGAAAACTGTTGGAGCCAAGAGGCTCCTGTCAGCACTGGCGAGCCTCCTGCTATGAATAAGGGAGAAAACCCTAACAGCTTTGAGCCTACTGAGGAGACCCCAAAGGGTTGTGATGTCTCAGCATAAAGTTCACCCTTGTAGATAAGTACTGGATACAGAGGGCTTGAAGCAAGCAAAGAAAAGGAGGAAAAAAAAAAAAGCGCTCTGGATTATGCTTGAAAACTGTCCTGAGTGTATTCTGAGTCTTTCTGGCCCTGTCATGCCCCACACTGATCCATTCTCCATAGCCTCACTTTCTTCCTTCAATGCACTGCAGAAAGGCTGGTTCTTTCTCCCATCTCACAAACGAGTTTGAGAGACCAGTGAAGACCTAATTTTCTAGCTCCACAAGTATTGGGAAGGAAAGAAAAAGAGTAAAACGTGTGACTTGGCAGAGGCAGCAGCTTTGTCGCACATCACCCCATAAATCTCATGCCTGACAGAGTTTCTAATGCTGGAGTCACTTAAAACCATGGCATCGTATTGGGTTAAATTGATGGATGGCACTGAGAGAGGGACAGCCTAAAGCGCTGAGCAGGGACCCTGCCTGATGGCAGGCCTGTCACTCTCCTTCACATTTTGCTCCCTCTCTCCACTAATGGAGCCTCATCTCTTTAATCAGGAAGCAAGTGCTCTCCAGGTTACTGCCTGAAACGCTCAGAGGCACTCTTCAGGGGGACCTGCAGGCAGCAACACTCAGCTTGTGAACTCTTCAATCAGGAGAGGACAAAAGACTGGAAACCACAAGGCTGTTCAGAGTGTTCATACATGAAGGGTTGTGCTTCCTCAGCTGTCAGTGGTGTCAACAACAGCCCATCAAGTTGTTGGAGAAGCCCAATGCCAAGCCAGCCTTGGCCAGAAGATGAATGAGTATAGAGGTTGCCAGAAAAGGCCACCTCTAAAATGAATGAAGAGAATAATGTTCACTCCTTCCAGAGAAAGGAGTGGGCTCCTGGGGCAGCATAGTGGAGATTGTGGGAGATTATTCCAAGACAGGACTCTGACCTCACTGCAGCCAGTGCTGGGATCAGGTAAAGCCTTTCTTTGGCTCCCTGTTTTCATCCCTTCTCAGCCTAATTTACTGAGAAAGGGTTTCTGTAAGTATCTGTCTGGTTTGGTGTTATCTCCTATCCTGTGGTGATCTAAGTGCAAAACAATGTCAGAACATCCCACAATCCTGTGAACATCAATTTTTTACTTCCACTCTGGCATTCAGACTACACTGCTACCTATGTCTGCACAGCACCAAACATGAACACTGTGAATTACCTCACACCCACTGCTGCTTTGAACTTCTGTCTTCCACTCCTCCCACCTGCCTCATCCACCTTTCCTTGCAGTCTCAGAACCCTGTCCCCTGCTCTGCCACTGCATCTCAAGGGCTGCCTTCCCCCTCTGCCTTACATTCCCCACCTTCTCAGATTCCCTCCCAGGCACTGTATTTTTCCAAGTTTGTTCCCAATACATTTTTTTCCTCTCAATGTTCCCCAGGGAAATCCTCTTCTGCTCTTCACATAAGTTTTCCTGCAGGTGCAGGACACATTAGGTACCAAGTTTACTCTTTAACTGTCAAAATCTGTAAATCAAATGCCCCCTTCAGAGTTGCAGAAGTGTTTTGGCTGAGGCTTCCAAAAGAAGCCCGATGTGATTTTGGTATCCAGCTCCCAACATGGCTGCCAGTCCTCTCTCCTTTCACCTTCAGCACCTGGCTCAGCATCAGCCTTGTCCTGTGCCACAGGAGTTCTGGGTGACCATTCCCACTATCTCTTTTGCTCTCTGGGGGAAACAAAAAGTAAGTGTTCAGCATTATACCATGTAGCTCCCAGAGTCACTGCTCTCTGCTGTCACTGGGATGCAAATTTGAGGGTGGAAGGGAGACTCCTCATGTACCAGGGAAGCACTGGAATATAACTTGCGCTTCAGGTGCTTCAAGGGAGGTCTGCTGAAATAGAAGGAACCTGTAAGACTCCTAGAGACCTCACAGAAGGTAGGCTAAAAAGAGCAGTGACATGTGCTAGATATGAAAAGGCTGAGGTCTGGGGGTGGGAAGGAAGTGGAAGCAGTCCTGGGGAGGGCACGTTTCCTGCTTGGCTGCTGGCAGGCACAGTGACATCACTCCTCCTATGTAGGGACCTGAGCACGAGGCAATTCAGCTGTGGTATTTTCTAAATGCTGCCTATGTTGATCAGCGGGCTGCTCCCATGAGCTTACCCTCTGAACAGTGCATGGGGCTGGAAAGGGGAAAGTGAAGGAGAACCACAGTTTGGGACAGAAGAAAGAGTTACTGATTTTAAAACACTGCAGATTTTGATCTTCTCTGCTTGGGTGGCTGCTTTGAGAGGTGGGGGAACAGGGAGGGACCATAGGTAGTGAGATCAGCAGATCTTCTCAGCCAAATGTCTCCCTCTCAGAGCTGAGACTTCTTCCTGAGACAAGGGAAGCCTTTCCATCCAAGGCTAAACCATGGCTAAACCATGTGACGAGTGTCTGCCACCATACCATCATGTTCCACCTTCTCTGACAGTTTCCATGCACCCCAGCCTTCCTAAGGTGGTGTCCCCCAAGGTCCTCTCTTTTGCTCTTTTTTTGTTGGGTATTCCCCATTCTTTATATCAGCATGAGCCCTACTTGGCTCTTAGGCAGGAAGGGACTCCTGAGACTCCTGTTGCCACATTTGCCAAGAGGCTCCTGATGTGGCTTCTGAGGTGCAGTGAGCAGGATGGGGGCACTGCCTCGGTGTGTGCTTCAGAGGGCTGCAATCAGAAACAGGGCAGGAGCAGGGGAGAGGGCTGCAGGGACAGAGATAGCCCCTGCTTGCCCCAGCTATCAGAGATGCTGCCATGCTTGCCCCCGCAGTGTGTGGGAGTTCCTGATGCCCTTTGGCCACGCTCAGATGGCACAGCCTGCTTCATCCCTCTGCCTCTCAAGGCTCTGCCTGCCCAGACTGTTCTCCACTCTAATCCCAATAAAAAGAGGAGCAGGGCAGGAAGACACCACCCCTTCCCAAAACCAAGATATTTTTTCCTGCTGACAGTGAGAGTATTTGTCTTGCACCTCCCTTCCCCCCCTCTCCCCCCTCCATTTCTCTGTGTTACATTTTCTCTTCTAATGGGGGCAACATCTGTTTCTCGGCCTCATTTGAATCCCTGAGCATCCTCCCCCAGGGAGTGCAACAGGAGCCTGGCAAAGAAGGGCAGGTAGCCACCACTGCAAGATTGCTCTCCTGTCAAGGTGTTGGGTGCAGACGATGAGACACTGCAGCAGCTCTCTTGGCTATGGGTGGGAGCAGGGCTGCTCATGTAGAAGACTCAGAAAACTCTGGGCCCCAGTCTCTGGGTGTTTGAAATCTAATCCTCCAGAGTTTATTTCAAAGCCTGTACACTTCAAAAACCTGTGGAAGTATGGGCCTGCCCTGCCTATTCAATCTAGGGGACACAGATTTAGTACACATGCCACATCTACACTTTTGAAGTCTCTTGGCGGAAACCTCTGCTCTTCCAGTTGCCCAGACAGCCAGCCCAAGCAACGGACACCAAATGTGTCACCTTGTAGCTCTGTAGGACAGACTTTTTGGGGGGAGCCGTGAACAGGGATATGGGGGTCAGTCTGCCACCCCCTAGGACCTGGGTTGTGACTTCTTCCCTGCAAGGCAAGGCCAAAGGCTGAATATTCGTAAGAGCAGTCTCAGGTACTGGAGAACCTGCATGTGGCTTGGCTCTGAAGCAGAAATCCCCATCTTTTCCCCATGCAGCCTTGGATGCAGCAGCTGCCTGGCTAAACTTGGTGACTGTGCTAATTGGGAGCACAGGGAGAGGGGCTGAGACATGTCAGGCAAAGATGGAGTGACTGAAAGAGCAGGCGTCAGAGGCGGCATCGGGGGATGGTTGGAGGGAGAGGGGAAGATTGCACGGCGGGATGAGGAATGGGAAAGAGGCTGAGCAGAATGAGAGGCTGAGCCAAGCAGAGCATTTGGGAGAGCGGGAAATCATGCGTCAGAGCTGCAGGGACTCGGGGACAGTGTCACAGGCAAGGCTGAAATATAAATGGAAATTCTCACTGAGCTGCATCAAAGCCATATTGGTGAATGAGAAAAAGGGAGGCTAAAGGAGTGAAGGAAAACCACACAGCCAGGCCAGCCCATCCAGCACCTTCTAAGGCATCCTCAGTGGCATTGTTCCACCCCATTAGTGGAAGACGCTGAGCAGAAGGCCAAGTAGTCAGTGGGGTGGGAGAGTGGCATTAAGTCATCAGTTTGTCATTAATAAAGCAATAAGAAGAGTGAACAAAGACACACAGCCCTATTTTTTTATTGTTTGTTTCTTTATTGCTTTTCCTCTATCACACATGTACACACACACTTTTCCTCCCTGGTCCCCGCCTGGACAGCTCTGGTACCCTCAGCAACCAGCTAGACCTCCTTTTCCCACCACCTCTACTCCCAGCCTCTGTCTCCTACAGGAGGTATTTTGTGTGCTGGTATTTCTCACTAGAACTCCAGGAATATATCAAACGTGATTTTCACTGCCTTATTACTTAATAGCACAGTTGCTCTTCCCCTCAGTCTGGTCCTAGAAGACCTAGAGGGGCTTGGGCTGATGAAATGTGCTGCTCTTGGAAGAGTAGAGCAGCACCTGTCCAACAGCCATAGGCAGTCCAGTTAAGGTGACAGGGAGGGAGGTAGGAGAGCAAGGAGAATGATCTCTTAGGTCAGTGGAACTGTGGTGTCCACTCATGGCCATGTGACTCCCTCATAGCCATGTGACTCCCTCGTGGCCATGTTTCATTTAATTCTGTTTTCTGCTTGGCCACAGCTCCACACACATACCAGCTCAAGTCCCACAGTCACCTTTGGCCCCAAAGATCTCCCTTCTCTCTACCTCCTGTAATCATGCTGCCTCCTACTCTCAGATTCCTCTCTCTCTTTATCTAACACCTCTGTTTTCCCACCTCTCTGCATAATGAATTTCATGGCATTGGAGAGGAACATCAGAAAAGTCCAGGCGGAACAGTGCAGATTAGCCCCAAGGCCTGCCTGTTCCTACCATCTGTCTTTACTCACTACTCATTCCCCTGTGTCCCAGGAAAAAAGCCTCCTCCAGAGCAAAGGGGAGTGCCTTCTCAGACAGAAATAGAAGTGCTGAGACTGTAAGTGCCACCATGCCATTGGGGTCCCCAGGTTGATGACTCCAAGGACTGAGCTGCCAAGAATGAAAACACAGCTGGGGGGCCAGTGGCATCTTTCCATCTGCATCTGCTGTGGTTTCCTAATGCCACAGACCTGACTCTTCCTGTTCACCAACAGCAAGATGGTGAATCTCTGTCTTTGAAAGCACAAAAGCCTAAAAGCAAAAGGGATACCCCTGTGGGAGAAACAAGCACACTTCACCTCAGTGGATAAGTTCACATTGAGAACTTTGCAGCTTCGTGGTGACTCCACATGGGCTACATGAATAGAGAAGCAAGCAGAAGTGTTTCCATTTGAGAAAACTGAGGCTCTCTGTGGTATACCAGCAAACCTAGATCTTCTGACAGAGCCCCAGTGTCATGGCCATGACTGCTTTTGTGAGCACCCCTGTGCACACAGAGAGTTCCCTCTTGTGTAAACAGCACTGACTCAGCTCCCACAAGGCAGAAGGAAGGATCATTCTACATCCAGCCATCTCCTCACAGGGAGTGATCATGAGTTCAATGGAAGGGCATCCCTGACAAAGCCAGTTCTGTGAACACAAACTACTGCCCACGTCACAACTACTCATACAAGTGCTAACAGGTTGCTGGTGCTCTGTGGAAGGGATGTCACCTGCATGGTGACACCTTAGCAGCCCCATGGTCACACAGTTTGGATGAGCAAGGCCTCTTCAAATGCTTGCTTCAACATGGTGCACCAGCAGCACCAAGGTGGGGCTCTGCCTAAGCACTCTCTGGGCACAGTAATTGAAGCTGGAGCCAGCAACATGGACATACACAGCCTGCCCCACACCTCTCAATGCAGTCAAACCCCTACATGGTTCTAAAAACTTTTCTCCTCAACTTGAAGGTCAAAACCCAGTTTACCCCGTGAGGTCAGAGCTTAGGAAATACATTCTGGTTTTCCTCACTTGGATCAAAATTGTCTGAGGAAGAAATTTCCCATGTGCCTAGATATGTTCAGCAACCATATCAACCCACCCCAGTCCACCTCCCATGCTGTGAAGGGAAAGAAGAACATCTCCCTGCCCTGCACAGCACCCTCCCATCCCTCACCCTGCCTGCCATCGGCCCTCGTGAACATCACAGCCAGTTCCTGTGCCACTGGAGCAGCTGGCTTCTCTCTTGATTTTTCACAAGTGATTATCCAAGTCAGAATTTGTCACCCACAGAATGAAAGGAAAATGAACCTTCAATCACAGATGCAGATCTACCTGCTGAAAAATAAGCATGTGGAGGGGTGGGGGGAGAGAGAAATGGGCAAAGGAAGAGAAAAACAAGGAGAAGAAAGGCAACAGAGAGAAAAAACTATGAACAGAGTGAGCAAGAATGAATATAGGAAGTAAACACAAAGAAAAGAGGGGAGTGAGGAGCATGAAGAGTCTGAAGTGAGGAGATGGAGGCAGAGCAACTAAAGGGTAGTTTTTCATGCTAACATGAAAAATGGAGTGGCAGGGCAGGAGAGATCACTATATCTGGAGGTGGAGCAGCAAGATTTCCTTATTTTCCTTCCCATCGTATCTCCCACCTGATTCAAACCCACTGCCCTCACCTCTTCTGACTCCCAGCATGACTGGTCCCTCTTTGGTTCTGTGAGGGAGATTCTGCCTGCCCTTGAGCCTTGTAGGGGCAAGGTAACCTCTGGGGTCTGGCTCTTTGAAATCCCTTGTCCCTGTCACCACCCTAGATCATGCCCACACACACACTAGCATACAGTTATTCATATCTCACAGATGGCAAGATGGTTATCACACGTCCTTTTAGTCATCACTTAGCAAAGATAAACACATTTAGTGCTTAATATTCCCTCATCAGTCAGGCCTTCCTTGGCCCCTCTATCTGCTGAGCTGCCCTGAATCTTCTCCATTTTCTTTCCATTTCAGTTAATAAGCTGCTCAGCCAGGCAGAGCCCTCCAGAGAGGGGCCAGAAGCTCCCTGACTCTATGCTTCTTTAAGGACAACCACTTTGCTCTCTCCACTCCCCCCCTGCTCCCTCCATCTCCTCCAAATAGCAGCTGTGGATTTTGTTCCATAATCTTCTCTACCTTTCCCATCTCTACCACCCTTTCTAAGCCCAGCAATTTGCCTCCAAGTCTCTCAACCACCATTCCCCTCAAAGAACCACTTACTGGTGTCAGATGAAGAGGGGCCAATTTTGAGGTTTGAGAATTATGTATGAAAGTATATGTGCTTCTGTTAAATAAAAGGAAGGTTGTGGCTGAATTAAGGAGTCCATATACAAACAAAGCTCAAAACCACCAAGTATTCAAAATATAATTTAAAATTCATTATGATAACCATATCTCAGTTGTATTAACCCAAAGACTTTTCATTACACCACATTGTTTGGGGTGTCACATGCTTCCCAAGATACTTAACTATGCCTTCCAGTAGCTTCCAGAAATTTGGTATTTTACAGCAGGGCTACAAAACCCTTCCAGCTATCCAGGTTGTAGCCCTGAAGTACCAAAGCTGAGCACTGTCTTCCCTATTAATTGACTGGCCACATACCCACAACACAGCCAGATTTGGTCTTCTTGCAGCCTGAATGTGCCCACAGTGACCTATAAGATAGGGGCAGAAGGGTGAGGCAGCTCACTGCACACCTTGCCTCCAAAGCTGTAATGGGACCAGATTTTGTCAGAGAAATGATAGGGAGAGCCATGGAAAGAAACTAGTCTTGCACTGTGCTGCATATAGCAATATAATGATCACTTCAAAAGCTCCAGTACTCAAGCACAAATAGATGCTGGACTGTGCAGCCACACACATATCCCCACTGGGAAGGGAGGGAGGAATCCAGGGCAGGGCTGTGAGTGTCTGACAGTGCTGAATAAAAGAGATGCTGCAGGTGTAATGATTGCTCGGGAGATTGCATTTGCTTGTGGATGAGGATGGACGATCTGACTGGATTTTGAATAAGTTCTGCAACAAACCGATCGAAGGCCCTTTAATCAGATGAATTTAGCTTCTGTCTTTCTTTAAGATGGTTCCAGGACACAATCAACCTCCTGTTTGCAGCATAAATGGGCATCATCTAAACATAGGCATGCACCATTTCCCAAAAGTAGGAGGTATGGCATAAAAGGGCTGTGTTTGAGAGAGGAAAGAAAGCAGCGTATTCTGAGGAAACAATGAAACTGCAGACAGGAAGTAAAAGACCACTAAGTAAAGCCTGAAGAAAGGGGTTTGGGCAGCAAAGAAATTGTCTCCTAGTTTTTGACATCCCAAAGCAGCACTTTTCAGACATAGAGGGTGTTCACAGAGAACTTCCTAGATCTACTGTTAATATGCCTCCTTAACGGAAAACAAAATACAGGAGCTTGAACATCAGCCAACCACTTGAATCAAAAAGATGCAACACATTATCGGTGGAAAAGTCTGGAGCAGGGATCCTGTAATCGATATTTTCTCACTCTAGAGTGCATCTCCCATTAAGTTCACCTCTTCTCAGCACTTAGCTAGCCCCGAGTGGCCTGGGGGAGACTCTATGCTTTCTCTCTCACCCAAAGCAGCATGTGTGTGCCCTACAGGTCAATGGTAGCCAGGGAGCAGACACAGAGCTGCCTACACATCCATCCCTGTCTTTGGATGAGCAGAGGAAAAAGAGAAAAAGGGATGACAGTAATATTTGAGGAGGATGGGAAGGGACTCAGACCCTTGCCATTTCTCTGTACACCAACTTTCCCACCCCCACCTCCTGCTCCACTGCAGCCAGAGGGATGTTTTCCCTGTTGACTTCAGAAGCAGCAGGAGCCAGCCACTAATTAGGATCCAGTATGATAAAGCACAGAGTAGCCTGACAGTGCTAGACCACAGTTGCCTAGAGGCAGAGGAGACAGTGCCTGCCGGAGGATCACTTTCATTAAGACGAAGAACATCAAACAGCTCTCCCTGAACTGACATCCGTCTGTCAAAGGAGCCTGCAAAGAAAGGCAGAGCTGACAGGGGCCCTAAGGAGAATCTCATTAGGATGGTTTTAGAGGGGTTTCTTGATGAGAGAGCTGTGGGGACTATCTTCCTCCTTCCATCAGGAGTGGCTTGTGCCTGTCAGTTTGTTGTCCCAGTTCTCAGAAGCTGATGGGGATGGACAGGTAATACTGATGGAGGTCACGGGCATGGGAATGTGACCAAGGAGGAGGCAGTGGCCTGAAGGAGAAGTAGTGGAGCAGGACACCACAGAGCAAGTGCACAGAGGGAACATTCAAAGCACACCTTGTTTTTTGGTTCTGAGAAGAGGAAGCTGCTCTGAAAGGCAGACTACTCCAGTAAGCACCACGGGCAGTGCTGGGCTGCCCAAGGAGAACCTGGTGGGAGTGGGAATAGCATCTCACCTCCCTGTGCATACTATGCAGAACTGAATACAGACAGCCTGCTTTTTGTGCGTAGGATTTGGGCATAGCTTTCACTCAGACACATCTGCACACCCCTAGAGCCTCTTCAAGTTCTCAATGCAGCTGAATTCACCCACAGCCCAGCTTCAGAGATTAAGGATATTTGTCCACTCTCATGGAAGCAGTAATGAATAAAGACTCCCTCACTCCACAACAGCAACATGAATGTTTGCGTGAGGAGTTGTAACCCCAGAGACATGGTTCTCTGTGTTTGAGCTACGGCCACATGGCTCTAACACAGACCAGTGATTTCTAGAAGGCTTTAAACAGGCATTTATCTAGGACCATAACTCCCTCCTGAAGCACTCCTGCTGGTAAGTGCATTCAGACACTTGCCCTGCAGTACAATGAGAAGGCTGTGCTCAAATTCCCCAGCCAGCTCCTTGATGTTTAGGATAACAAGTGCAATTCACAACAATCAGTGCCTGCAGGGACATCCTACTTACTAGGATGTGGTCAGCTGGGCATTACACTGTGCTCAAGGGGTTCATCAGTCTTTAGACTCTGGAACTGGCCTTGCAATTTACTGCTACACAAGTTGGTGACATCATTCAGTCTCTTTAAAGGCTCTGTGGGCAATATCATTGCCTTTTGTTAAAAGTTGCTACTCACAGTCTCTCAGTGTAGAAGGCACATATGATGTTTCCATTTCCTTAGAATGGTGATACCAATGGCTGTCTTCTCAGTCACCCTTACAACTGCCACACATGACCTCATTGTTTTGTCTAAGGCAAGTTGTGGGAGTCCTAAAGCCCACAGGCTGTAAATAGCCTGCAAGAGCTCATGAACCTGGGACAGACACTTGGCATGTTCAAAAGACCTGTACCTGGACAGCACAAAAGATGCCTCTGATGCAGGCTAGTGTCTCTGAATATGTCATCACAGTCTCAAATCAAAGCTCACAAAACATGTTCCCAGCTAGCACTGAAAGACTTTGTGCTGTTGCTGTGCAATGCTAAGGCGTGTAGGAATTTGCAGCCAGCTGAAAGGTGCTGGGATAACCTGCTCCCTCACCAGCAAAGAACAGGCTCAACAGCCCTGCATCAGGATTTTGCAGTGATGATATCATCGGGGCTTTGAAGAGCTCTGCCAGATGATTTCTCATGGTACCTCTGAAAATCTGCAGTGCTGATGCTGTCCTGGGTTTTAAGGGTTAGCACAAATTATGTCAGTCTAGGAGTGAATCAGAGGTCTGAACACTGGCGTACAGCGCAAGGTCACCCACCCGTCTTCAGCTTTTCCTCCAGAATATCTCCCACGGGTCCTGTTTAGTATTCACCAGCACTCAGCTAATGTCTTGGATAACCCAGGTCACTAAAAATGGCTCTGGAAACCAGAATCTCACCCTCTTGATTCCTGAGGACCTCCAGCAACAGTGCCATTTCCCATCTCCAGAGTTTTGCTGGGATACCTTTGTTCTAGCTTTCAGTCTCTCTGAGGACAGCCACTCAAACATTTAAGGCTGTTCCCAGCACCTGGCTCACACTGCTGTCCCTCCAGCTGACAGAGAGCTGAGCTGCATTTCACACTGCATGAGCACTGCAGAAACCCTTGTCTTGCCAAAAGACTTATGTTCCCCTCAGTCCTGCAGAGCTTGAAAAGGCCTGAGCCCTGACCAAAACGAAGGGGTCTTTGAGCACTGGATGGCAAGCAGAAGCAGCAGGAGCAAGGCAGCTCGTGTTCAAGCCGAACAGGTGCTGGGAAGGAACACTATGTTCCCATCTTTCCAAGACTGGGAGTTTGTGGTGAGACAGGACTGGGTCTGGCCAGCTGCAGGACCTGGCTATGCTGTGTTAGCCATTTGACTATGTGGAGGAGCCTCCTGCAAGCAAGAGGAGAGCTGTCTGCCTCCTTCTCTGCTTTCAAACGGCACAGACAAAAGGCAGCAGGGCAGGCTGTGGGAGCAGGACAGCAGCCACCATCTGCCAGGGCATTTTTACTAGTCCTTCTTAGCTTCCCAGTGTACATGGAAGGAAAAAGGTTTATTCAAGCAGCCTCCTTCACTTCCATCCTCACCCCTGCAGACCAGCCAGGTGGTATTTCAGATTTGGTGGTGATGGGGGTAAGCACCAAAAGAGGGAAGGCATTGTACAGACAGGAGGTTGTGGTGACTCACAGAGTGATGTGGTGGCAGCATAGACTTGAGCCAGAGGGGTCAGTGCATAGCTCTCACATCTCCCCACCCTTACACGAAATGTGTCACCTCACCACAACTCCAAGCCCCTTAAGTGGCTTCCCAGGCACGAAGGAGGTTGGAGGGGCTCCATTTTGGCTCCCCCCTTTTTGTGCCAGGCTCTCACTCCCCCACTCACACAGGAGCTGTCTGGGCTCTCTCACACAGGCTGTCTCACACACTCACAAGCTCGAACATGAACACAAAGGACCCATGTCTCTCAAGCATTGTATAGCATCCCTTTCCCTCAGTGTCTGTTTCACACACTCTCTCTCTCTCCCCCTCACACTTGTGCTTTCAGACATCTCTTTTTCTTCTGTCTCTTTCTTTTTGGCATTGGTGGGAGTTTCAAGGAACAAGGCTCTGCCTTATTCACTCTCTTTGGAGTATCTCATTCCCTGCTAGTCTGTACCATTTGGTTTGCTATATTACCATTTAGTTTGCTTTATTACTATTTGCTTTACTCAGGACTCAATTCCCTCCCCTCAAGGAGGAGCTCAAACCCTTACAGCTTATCTGAAACATAAGAACATGCCCTGTTTCCAAGGATTCACCAAGACATGCCTTCACTGGCAAATCCATGAGGGTTTTGCTTTAGACCCTGCTCTGTTTGGCTCTTTTACCTGTCAGAAAGTGATGTTTCCAGTGTGTGACAAGTTCATGAGTCAACCTGAACACCGTGTGAACTTAATGTAAGAACAAGCTATACCACAGCAAAGATCAGCTCTGAAAGATTAACTGTTGAACTGCAGTTCAACTACCTGGAGGAACAGCTGATCCTCTTCTTCCTTGTTGCAGGTGTGGATTATCACAGTGGGTACTCATCTGCAAGAACATCATCAAACAAATCCTTAATCTTTGGCTTCCTTTTCTCCCCAGCTCACCAGTGAGTGTGGGGAATGTTGCTTTTACAGCTTGGTTTTTGTGGAAATAGGAATTTATATTTTAAGCCCAAGCCTGCTCTAAGTGTGATGTCTAAAGATGGTCAGAGTGGCAAGGTTTGTGTGAAGGATCAGCTAGGATACAAGCAGAAATAAATGGACAGGGTGTCAGGCCCACAGGACGAGGTAAATGCAGCAAGTCCAAAAATGAGATTGTCCATTTTTACATTTAATTTGGCTTGTCCAAAAAACGTCATTTATCTCCCTCACCAACACGGTTCCAGCTGGGCAGGATTCAGAAATGCATGGATTCCTCCATGCAGCATCACCCCTCTGTTCTAACATACCATCAAAAACACAGAGGAATTTCAGTTCCATCCTTTCCAGTTGCACAGTCCTTTCCATGACTTCCTATAAACTGAGACTTCCATAGTGACATTTACATTCCTCCAGTCCTCAGGCACTTCTCCTACTCACCATGAGTGTTCAAAGGTTATTTGGATTCACCTTGAAATGACACCAGCCAGCTCCCTTATCACTGCTGGATGCATCCTATCAGGGTCCATGGACTTACGTGTCCAGTTTGCTTAAGTATTTTCTGATCCTCTTCCACACAGGTTAAGTTGCTCCCTATTTTGCCCATCTTTGGGCCTGATATTTCTGAAGGCCAGTATTGTTACTAAAGACTGAGCTGGAGAAGCCACTCAATACCTCAGTGTTTTCAATACCCTGTCTCACCAGGGCACCCGCCCCATTTAGCAGTCAGCCAGCATTTCCCAGGTCTTCCTTTTGCCTCCTTCCTCAAAAATTTTTGTATTTTTGTGATTTTTAAGGTTCTGGACAGTCATGGGGAACTCACCTGGAGGTTAACTCAGAGACACTCTGTCCCATGGGTGAGTAGTGCAGAGTGTACCTACCCTACCATCTGCTTGAGAGAGGACCTGGAGCCAACTGCAAACAAGGTCATTAGCAGATCTACTACAGCCCGACACCTCCCAGGATCAATCCCACAGGGACTTCCCTGTCTCAAGACCTATTCTGTTTCAGAAGGGGCTTTAGGTCATGAAGCCCTGTGTTTCAACTTTTTCCTTGTCTATTTTCACCAATAAAATCTTGGGGATTTTCTATCCTACCATTTCCCATACATACTCCTGTGTCAGCAATTACTGACATCAGCATTCTTGTCATGAGGCAAATTTTGCTGCTGAGAGGATTCCACTGCCCTGGTGCCATGGCTCTCCCTCTCTCATGTCATCTGATGTGCCTGGTCATGGTCACAAAACCTGCCTGTGTGGGCACTCTGCTCCCCAATATAAGCATGTCTCCATGGGTGTCCTGCCTTGTATGTTTTCATTCGACAAGAAACCCAAGCTAAATGTAGTTCCTTCCTCCTGTTCATTTGTCTGATCGCTGCTGTGTACATTTAAATTTTTTTCTCACTGCACATCCCACTTGCCCTTTAAGTCCATGCCAAATAGTAATAAGACCTGAATTTTATGCAAGTGCTCAGTGTATGTTGGAAGAACTGGAAACAGCAGCTGCAGAAACTCTTTTCTGAGTCTCACTGCTGCAATGCTGGGAAGTTTCAGATGCAGCTCTTTTCCCATCAGGTCTGTCAGATGATCTTAGTATCAGGCTAACAGTTATCTGGCATTTCAGACACTGCAGCAGCCTTGCTGGGCAAACCTTGGCACAAGGCTGACAGAGGTTGGATAAGATGTGCAATAATGCAGAAGAGCAGAAGTACTGGATTGTCATGAAGGTCCATCCTGCCCCAGTGTTCTCTCTCTCTCCTTAATACTGGCCAACAGCACTTTAAAGACTTTCAGAAATTTGGCTTAAACATTTTGGCAAGGAACTTCATCAGCTATTTATTTACTATGATATTTTTTCTTGAATTTTCTCTTAAACCAGGTGCTTAATCATTTCAAGGATACTCAGTGTTCTCACTTGGGAAGGAATAGCCAGTACTTTTGCCCTGCTTGCTTTTTTCAGACTATTTGTAATTTTAGAATCCTCAGTGGAGGAGAAGATGCAGACAGCTTTGATTCATGCTGAAATGGCAAGTTTTCTGCTGCTTTTCCACAAAATATTTCCTTCATTTGGAAGAAAGGTCCTGATCCCTGGGCAGATAAATCTGGTGCTTCTGCCTGGTGGTCACCTGGAGATGATCATTACAGAAACCAGAAAACCTGTGCCTTCTTCCAGTGGGCCTTTTTCCTGCCTGAGATATCAGCAGTGGAGGAGTAAACTATGAAGGCTGCCTCATGTGGAGGATGAGAAACCCTGATGCCATGGCTGTCTGCAGGGAATGTTTCTGGCAAGAGCCTTCTGGATGTGTGCTGTCCAAGGAACCCTGGTTCAGATCCAAGGAATCTCTTCTGTCCAGACGGTTCCAGGTGGTGGCAGTAGAAGGAGCTGACCCATCAGGGGAATCCTTTCCTGCCCACCAAATCCCCTTATTTATAACAGCAGGTTGGAAGCACATGCTCCACATCACACAGCAGAGGAGCCTGGCTGCAAGCACAGAGCCTGGTCATGGCACAGATCATCACACACTGGCAGCACAGCCACAGCCTCTGCATGGCTTGGAGACTCTGCCTCACACCAGACCACCCAGCTTGGGCTGGGATAAACTGGGAAAGGGGAGAGATCTGGTGCAGAGCAACACCACACACTGCCAAGGTGTCTGTCAGAAGGCACATTCCATTGCTACCATTCTGCCACAGTTACTTTCCCAATCTCCAGCCTGTATTCAGCCTCACTGTGCATCAGGATCCAAGACGCCCTACCACCCCTGCATGATGTGCTGCCTCAAGCACTGATGAAGCAGATGCCTGCCTCTCCAGCCTCTCCCCATCTTCATGGATCCCAACAGGGTCACACAGTGAATTAGCCTAAGATCCAGCTGTAGAACAGCTGGTTCAGCTAGATCCCAAGACATTTTTCTTGTAATCAAACAGCTTGTGTCTCTCACTGCAGCACTTGCAGACCTGGATTTTCACCTGAGAGCTACCTATTAACTGGGAATATTTGGACTCTGGCTTCAGGGCTCCTGTTAGGAAAGCAAAAAGTCCCAGTTACCCTATCTATGAGCAAGCTGCTAAAAATATCAGGATCACATGGGATGAAGCCTGTACTTGCTGTACACAGAGGTGTGGTTTGTTTAATAGATAACTGAAACAGAAAGATCTGTGGGATTCATTGAGATTTTCTTTCTCTGCCCACCAAAGCTGCTCTCTGAGTCATTATGTGTGGTGCTGAGTCTGTCCCCTGCCTGCAAGAACAGTGTGTTACTTTCTCTCCTTCAGTCATTTTTAAAATGATGCCCCTGCCCAAATCTGACTTTCTCTGTACTGTGGTCCTTGTTAAGAAATTCCAGCCTGCGGGTGATGCTCAGATACTGCAGTAGGTTGTCTCTGGGGTCAAGGTGTGGAACAAGCTGGTTACAGCTGAAAAGATTCAATAAGGAGCCAGGAGAGATCTGGGGATCCAGCAGGGAAATGTGTCTGTAGGGCAAGGTGCTTGATCCCTCCTGGAAGTACTTTCCAGGGATGCTTTGAGAGTTCACCAGGTTCCCATGTCTGATGGTGTGGAAGAGGCCCCTGCCCTTCCTACCCACATCACAGCTGTTTCTGGAAAAGTCATAACTGGAGTAATTTGGGCAGAGACATCATCTCAGAAATTATTGCAGCAGAGAATATCCAACTGACTCACACACTAAGTTTGTTTCACACAGTGATTGTATCCCAGCTTCCCCCAGATTCCACCTTCTGTCTGCCCCAGTGCAGTGTAGGTTAGCCCCACTGCACTGCCTGCCTGCCTGAGAACTTTAGCAGTGCTTTCAGTGCACACTGATGCAGAAATGCTCTAAACCCAGTAGTGAATATTGCTGAACTGGCTTTCTTTTTTTTTCCTACCCCATATGGTCAATATTTAATTTTTGGTGAACAAAGATATTTCTCACATTCTGTTTCCCTGTGGGAAATCACTTCCTTGCAGGTTTGGATGACTCAAGATGTGAGGAATTGTATTTGACATTATGTGAGAGGGGAAAATATGTGGACATGGGAGGAGACAGAAGCAGTTGAATGGAAGGAAAGAAATGGAGAAATGGGAAAAGGCTAACAGATGGAAGATGGTGAGAGAAAATATCAAGAAAGTAAAAGGGAGGAGAGATAGAATAAATCATTACTCCTTAGGGAACCACAGAGAGGTGGAGGTCAGTGAAGGAAGGTGAACAGAGAAAACAGGAAAAAAGGAGAGTGCGAAGAGAGTGGTTCAAAATTGTGAGAAAAGCACAATCTGCAGGAAAGGAGGAGGGAGCTGATGGCCCAGAAGGTAAAGCAGATGTGAGAGGAGAACCTGTGTCCTGTTCTGACAGAGTTTTGGGTGACTGGTTGTTTTTAAAAGGTAGCCAGGCAGAAGAAGCCCAGAGGTCTGGCGGCAATCATGTGCTGCTTCCCTCCATCCACCACACTGACCAGACTTGGGACTTAGTGATGTGAAGAGAAACCGAGAGAGACAAATCTCTTCCATTTCCCAAAGGTGTTTCATGAACTCTGTCTGGGGAACACTTTCCAGGAGATGGGGAATGTCACTTTCCAAGAGACCCAGGCAAGTCCATTCCTCCCCCAGAGCCAGAAGGGAGTTCTTCAGTTTCTTCAGACCTAGGACGGTGTGTTATGCTGTAACTGTGTGAATTCACAGATGTAATAACCTTGCAGCTTATACTTTTCAGAGAAAAGACTCCATAATATGTCGAAGTAATCACTCCAAGGCCTTCAAGCAATGAGTTTCTTATTCCTCTGAGAGGCCATGGGTGTGTAGAGAGGCTGTGCTGGCAAATCCAACCACTTCAAAGCATCCCTGCATAGCAACAATTGAAAGCAGGAAGGAGATCTGTCATCTAAATCTTCTTTCTGGGCTGGCTAATGTGCCTCAGGCAGTTTCACCTTCAGGCACACACACTGAATAACAGGGCTGGAGAAATCAGTGCCCCCTTCTCTCTACAGAATCTAGGTGGGGGTAAGGGAGCAGTGTCTCCTCATCAACCCCAAAGCCAAACAACCAGAACATCCAGAGTGAAGGCAGGTGTAGACAGAGCAGCTCTGAGACAAAACCTGGAGGATCCCCTCCCTCCCTCTCACACTCTACCACTGGACTGGTGATCTCTCCCCAGAGAGATCTGCACACTCAGTCACAGGCAGGACATCCTTCTTGGAAAGGCAGGATTGGGCCCATGACACCTTCTCAGAGAAGCAGGCTACTCATCTAGGAGCACAGTTGTCACCTTGCAGTCGTGGGTGGCTGAGGGCTTTTCAGAGGTCACTCAAGCCTCAGTTTCTCTGGACATTGCCCTGGCAAGTTCTACCTTCCAGCTCAGCTCTCCACAGCGGTGGAGGGAGAAATGAGGGATCTGGCACCCAGTTATCCCTCCAACATCAGACCACAGCTCTACGGGAGTTTAAAAACCCTTTATCTCCACCCCATCAGTCTGTGCCCCACCTTCTTCCTCACTCTCCTGAGTTGTGTGCTCCACCCCAGCACCACTAGTGCCACTAAGGAGCCAGAATATCCTTTTCCTGGCCACCACAACCACCATGAATGCCACTGACACCTCCTTGCTCCTCTTCCTCATAGGCACCATTTCCTACAATGGCCCAAAAAGGAGGGCACTACCCTCATGGAGTATGGTAATATGGTCCTGAAAATCCTCTAATTAACCCTTATTATATAATTCACAGCTTCATCTGGCAGCTCCTGCCACAAAGGGCTCAACAGACAGTGTCAAAAATACCAATTATCTCCCTGGCTGCCACTTGAGAAGCAGAGAGAAAGAGAAACGTGTCACAGGTAGGAAATCTTGTGGCTGACAGTGACACAAGACAGGAAATGTACAGCAGAGAAACAGAGGCAATAGAATGTACAGCAGAGAAAGAGAGGCAATAGCTCTCTCTCCCTACCTTATCAAAAAGGGATGAGAAGCTGGGATCTCATGTGTCTTCTGGCCCAATGCCCAGTTTGAGCAAAGCCCAAAATGAAACCCCTTTTCCTCCAGATAAGCAGGTATCACATTAAGCAGCTACTTTCTTTTTCTGAAGGCACTCATACACAACAGGTACAGCCAGTCCAGCCTTTATAGATTTAACCTGCACCTCCTTGTCCTGATGAATCCACCCTGTGATGCAGTTTGGCTTGGCTTAGCCTCTTCTGCCAGCTGCAGCACTGTTCTGCAGCTCAGGACCTCGGTCCAGCAGTGCCATTTTCGGATGTTAGGAATCTGCAGTCATCAACTCCAGATGTTCAGGAAGGGAAAGGACAGAGGAGAAAGAAGTCCCTAGGCCTGTGTTGTGATATGGCAACAGCAGGCAGCTGAGGCAGGTTGTGCCTATTTGCTCACAAGTCTGTGGGCAAGTCTGACTCTTCCTCACGTTCTATGCCTGGCTATGCTTTTCCCTCCTTCAGCCACTTCTCCCCAGAGACTCCCGGATCCCCCCACCCATTCTTCAGGTTCACCTTATTATTCAGGTCCCATTTGTCCCTCGATACTCATGGCAGAGCCTCCACTGTCTTTGGAGCTGGAGCAAGACAAGTGGGACAAGGCACTGGGCCGGAAAATTGGGTGCAGAAGTTGCAATGAATTCTTAATGATGCCCTTTCTGGCAATGTATACAGAGGGATGGAGCAGAATACTTTTCTTTTTTGAAGTGTTTCTTATTTAAAAAGTGATGAGGCTTTTGGTTCATTTTCTACAGTAGCATTGGCTGGGCACCTGCTTACTTCTGCCTTGCTTAGCAGGAGTCACCAATACAGCTCCTCAGACTCATTTTAGATACCATTCCTTTCTCCTTTGGGAATGCATGGTAACTGCCAGTCCCTGAGGAGCCTGGCAATCCTTCTGTAAGAGGTATCACATAACCATGTTGTGAGAGACAGACCCTGTTCCAAGGAGCCCGACAAGGGAAGGGAAGACACAGATCCCTGTTGAATATTTGGGAAGCCAAAGAATGGAGCAGTTCTGCACACTGCCATAGTCCCACCAAACCTGCGGCAGAACCTGAGTTTGTCCCTGTAGGGGACCACCAGTGATAGTGATCTAACCATCATCTCAACAGTGTATAGGAACCTGTATAAAAGAATTCAAGTCTATGTTTCATCTCTCTTATCCTCTCACTCCTAAATATTTCACTTTCATTCACTCTCAGTTCATGTTTCCTTCAAGGGTCAGAAGGAAAACGTAGAGGCTGTTCAGTGACATCCTCTGCTCCTCTGCTATGGGTGAGCATGGCCTGTGCACTTAAAATCCCAAATCCCCTTGGGCTCTGTGTAGCTCTCAGTCTGTCCTCCAGCTCTGCACAATACACACCTTGGCGTTTTAATAGAAAATGTATCCAAGACGTGGGGAAATATGTTAGCCTGAGCATTCCCTAGCCTGCACTGCTCTCATCCCCTCGAGAGACAGCCCTCGGGACAAAGGTCAGCAGCATGACCCTCACACCTTCAACCCTATGTTCATTGCCCTTCAGAGATGTTGGTTACTGGTTCCATTGGAGTCAACAGTATCTGGAGAGGAGAGACTCCTTACTCTCCTCTCTTAGGCTTGGCCTGA
Source organism: Rhabdornis inornatus (assembly GCA_013397075.1). Taxonomy (NCBI): domain Eukaryota; kingdom Metazoa; phylum Chordata; class Aves; order Passeriformes; family Rhabdornithidae; genus Rhabdornis; species Rhabdornis inornatus. Next base: position 655,652 of record VWZS01003242.1, on the reverse strand, counting down.
CCCTGAGGAGTCATGATGGCTCAGGATCCCCAGGCACTTAGTGCTGCAGAGAAGTATCCTCTAATCCAAGGTGGCTATTGTAAAAGCCACCAAGATTCGGATGGGAAATCAAGACCCAGAAAGGTTGTTACCTTTGCAGCGGAAAGAGGATTCACCTGCCATTCCATCAGAGATGCTGTTCCAGTGCCTACAGTCAGTCCAGAAGAGGGCAATGTTGCCTACTTGCCTGCTGGTACTGCAACACAGAGGCACATGCACATTACACATGGGAGAAGAGATGACAATTGTCCCATATGACTTCCAGCAAAAGGCTCTGTGGCTAAGTCAGGTCTTTCTGTGCTGCAGCAAATTACGGTTTGGATAAGTCACTGAACTTCATAGGGTTGGAAAAGAACCACATCAGCACAAACCAACCACAAGAAAACACAAAATAGTCTTCCCGAGTCTGCAACCAGCCAAACATGAGGCTGTGCAAAGAACCCCTGTTCTTCTCCAGGGTGGGTTTGCTTAGCAGGCCAACTCACTCTGGCCACCCTCACACTGCCCACTGTAGCCACTCCACTGTCCACAGCACAGCCCTTGCCCCTTCTCTCACTCCATGATGCAGACATCTTGGTCCACCAAGCAGGTTCTGGACACAAAGGTCAGTGTGGTTTGCTGCAGTAACTGCAGTCTGTTGGACACGGTTACATCCATAGGCACTTGAGAGAATAATGTAGACACACAGGCACAGCTCACATCTCATGCCTTCTCTGGACACACACCATCTCACACAATAGTGTGCAGAGCAGAGGACTCCTAAGGTCTCTGACTGGAACCAGCCAAAGGCTGTTTAAATACAAGCACTGCTTAACTCTTTAATGACAAATCATTTTGGCCCAGAGGGCTGACTACAGTGCCTCCATGTCCCCTTAGCCCAACAGTCCTCGCCTGGCTTCAGGACATTTATGATGTCTTCAGCCCTGACAGTCTTTCCTTCCCAAAGCTTCCTGCTCCCCCTAGACAGCATTTGCAAATACATCTTGTCATCCCTATGGCAGAGCAACCAAATGAAATGCAAGGACTGTGGAGACAAAATCTAATTTAGCAACAAAATAAACAGCATGGGGGCTCTCTACTGATTAGATTACTCCTCTTTATAATTTATGCATTAATTCCTCCCAAGGTCTGAGATACCCTGTCTCAGAAGGCCTGCATCCCTGCACTGCAGAGATGCAGATGCCAGGAACATCACTTCGACTGAAATATCCACCTTTCCACCAAGCAGATGAAGCTCTGATTAACCCCAGAAGAGCTCCTCTTTGTTATGCACCATTGTCCATCCTCCAGAGATACACAGCCCAGCACCATTCCTTCCCACACTGAATCATTCTTCCCAGGTCCAGTGGAGAACGTCAGACTGTGAAGCATCTGCCTGTAGTAGCATCTGCTCCTAGGTCTGCTCTCAAATCAATTCAAGCATTCATAAGAGTCATCAGCTACTGCAGCATATATATGTCCAGGAGCTGTTATTTCCATAGTCACAACTCCCTAGAACCATTTATTCCCATCCTTTGCTACACAAGGAGCAGAGACTGTGAGCTGAGCACACTCAATAAGGAAGCCTAGAAGCCATGGCTAGATCTGTCTAATCAGAGCTGGATGTGCAAGAGCAAAAAAAAGAAACCCTCTGAGCCAAGGAGCCATACCACTCTCAGGAGAAACTAGAAACATTAAGAAACAGGAGGCAGAGAAGAGACAAGACATGCGAGGGAATGGCTGCTATGTCACCATACACAAATTGGCCTAATTATGTGTATAAATGCACCAATAGGCATGGATTTGCTGGCTGTATCCTTGACTTTAAATATTGATGCTTAGGAAGAGCTGAGATCAGGATATCTGCTGGTGGATTAGGCTACAGATTGCTCAGTCATTACCCACGGCTGGATCGCCTGCCTTGGATTGCCTTGCTCCAGAGAGCTCTGGAGGTCAGACAGAGGATTTGTTGTGTAGGCAATGGGCAAGGAACCTCTGCCTTACACCCAGGCAGAGCTGTCTGCCTGCCCTGGGTGGGGCAGAATCTGGGTGCTGATTGGTGCAGGAAAGGGCCGGTATGATGACAGAACTGACAACTGGGTAAAAATGAGGATATGTCCAAAACAGGCAATAGCCAAGGGCAGAGAAACTGTGTTTGGGGGAAGAAGGTGACCACAGAGTGCCTGGGAGAATCTTCCCATGCCCTGACCCAACTCTCTCAGTTTCACCCATACTCTGTTTCCTCCCATCCCATCCCATCCCATCCCATCCCNAAAAAAAAAATAAAGAAAAGAACAAGAAAGAAATACAATTCTAAAAGAAGAAAATAATTTTTTTTTAAAAAAAGAAGAAAGTAAAGAACGTAACTCCAACTTAAATTTGTCCATACACAACCGGGGGGGTCACAGGGTTGTTACGGAAGGAGGAACACCAAAGAGGCCACAAGGAGCCAGTCCCAGCAGCTGCCTCCAGGCCCTTCCTTACATTCAAGGGCGGACACCCCCTTCTCTGTGCCTGGCAGCTGCCCGCCCCTTCCCACCCCCTCACCCCAGACGCTGTGCTTGTGGATGGACCAGCCGTACCAGCCCTGGAGGGTCTGGCCTGACCCGGACAGACTCTTCCTCTTCCCCCCAGGGAAGCTGGAGAGCAGGCGGTGCGGACAGGCCACCCGAGAGCAAGGCCTCACAGTGGCGGTGGTAGAGTCAGGGGGGAGGCGAAGGCCGAGCCAAACGCGAGGATGGGGCACACGGAGGGGGACCCGAAAGGGGGAAAGAGGGAATTTAACCCCTGGGGAGGCAGGGAGGAGAAGGAATGGGAGAAGAAGAAGAAGCCAGGCAGAGGATGCCCTCTCTCCACTCAGGGACAGGGTGGTTGGGGCAGCCCTGCAGAGCTGCCCTAGAGTAGGACGGCCGGGGAGAGGTGCGGGGACACGTCCCCAGGGCATGTGGGGGGACAGTCAGGGGAGGAGACCGAGAACGCCCCTCACAGTACAAGGCCAAAGCAGCTGAGGGACACGGTTGGGAATGCGTGCGTGGGTGGGGGGATGTAACAGACCCTCCCCCCTGCCCCTTCTTCAGGGAAGGACCCAAAAACACCTGCTCAGACAGCGTGGGCAGGGCATGGCTCCACCAGCCCTACAAGAAACCCCCATAAGCCTGGTTGGGGGGGCACAATGTGCCCATCCCACATCACGCCTCCCTCCTGCTCAGACAGTGGGACAGCAGCAGGCTGGCTCCAGCAAGAGGACATGGCTCCATGAGGCTCTTCTTGACTGCTGCTTGTGCAGAAGGAGGTGGTGATGGTGGAAGGGATGTTCTCCAGGCTCCTGGAGGCTGTGTGTCCTTCCTGATGCAGCTGAGCTTTCCAGACAGCAACAAGCATGGCAAATGTGCTTTTAGGGCCCTGGGTCCAGCTCCTGCCCATATGCCCACCCTGCAGCACTGAGCTCTGCCCTACAGAGAGGGGTCACAACTCATCATGAAGTCTGCCCAGATTGTTTTCTCCAGGCACTGCTGACTTACTCCCCACCTCCTCTCAGAGAGCCTTCACCCCTGCATTCAATCCTTCTCCTTGCTGTTTTCTTTGTCCTTTTATCATCCCATTCTTTCCACTGTAGCCATCTCTTCCCTAGGTCCTTCCAGCCTGTCCCTCTTCTACACCTTCTCCATCTCGCTCTACCTGTTACCTCCTTGTCTCACCACTCCTTGGTCCCACCATACCTTATTCACCCCTACTGTGTCTGCCCCTCCTCTTTCTCAGCTCCTTTTCCACCTTCCTCCTGCATCTTCCCCTCCTTCCTTCAAGCCTGCCAGGCAGAGCCTCCTCCAGCAAGGCAGGCTGATTAGCATTGCAAACACACAGAGGCCTCCTCAGCCCGACATAATTCTTCATTTGTCAGTCATGAATATTTCACACCTGCCTCAAGAGGGATTTATTCAGCATGGAAGAGTGGGGAGGGGGAGAAGGGAACATGGTACTGCAGCATAAACTGGGGCAGCACCAGCAGATATGGGAAAGAGCTCTACCCCACAGGAACAGCATGCCTAGAGTCTCACCTTCACTCTCCTGGGTGCAGGACCCCAGCCCAGGCTTCTCTCCAGGGCTGTACTTGGGGCTAGAGGGCAGGTCTGTGCCCAAACTTATTCCTCACCCTCCCCAATTTCCAGTGAGGTGAACTGAACCCCTGTTTTCTCTGCCAAGAGTAACCAAGCCAGAAATAAACTGTGAAAGGGTTTGGTCTTGGTTTGGCCCCAGAGGTCCACTTTGCCCCGGGAGAAGGCAGAATTGAGGGACTTGCTAAAGCCAAGCCATAGAAACTCAGAAACTCCAAAACTTCAGATAGTCTCTCCACACTTTTTCCCAACAAAGAGGTTTTGAGGTTTCATCATGCCCTCTGCCAGGGTAAGCCGGGGAGAGAATGCATAGGACAGACCTAATCCAGAGGTCTATGCAACCAATAAGAGGAAGGTGGTGGGAGATCTTCTAAGTGATTGTGACCAGTTCCACATCAAGTTTTCACTGTATCAGAGGTTTCCCTTCAGCTAAAGCACTCCACATTCCCTCAAGAATAACCTTGCTTTTTGGGAAAGAGCAACCATTGCAAAGGGAGGGTGGTGACCATTTCTTTTAAAAGATCTATCTTGACAGGCCTCACTCCTGTTCCTCAATAACTAGGAGAAATGATGGCCACTAGAAAGAGCAGGCCTTTGGTATATAACACATACCCCTTTACACACATGACCATAAAAAGCAGATGAGAGACCACATTTGGAGCAAGGGAAAGGGGGACACTGGAAAGAAGAAGGAATGAGGTTTATGGGGTGATTGGTTTGGGTTCTCTTTTGGGCATGTTCCCTCTCAAACTGGTAGGAGTCTCTCATAAAATCACATCAGGGATCAATGAAAGGAGCAGAGAAAACAGGGACAAGGACACGAGAGACTTGGAAGGAGGAGGATAAACTCCAACAAACTGGCACATACACAACAGGTGTTTGGTCAGAAAAATACAGTAAAATTCTCATGCAAATAGAACATTAAATCTGCTTTCCTCTAACAGGGCTGGGATCACTTTGTGAGCCCTCATCCTGAGGGAGGGTGCAGGACAAAGAAGAAGGGAGGAGGAAGGAAGGTGAGACACTTTGTTCCCCTTCCTTGCCCTCTTCCTCCCACAGAACAGTCCATCTTGTGCAAACTTCATCCAATGGTTTGAAATGAGGGGCTACAGGTGGGAGAGAAATGGCTTTTCCCTCCTATCCAGCCTTACCCCCACCAGAGAAAAAAAGAAGGGCCTGATGATAGCTGTATCCCTGACCTTTCTTTTCTGCCTCATGAGGTGTTGAGGAGAAAAAGCAGAAACCTTTACAGGTTAATGCTTCCTCTGAAAGTACTGACTGAGCAGAACTGCCTACAAGACTACACAGCAGAGAAGCTCAGGGAGGGAAGAGTTGGGGAGAGGAACAAGACTCCATCCCCCCTTGCTGTCACCCCCTTTTCCTGTCCAATTCTGTGCCCCAGCCATCAGACTTTTCTGCTTGGATGGCTGCTGTGTTGGAAGACCACTGAGCCTGCTCTGTGTGGTACCTGGGGAGGTCTCTCTTGTGCCTGAGCATCTCTCACAGCATTTATGTGTCTTGGGACTGCTGCACACTCCCAACATGGAGGAACACCTGCCAGCAGTGATGTGATTTCCCTTTGTGACTTCCCTTCATCCTCCTGCACACAGGTGCACACGTGTGCACACACACCCCTTCCTCTGGGTTGAATTGGCTCTTACCCTGTGGAGTCAGTCCCATGAACACCTCTGGACTCAAGGAAAAATAATGCTTTGACTGTGGGAAAGCAGGCTGACAGTGAAAAGTCTGAGGCAATGGGGTCAGGACCTGGCTTAGGATTGTTACCAACAGCATCCCTACAAGGAAAAAACTTCACAGATCTTCATAGGTTTACACTCTGGAAATACCTACTCTGGTTTTCATGCACCAGACTGCCTACTGCTCCCTCTCGCTTACAGAAGGTGAAATTGTCATCTGTGGCATAGAAGCCAGCTCTCACAGCTGGCATTGCTACTACCTGGCACATAACAGGCAAGTTCTCTGCATGCAGCATGTAAATCCCTCCTAGAGAAGCTCCTACACCCTCATCCTCTCCCAGGGCCCCCAAAAACACTGGGTCTTCTGAGGAGCACCTCAAAGAGAAAATAACTACTTAGGGAGGGCCAACATAAGATAGGTCCTCATCCTGACAGAGGTGAACTATGGTCAAGTGTTGGCCAGATCATGGAGAGGAGGCTCACTGTGTTGCATAAAGACATGTTCAGCAGGCAGCACTCCTGCCTGACAGAAAAACCTTGGGGGAGATGGTGACAAGATTGTGCTTTGTTGGGTTGTTCAAAAATGGGACTAGGTGGAGAGGGCAGTAGGCTCATTCCCAACTCTGTGACAGATTTTCTATCCAAGAGGCAGAGGTTGGGACCCAGCAAGTGCAACTGGAATTTTGTCAAGACATGAAAGGATCTCTAAGAAAAGTTTGTCACACCTGTGAGGAGGTGGAGGACTTAGGAGATGGTATCTTTCTCTCACCCTCACAAGGGCCTTTAAGTAGTCAAAGGAACACTGCCATCCATGTCCTCTTCTATCCTGGCACACACAGAGCAGCTGCACACACAAAGGGAGCTTCTTCCAGGCCATCCTTCTTGGGCTACTCCCAGGCCCCATTCTCACATCCTATTTGTTCCCTGTGCTCCTGTCTTCACCCTAGGCTGTCCCCTATGCATGCCAGAACGTCCACACCCTATACAAGAGAAAGACTCTTTGTGAGGCCAACCCAGTGAGACGAGCAACTGAAATCCTGTTCTTCACATACATCTGGAAGTGAGGAGGTTGGATGATGCTCTTCTCATGGACACCCATCCCACAGCCCATGGTGTAAATCAGTTGTGAAGAGCCGCAGAAGCTTCATGAAGAACTTGTTCTGCTGAGATCCTCTCCAGGTCCCTTCCTCACAGAAAGGGGGACACGAACAGAGAGTATTAAACTGACTACACAAGGGCAGCCTGAGCATAGTTGTGTGTGGTGAGGAGGACCTCTGACCTGTACAACTTGCGGAGAGATGGGAACCCTATACACATCTGAGAGACCAGGCCTTCCTGCCTTTTCCTCCATCACTTCTTGAGGACCTGGCTTGCCATGCCAAAGAGAACATTCACAACCCATTTCTCCCCACCAGCTGGCAGAAAACTGTCTCTGAGAAGGCCTGGAGAATGCCTGTCCCTCCAGAATTGCTGGTGTTCATCAGCAGCAACATAGCAGGAGAAGGGAAGGAGGAAGAGCAGCAAGGGCACAGAGTTATACTGTTGTCCTACCCGCCTTGGTCCTTCACATCTCTTCTCCTTCCTCTGAGGAGGACAAAGATTTGTGAAGTATCTAGACAGGAAGTTCAAGCCTAGGGACCCTTAACAGAGAGAGAGATAGGGAAGGGCAAAAGAAAAGAAGGGAGAGAACTTCTAGCAATTCCCACCTGTCTTGGAAGGGGACAGGAGAGAGAGAAAAGACTCCACTGCTAAAGAAAATGAGGGGAAAAGTTAGTGATTGAAGATTTGGCATAGCAGGTGTACAAGGTGGACAAGGAAGCTTTCTAAAGCAAAGTCCTTCCCTCCCACCCAAAAGAAAAATCAGCCTTCAACAGGAACAGAAAGATTAATAGTTCACAGCTGAGTTTCATGCCCCGTGAGTGTCCATCCCTGCCCTTCTCCTGCCACCACTGACACCCACTCCCAGACCATTCCCACCCACCCACATTCCAACATTGTTACCACAGTGTCAGAGCAGGACACTCCTCCCAGCCACCTGTGGGCAGAACAATGGTCCCAATAACACAGTAGAGACAATTCGGCATGTGTGTGTGTGTGTGTGTGTGCGTGTGTGTGTCAGTGTGTGTGTCTGTGTGTGTAAGAGTTGTTGTAAACTTTAAGAAAAGGTTTTGTCAGTTTTGTATTTGTCAGGAGTATTTTGTTGTTGGTTTATTTTTCACAGTCAAGTGGCTTTTTTTTCTGATTGTTGGAGGGGGGTCGGTTTGTATTGTTTCCTTGTGAGGAAGAGTCACAGCTTCTGCTGAGCAGAGACTCCTTTCCAGTAATCCAGGATGTCATGCAGATCCTCGTCCTTGGCAAATTGGACTTTCTTCCGCAGGGCATGCCCAGCTGCCATGTAAACCTCCTCCCTGTGATGCTTCTTGTAAGGCCGGAATCGCTCCCAGATCTTGTGGGTGCTCTCTGAGGAGTACTCGGGGCTGGAGGAGTAGCCCGAGAAATAGTGTCTGGGGGAGAGCTGGGAGTACGTGGAGTCTCGCTTGGACCGGGACAGTGGCTTGAGGAATGACACCCGCTGGCTCAAGGTGTCAGCACTTTCCTCATAGTACAGGGCCGGGAAGGAGTGACGGTGCTCACTGCAATGGTAAGAAGGCTTGACCTCCAAGTGGTGGATGGCGCTCGGAGACACCAAGGGAAGACGATCCAAAGGGCTGTTTAGTGGGCTGCCCTTCTCAATGTATTTGGAATCAGACTTGCTGAGTGGTGGGTGGTCAGGCACATCCAAGCTGAAGACCTTGGCGCTCTTGATGGAGCCACTAGAGGAGACACTGCAGGTCTTTCTGGCCACAGCAGCATCAGCACTGAGCTGGCGCTGCAAAGGGTGGTGGGAGGTTTCCTTGTAGGGTGGGGAAAGAAAGCTGGGCCGCTCCAGCCCACTCGAGGAACCGGCTGGGATGGACTGGCACTCAAAGGCCATATCTGAGTCAACACCAGTCCCACCACCCAGGAAAGATGCTGTGTCCAGCTTGAGGGCATCAATACAGTTGTTGATGATCTGGTTGACCTTGTCTACCTCCTTGGCTATAGTAGAGATCTCAGCAGCTGAGCCTTGCCCATTGTCAAGCTCCCTCAGGTCCTCATCTCGCTGGGTTCTCTCCAGCCCATCCCCACCACCAGTCCGCACCTCAATGTAGTTACCTTTAGTGGTGACTTTAGGAGTCTCCATCCCAGCGTCCATTGACTTTGATGGGGGCAACTTCTCCCCAATCATGGAAGGGATGGAGGACATCCGTGAGACAGGAATGACAGGTGGCTCACCCAGCTTCTGGGAAGGATGGACCATGGTACTGGTATCAATATCTGATCCATAACGCATTTCCAGAATGGTCTTTTTGACATTGAGTGACTTCTGCTTCTCCTCCTGCATTCTCCGCTTCCGCAGGCAGTAGTACACCACCCCCAGGACAATGACCATCCCAAAGAGACAACCCAGGGTGGTCATAATATAGTGTGTAGTGGTGGAAGTACTGGAAATAGGATCCTCCCTGCCTTTGCTCCGGGTTGCAAAGGTCAGGCAAGTATGGTTGTAACGCCTGTTGTTGCGGATAGAGGCCACACAGAATGTATAATCAGTGTGGGCCTTCAGCTTGTTGACAGTGACATATTCCTTCTTGCTCTTCAGAGTTGCTATGTCAGAAACGTAGCTGTTGTTGTATTGGACCAGCACATACATCTTACTGTAGGGCATGGGGATGGTGACCATCAAGATGGCTGAAGTGATTGTGACATCATGTAGCTTGATGCTGGGACTGAAGGAGGAGTCAGTGGTGGAAGAGGCTGGAGGCTTGACTGAGAGGAAATCCCCAGGGCTGATGGCTGACCCCTCATCCAGATCTCGCTGGGAGTCAGGGGTGAAAGGAGTTGGGTTGACCCTGGAGAGGGAGGGGATGGTGCCCCCTCTGCACATGGACTGGAAGATGGTGATGGCATTGCGATTGTGGTGAGGCCGAGGCACCAGAAGCGGATACCCAGCAAACTCTCGTGGAGTCTCACACTGGAGGCGGTCATAGTTCTTGGTGACGTTGTTGAAGAGAGCCAGCCAGTTAAGAAAGCCATAGAGGCTACAGTCACAGTTGAAGGGGTTGCCAGCCAGCTCGCACACCATCAGGTTGCTCAAGCTGGTGAAAGTGTTGCCCTCCAGACGGCTGAGGCGGTTGGATGACAGGTCAATGCTAATCAAGCTGGGGCACTCAGAGAAGGCAGTAGGGGTGACCAGCTCAATTAGGTTATGCTGCACAAAGAGGAACTGGAGACGAGCCATGCCCCGCAACATGCCCTCTGTCAGGTTGGTGAGTTTGTTGTAGCCCAGCTGTAGGACCTGGAGGTTTGACTGACCCATGAAAGCCCCATCCTCAATGTAGGAGATCTCATTCTTGGTCAGGTTCAAATCAGTCAGGTTGCCAAAGCGGTTGAGGGAGGAGTACAGCACCACTTTGAGCTTGTTCTCATTCAGACGCAAGTCATGCACTGTGCTGTTGATATGCTGGGGGATGGTCTCATATGGGGGCTGGTTCTGGCTGCAGATGGCCAGCCACACATACCCTTTGTCCCCCTCAATCAGCCAGCAGTCACCTCGCACGGTGCCAGGGGAAAACAAGCAGAGCAGGGCAGCTGCCCACAACCCCAGGCCCAGCATGGTCTGCAGTGGTGCCCTCATCAGGATGGGAGAAAAGAAATCCCCAACAAAAACCAACACCAAATCTCAGGACAACAGCAAAAAGAAACTAGGGGCAGGAACTGGGGTTTAGCAATGGAAGGGAATGAGCACCCCAGTCCTATCAGATGTCATCACCATTATTTCTTCTTGCCCTCTGGGTCAAGCCAGGAGCATAGTGAAAGGGGAACACATGCAATCTTCTTCCAGAACACCCAAAAGCTATGACCATGAATGTTTGGTCTGGAAGGGAACTACCTTGTGCTTCTTTTCTAAACAAAAATTCAGGCCAAGGATAATGAATCTTCTTTGATGTTCATGAGCGACTCACATACTTTTNCAAGTCTTCCCCCCTCTAGTCTTCCCCCGCCCCTCCACAGTGTGATTTGGAAGAACAAGGCAGGGCTGCCTCCTGTGTCGCTCACGCTCCCTTGGTTTCTATTCCTTCTCTTCCTTCTTTCCTGGGTTCTCTCTGAGAAGCTTCAGAGCTTTGGATCAAACATGTTGAAAACAAAAATACAAAGAGGGAAAGAGCAAGCATGCACGAGAGAGATCCATCTGTCACTGGAATCTGGAAAAGAAAACACAAGAGACAAGAAGAGGCATCATTTGGAAGGGTCTTTGAGATAAGTGTATAGACAGCAATGTTTCATGAGAAGAGGGAGATGGGGAAGAGACACATTAAGGGGGGGTGCAAGCAAGAGAGGTGTGGTACTGCCTGCTGTGCTGATAAGCGTTTGAGGAGGGAACCCTCACGATGTATAATGTCATATCAGGGATATGCAGAAGGGTATCTGGGCTCCCTTAAGTAGTGTGATCACAGCCAGGGACCTGGGGGAAAGCAGTGGCGTGGGAGTAGTAGGGGAAGGGAAAGGAGAGTGGGAAACATAAAACTGTTACTGCGGGGGCTCAAAACCCCTAGTGTAAACAAAGGCAAGCCCCAAGCACAGCCAAAGCCATGAATTTTCAGCTGCCTGAAAATGATGTACACAGAATGCATGAAGCAGGGAAAACGCAGACAAGCTTCTTCCCCCCTACCCCCCCAAAAAAGCCAAACTTTTTTTTCCTTTCCTTCCTTCCTTCCTTGATGCAAGAGGGATAAATAATTCAAGCCACGTGTAACCACTTCTGCTCTAAAAATTGTTCCTGACTCTTGGTGCATGGACAAGGCTGTTGAGGTGAACCAGTCTGGCTTGAACACAGTGGGGGGGTGAGGAGCAGGCAGTGTGTCAACCAGCCTCCAGTCTCTCACCCAGCAATGCCAGAACTCCTAATCTGAAACACATCTCTCATCTACCCCCTACCAAAGAGAAGTGCACATTTACACCTTCATAGTTTACTACCTCTCCTTGGGGGCTATGAACACTGCCCCTTTGTAAGAAAACACACCTTGCAGACAAAGTGACATTTGCTTGTTAAACCACAGCAAATGTATTTCTGGGCTCTGGGCGAGCTCCTGGTTCTGACTGCGAAGCGCAGCCTGGAGCACCTTTCCCTGCAGCTACAGCTTCAACCCTCCTCCCTGTGCTGAGACAGGAGCCTGGCAGGGGTGTCCTCAGGCAGCACAGAGGAAATAATTTCATACAGCAGATAAACCATGTGAGCACTGTACTCTTTTTTTTTTTTATTGTGAGGAAAAAGGAAACACTAAAAAAAACAGAGAAAATGATTCTTTGTTAATGAAAAATAAAGATCCCCTCTTGCCCCTTTTATTTTGGGGGGAGGCTGCTCACTAAAGATATCACTGAAGTTTTTGCTGCAAAAGCTGAACCAATTTCTCGCACAGAGGCACAAAGGGCAGAAATAAAATGAAGGAAGATAAATGAAGGAGGAGTGAACCCTTGAGGAACAAGGCCTACATCTGTGGAGAAATCTGAGCTGATTTGGGTCTGTGGAATTACCAGGCCAGCTGGATTAAGGGATCAGAGATAGTGTCACAGAGAAACACTTAAATATTCAATAATCCAAAAAGTAAAGCCAAAACAGAGAAGGGAAGAGGGACAAAAGCTAAACCAATGGGAAAGAGAAAAAAACCTCCATTCCCCACAGCTCATTATCTGAGGCCACCAAACTCATGTCACTTATGGTTGTCATATGATGGCCTTCAGTTGCTGCCTCAGCTCAGCCTCAGCCAGCAATGAAGCAGAAAGCAGAGGTTTTTACAGTCTGTTGCTTTGTTTCTCAGCCTTGTAATCCAATGAGAAATAATTTCCTGACACTGTTTCCCCAGATGCATCAGATAGGAGGCACATCTGGCTCTCCACAGGTTGGGACCCACAGGCCTCTGACATTCCTCAGCACCCACCCCCTGCCTTGTTCCACCATTTCCAGAGGTGACTCCATGCAGAGACACAGCCAATTCCCCACATCATCTCTGTCCCTTTACCTTCCTTGCTAATGTTCCTTCACTTCACCTGATTTCTTCCACTGAACAAAAGAGTGGCAAATACTACCATGCTTTTTGCACACTGGTGCCCAAAATATGTCCACCCCAGGCAGAGGCCAGGGGCAGCCCCCAAACAAGCAGTGGAAAGATTTAGAGATTAGAGATTTTAGCCAGCATCCTCTGAGCATTATGTTCTCACCTCACCAATTACTCTGCACAATATCCAGCTCCATACAGGAACATCCCAGCCCACTTGCTTTGACCCCTTCTGGTAGGGCAGACTGCTCCAAAAGGTGTGCTGAATTCACCATTGCCTGCTGTAGATTGTTCATGGTGCACAGAGAGAAACTGTGAGGCCAGGACCATGTTCCTCTGCAGCAACCCCAGCAATCCCTGAGAGCCACCCCATTCCACTCAAGGAGCTGCACTCAGGCAGGACAGAGAGGGTTTGGAAAGGCAGATGTCCTAGTAGCCTGGAAAGGAAAGAGGTGGGTGGGCTAGGGGTGGATGGAAACACAGGCGGTGTTTATTGTTGCTATTTGCCAAAACCAAGAGGACCATGCAGAAATTCCTGATTCCTGTCCACCTCCCACCTGGGCTGTGTAGGGTCAAGCCATTCCTCAAGCCAAACTCCTTGGTCCCCTTGGGTCCCCAAGGTAGCCATGTACAAGAAATGCACAGACCTAGACATTCTTCCCAACTTGCTGGTCTCCAACTCTACCACAGCCATGCCCTGCCCTCTAGGGAACAGCTGCTCCCTGACCCTGGCAGTGCTTAGTCAAAGGGAGGCCCAGAATGAGGGGCAGCACTATGCCCTCCTTTAAGCCAAAAGAACATAAATCACACAGCACTGGAGTCCAACAGCACAAGGAAGCAACACTCTGTCCTTTTTGCTGGCCTGAAAGGTGCTGACAGTGGAGTTGGCTGTTTCCCTCTCTTGCTTCTCAGGCAACAGAGCAAGAAGGCACAGGGATGGAGTGTGGGAAGGGAAAGAAGAAAGTCCAGCACAGCAGAGGGCCAAGGAAGGGGGATGCAAGAGTTGTGGAGAACTTATGGGCAAGAGAAAAAGTTAGGACATGGGATATGTTTTATAGGGAAGGTACAAGATAGCCACCTCCATGTGCTGGGCTTATTTAGTTGTAGGGTTTCAACACTCTTCAGTGTCACCCAAGATTTACAACAAGCCCTTGGCTCCTGGCCATCCTCATGTATGTGTGAACATGAAGGAACAGTAGTGAGATTGCACGCATGAAAGCTGTGCTGTCCTTGGCTGGCACAAGTCAGCCTATCAGCTCCCACATGATTTCCCTCTGCTTTATTGTCAATTAATGGATGCCTCAATGTTATTGGCCTTTATCTGCAGCACTTTGGAGAAGAGCAGAAGGCCACAGGGATGGTTCCATTGTTCAGAGGAAAGAAAAGAGAAGGAAATGTGAAACAGAGGGTGGAGAGTCCCAAATCTGAGTCAGGAGATAGGTGTCAATGGCCACAAATATCCCTTTCACTTGGAGCTCAAGGTAGCACAGGGGCTGACACAGGATTGAGGTCACTAGTGAGATGGCAGCATAAAATACAGCCAGTGAAAGTATGGACAGGCAGGATAGGAGGCACAGAGGCAAACTGGGGCCTGAGGGAGTAGAAGGACCAAAACTGAGAGAGAATACAAGGCAACCAGAAAAGTCACAGCTGCAATTTGGGCCTAAAATTCTGACCTTGCCAACCTTGTCCTCTTGGGGCCCCATGCACTGGAAAAACCAGCACTTAATTCTACCATTGCTTAAACGGTGCTAAGAGCCTCTCATTTGAAATGCATGCATTAAAAACCTGCCAAACACTCTTGACTCCTCTGGGGACACCCCGAAACCAGGCCAAAGCTCCTGCTGCTTTCTTAAGCTTCATGCTGCAGCTGAGCATCATCCCTCTTCCCAGCTCAGTGTGCTGCCTGCTCCTGGCAGGCCTCAGGGCACAAACTATCTCCAAGGGACTCTGCCTCCTCTTCTTGGCTTTAAGGTCCTTCCAGGATTTCTCTAACTACTTTCCGAAAGAGGAGCCTTTCACAGAGGTGCCTGGCACTCAGAATTCATGCCTTACTTGAAGGGACTCTCCCTGTCTGCTGGGTAGTTTCTGTAATTCACAGTGGTCTGAGCATCACTGCAGCCACCCCAAATCACCACCCAAAGACTGTCCTTGCTTTTGCACCCGGCTCTAGTGGAAGCACAGTGCCATGGGAGAAGCTTGCAGCACAGCTGTGGCACTTACACGACAGCAGTCCCTTCCCTCTCAGCCCTGCTTCCAGGGAATTTTTGCAGGAGTCACCTTCAAGTCATGCAGCAAAGAACCTGTGACTGTGCCCAGAGGTGCTCCAGAAGCTCTGACAAGTCTGGGACCAGGAGGGAGCAGAAAGCCTGGTGACCTGTGGTTTTGTGGCAGGGAAGACATTTGTGCATGCATGAGAGAGAAAGAGTGCCTTCTACTGTAGATTCTCTGATGCTCACCAAGAGTTGAGCTCACACAACACTCTTTCCTTTAATGGGTCTCAATGAAGGTTTCTTTCTCAAGTTCTCTCTTCTCTAATTGATCCCCTATTTTCATGGAACATGTAAGATCTCAACATCTCTCAGTTCCATTCCAATGTTACACTTGTTTGAAATCAGCCCTGTAGCTTCAAAAATCCAGAGGTCAGAGGAGCTGAACAGCCATACTAGAAAGTCATGAGACAAAAGGTGCTCCCATGTCACTAACCAGACAAAGCCTTCATCCCTAGCAGGAATTGAACTGATTTCAATGAGTCCTGCTGAAGGGTGTCCACTCAACCTTAGAGGCTCTGTGAATTTGGCAGAGTGCTGTTGCAAGAAAAATCTCAGGCTTCAGCTCTGGGCAGGTTCTTTTCACCCTATACAAATCCACAGCGCCTGCAGGTAGAAAATTAATTCCTCTAAAGATGGGCTGGCCCTGCATAAGTGGGAGGAAGACTGCAGCTCCCAAACTCCAGCTGTCCCTCACATCTGGAAGCCTAAACCACTAGGATCCCAGCAGGATATTGCGAACCAAACAAGATCCCAGCTTCTTCTCATAGGACACCAATGCAAGGATACTCACAGAGCTCAAATTCCAGCCAGCAAGGATGGGACCCTGCAGAGAGGAAGGGAAAAGGGATGAAATGCAGGCTGCAGTACTGCCTCAAGGACATGCTGCTCTGTGGTCTTGCCCTTTGGCCAGTTTGGGGCACGGGAAGGAAGAATTCAGAAGGAAAAATTCAGAAGGAAGAATTCATACACCCAGGCTTAAACAAACACACTGCCATTGACTCCAAATCTTTGCTAGGACAAACAGCTTAAAGACTAACCATGAAAAAACCCAACATGTGGCTGTGTATAAAGCCCCTGCTCTCCCATCGCGCCTCCCAAACAGCGATTAGATGCCTAATTTGTTAGGCAGCAAGAGAGAGAGAATGGGAAGGCTCAAGGGAGAAAAAATGAAGCAGCTCAGAAGCATGAAAGAGAGAGCTTTAGAAGCGTAAATCTTATTTTAGAGTGATAAATACTGGCAGAAAGGTCTTTCATATGCCTGTGGTTCCCTGGCAGGCCAGAAAGCCACTTTTGTTTTCCAAAGTGAAATGGTTACCTTTTATATTAATATGATTATTGAAGATTAAGGCGGATTTGCATCAAGCCAGCTCCACCCAGCCAGCCTGCAGCAGCAATCCACAGAAGCATGTACATGGGGGTAGGCTGGGGTAACAGCCTTCTCCAGGTTGAAGAGCATGTCAAGAGACTGAGGTTCCACAAAAATTATTACCAGTAATAAGGCTGCCTTCAGTGCTCTCCCTCCAGAGCGGGGAAGGGGGCCTGGGAAACATGCTCCCCTTGTCATCCCATGAGCCCAGATAGGAGGCGGTAGAAAGGCTTAGAAATAATTCCTGCTGGCCATGGGGAGGGAGCATGGGGTCTGTGTGACTCTCTGCAGGGATCTGCCAAAGGGAGTTGACAGAAAGACTGGCTCTGCCTGGTGGACTGGAATGGGTGTGAGTCACTGTAGAGAAAAAAGTGGCTCTGTCGGCTCCAGGGGTGCGAGGTGGAGGGGGTGTGTGTGCAGAGGAGTCGCTGTAGGTGATGGGGTGGATGTGTGGGCTGGGGGTGGATGTAGTTTAGTCATCTGTGAAGCAGAGAATCAGTGGTGGCTCCTGGGGAGGGACGAATTGCCATGGAGAGCTAGGCAAAGGCTGTTCGTGAGTTTATGCGTGCATGCATGTGCGCTGGCATGAAGCAAGCACCGCGGAGAAAGGGGTGGGAGTGTTTGGCTGTGAGAGGCGCTGCAGGGGACGGGGTGGGAGTGCAGGCTGCATGTGGGCGTGCAGGGATCGTGGAGACAGCCAGTGTGTGTTTGGGAGAAGGGCTGTAAGGAAGGGGTGGGAACACTCCTCCTGTGTGTGTCGCTTGATGTGAGTCACTGTAGGGAGCAGGGTGTGAGGGCAGGCTCTGTGCACGTGCATGTGCATGTGTGGAGGGGCTGCTCTAGGGGACAAGGAATGACCTCTGCCGTCTGTGAGGTTCTGAGGGGTAAAGGCACAGGAATGGCAGCTCTGCATGAGCGTGTGTGTGAGCTGCTGCAGGTAACAGGCCGGGAGTGGGGACTCTGGGAGCATGTGGCAGGCAGGGTGGGAGCACTGGTGCTGTTGTGTGCTCCCATGCAGCATGTCCAGCATGAGATCTGGAGAAATCCTTGGGCTGTATGTGATGTCACTGCAAAGACCCCCCACCTCCTTAGGGTCATTGTGATACCTTTGCTGTCCTGTGCTGGTGTTGGTGTCCTTTTTCCTTCAACAAGCCCTGGCTCTCATCAGTCTGACTATGAACAGCAGGAGGCTATTTGAGAGATGCCCTCAGTCAAACCAAGCATACCTCCAGTATTTCTGGATGCTAAAAACATCCCCAGAAACCTAGCAGTGCCCGTTTAGAGTGCCCCCAAACATGCTACCCTGCAGGTAGGGCAGGAAAAGGGTATGGTCCTTGAATTACAGCTCACTACGGTTGCTTACAGGGGGGACTCAGAGCCTAAGGAATCACATATGTCCTGGAGTAGCAATCACTTCCTGACATGCACTGGCAGCCATTTGCCCTGTGTAGGACACCTCCAGGCCTGCAAACTCCTGCAAGGCACAGGCATCAGCATTCAAGTATCCTTCAACATTCTCTTGCCTTCCAGCCAACCTTGTCCTGGGTGGCCATGTGAGAGAGATTCCCTCACTGGCAGTGAGACCCTCAGCCCCTCAAAGCTCTTCCTTTGGTCAATGCATGCCTGGATTCAGCAAGAGGAGTAGCCTCACACTAGACAGGGTGTTATGTTTCCACACGGATGCTTCCACTTTCTTTCTATCCTCCACCCGCAGGCAGCAGCACAGCTCAGCCCCGCTGGGGAGGGACCCTCCTCCCGGCCGGCTCGCCCACCTCTATTTCAAGCTAACATCTGACATGCATTTTGACACAACCGTGCCTCCCCTCTCTTTTCCCCACTACCTTGCCTTGTTTAGAGCCTAGTTTTTTCTTCCATTGCCAAAACACAATGACTGTTATAATTAACAGATTATCTCAGTGCGACAGCTGCAGTCCTTTGAAAATTAGGTTGAATAACAGGATCCTGCCGTATGGTAATTTCTTTTCATCTCTCAAATATTTTCTCTCTCTCACTCTCATACCTACCTCATTTCTATTTTTCTTTCTTTCTTTTCTCTCTCCCCCTTCCTATATTCCACCAGCTCCCTGACTGCATGAGCAGAATCTTTGAGGTGAGACAGGCTGAAGGGCTCTCTCTGCCTTCATCAGCTGTTTTTATTCCTCTTCTTTTACTACCACACCTCACAGAGAAGCAGTGCTTGCAAGTAGGCTCATAAATACGTGAGGAAAATACATGCCCACCAGAGGCAGTGGTCAAGGGCCCTCTCTGAAGCCCCACTGGTTCAGAAAAGCAGCCCAGGGAATTTCATGGGGAGGAGAGGGGAGGGGAGAAACTGGGATGCAGTAGCCTGAACCATTGCATGCAACTTTGCCACAGGGAGCTGAGTGCAACGGTGCAGCTGAGTGGTTTGCACTGTTAGCCAGGGTGCTCTACCCACCCACTACCCGTCCGCCTTCTTGCTGACTCAGTATCTGCCCCTGACTCACCACTTGCTCACTGAATGGGGACTGGCAGTACTAACACGGCATCCTTCCCTCTCACTCAGGCAATAGCTCTGCCACTTACCACCCCCTTTCTCATTATCCACCTACATCTGTCTCTCTACCGACTCAATCAACCCAAGGCAGCCAGAAAAGCAGCTTGCTGGGGATTCAGGGTTTCAAAACCAAAATAAGAACTGCTCCCAGCTGGACCCAAATTAGAGGCTCTGGAAATCTCCTCCTCCGGGACTAGAGATCCCCTGGCCCTAGCTGTAAACAGGACTGGTCCATTCACAGAAGTGCCTGGACTCCTCGGTCTCTGCTTGGGTAGGTGCGCCAGCATGCAGCACTTCAGGCTGTGAGGATGACCAGCCAGACATGTGAGATGGGTCTGTTGGAATGGTGTCCAGGATTTGGCAACTGAAAGGTTTCAAGTTCATTATGTTCTGGACCCAAGAAGTCTGTAACTTTGTTGTTGACTGCACCAGGACAATTAGTTAATTATTCTCAATGCCTGGCTTGAACTCACGCAAAATGCTTTGGTCCTGCACTGCTTATTTCAGCCATGTCTGTAATCGATACAATATCATCTGTTACACTTAAACACCATTTTTTTCCTTTTCAAAAACAGGGAGGGATTCCTCCATATGACATGTCCATCACAGCCCAACACTCCTCTGCAGAAGCCAGTTTCAGCTGGGTCCCAGGCCTCCTCCTGCCTCCTCAGCACAGCCATTTCCTCTCCTCCCATGGAGTTCCACCTCATTTATTTTCTTAATCCCAACTCGGTAGAACAGAAACTCTTTGTCACCATTATTCTGCCAAAAGCCAAGTAGTTTTTTTATAACAAACACTTATCTGTTCCATTGTATTTCAGCAGTCTCCAGCAATGCTTCTCCTCATCGTCCGTGATCTCTCTCTTTTCATCCTTTGCCATCCTCAACCCCACATTTTCTCTGCCTTCACTCCAGGCCCTGTGATAGCTCATGGCACTTATAGCACATCTCCTCATTCATTCACTGTCACTTACTCAAATGTTACCTCCATTTATTAATTCTTCTTTTTTCTAGTAGCATCCCTCCTCTGAGTGCTTTGTACAGTCCTACTTACGTATCCAATAATAGTATTTTCCCAATGAGTGAGTCATATACCCCTTTGCTGACATTAGAATTCTCCTTGTTCTTTGAAACACGTTTATTCATTCCCCATCTCTACAATTATATATGTCTACTCATGGCGTTGCATTTCCTACAGCAGCTGTGCAGCGAGCAGATGATTCGTGCAAATAGCAAAATACTTTTTCCTCCTGGTACCTTGACATCCTCCATTTTAATTATGTAGGCCAAAGCTAATTCAAGCTATGATGCAATCAAAAATAGGGGACAGCTCAATTTAAAAAACACCCCACCCTTTCCTTTGTTCTTGCTCAATCCAGTTCTCCATCTTATTTCCCCACCTATTCTCTGCTCTGCTTCTTTCGATGCTGTCAGTAGCAGAGTACATGGAGGCTGCAATTGTTATTGGGCCTCTGATTTCATAGGTGCTGAAAATATTTTCAGTGAGAAACAATCTTTGCTTCAGACTGTATCCAGGCTAAAGGACAAAAAAAAAAAAAGAAAAAAAAAAAAGAAGCATTACTCAGCTAATACAGGCACGTAAATGTCGTACCCACTTACCCACGTAATAGGTACTTCATGGCAAGGGAATCATGCTTACCCCCTTAAATCTCTCTCCAGGTAGCCCTAGAAAGCAATCAATCTGGCAGCCCCTCCTTGTTCCTCACTGTGGCCCTTTTCCTTCCCCCACAGTTCTTTGCTTCTCTTTGAGTCCTTAGTCACCCTTGCATATTCCATATTTTATTTATTCCTTACTACTCCTCTTAATCTGCATAGGCCAAACCCTAAGCTCCGGAGTCACCCTGACTCATTTTCTACCCAGGAAAAGCAATGATTTATATCAGTGGGAAAGCCCGTGATGTCAATGTGGACAGAGACTGATTCTGCATGGGGACTCCCGCATGATTATTTCTTGTTCTCACTCATTCAGGTCTCCATTTAGCAACACACTTAAGCATGCACCCAACTGTAAACCCATGCAAGTCCCATTCAGCTTCTCAATTGCTTTCTTCTGCAACATCTGTGTTGATGGTTCCCACATCTTCCAAACACAACAGATTTTCCCTCTGTGCTTCCTCTTCCTAACCTCTCTGTTACCCGCTCACCAACATCCTTCCTCTTGCTCTGAGAAATTTGTTTTTTTCCATTTTTTTTCCTTTGCTTGTTTGGATTTTCTTATTTTCACTGCTGCCCGGGGACTCCAGCTTGTAATTTCACCTCCCTGTTCCTGAGATTGCTGTGTTGAATAAAACACTGTCTTCCCCCTCTTCTCTCCAGAATTCTGAAATACTGAATTGGGCCACTTAAGGAGAAAAGCTATTGGCCAGGACTGCTGTCTCTGATACTGAAACAGAGCTGGCAGTAATATTTACAGGCGACTTTGAAAGCTCCAAGGATGGCTTGTGGCCAAAAATGATGATATCCACCCCCTCTTTTTTTTAATGATGTCTTCCTATGACTCAGTCTGGTCCATAAGTCAAAATATTTTTTTTTTTAACCCATCCTCCCTTTAAGCAATGAGAACAAGAGCCTAAGAACAGAACGCTGTAGCATCACGGACAGGACAAGTTACGTCACAAGTAATGCAACTTGGGGTGTCCTTGGTAGCTTTAAAAGAAGCAGAACAAAAGGCATATGTCCTCTTTCCAGAGAAATGAGTTTTGGCAGAGCTAAACTGGCAATTGCCTGAGTTTTCTAAACTTAGTTTTATCTGTAAGCAAAGCAAGAAACACGCAGGAAGCAGAGACACGGTGACCTCAGGGGCTCATGACTTCCCAGGCTCAGCAAGGAGCTGCCATGCCCTTTATTATCCACCATTGTGCAGAGGCAGAGCCTGGAATAAAGGGATGGTGTCGGGGGAGCTGTGACAGCTGTTTCAAAGTGGGGCTGTGGTGTATCAGCCCAGCCTGCCCACACATCCACACCTCTGCCTCCAGCCACGCACCCTGCAGCACAAACAGCCACTCAAATGCTTGGGAAACCAGCAGTTCAGCCCGAGACCACTAAATTTGCTCCTCACTTTCTTTGTCTGCCAGTGGCAGGGAAAAAAAATGCATGTTTGGAAATTGGCAGCGTTGCGTATAGCATTACCAGGCTGGAGTTATACTGACTGCTAGACTGCTACAGGAAAAAGAAAACAAAACATAACCAAACAAAACCAAACAAAACCAAACCAAGCCAAACCAAGCCAA
Source organism: Rhabdornis inornatus (assembly GCA_013397075.1). Taxonomy (NCBI): domain Eukaryota; kingdom Metazoa; phylum Chordata; class Aves; order Passeriformes; family Rhabdornithidae; genus Rhabdornis; species Rhabdornis inornatus. The sequence goes on along the minus strand of VWZS01003242.1, from coordinate 633,266 downwards.
ACCAAGCCAAACCAAACCAAATCAAACAAAACAAACAAACAAAAACCCACCACCACCACTACTAAAAAACCAAGCCCCCCAAAAAACCAAACCAAACAAACAGAAAACCCCCATCAAACCAAAAAAACAAACAAACCTAACAAAAACCCAGGAAAAATATAAACTAAAAAAAAAAAAAAAATAGCAGAAGAGGGGAGCAGGCTGGGAGTTGTGAAGAAGGGTGGGGTGTGAGCGGGGGAGAGCCAGGCAAGGAAATAGGGAGAGAAATGAGACAGTACTGTATCCAAGAGTAGATACTATGATGATGGGGACATTAAGAATATGATAGATAGGCAGGGAAGGAAGGCAAGCAGACAGAGGAAGGTACAGAGAAAGAGACAGAGACGAGGGAGGGAGAGAGAAGGAAGAGAGGCAGAATTAATTTAGGAGGAATATACTGAAAACATAATCCTCTCAACAGAGTTAAAAAAGAGAGCGAGAGAGAATTAAACAAACAGCGACAGGAAACTGAGAAAGAATAACTTTTTTTTATGGGCTTGTTAACATTTGTGAAGTTAAGTAACCCTAAATTTATGCCATTAATTTGCATGTATTACATTTTTTTTTCTGTGCTGCCAGTTTATAGTCTCTGTGAAACCTTTAAAAAGTGGCTTTTTTTCTCCTTTTCCCTTTGCCTGTGTTAATTAAGGCTTGTGATATATGTATATTTTTACACTGCTGCTGTGCTCTAGCATTTAATCATTAAATGGCCATTTTTGCCTTTTCTTTGGGCTGCTCCTGCCTCATCCTTTCCCCTCCACAGAAACCTGGGGGGGCCTATGGGTCCACCCACCTGCACCTATCTGCAAGCATGCCTAGAGGCAGACTGAGATCCCATGATCCCAGGCTGGGATTCTCCCTGTCAAACAAGGCAGCTTTCACAACAGGGAGAGAGGATCTTCTGAAGGGTTAACATTTCCAATGTACTAGGGCATTCACATTGCCATACTGAAGCACATGGTATTTACACATTAGCAATCACTGGGGAGCCATAAATCGGATTCTCAGGGGAAATCCAGCCAAAGAACAGAGTGAGATTCCTAATGAAGGAAATCACAGCCAAAGCTGGGGGAGGCATAAGTGACAGATACCCTCTAATCGGCTGCTGGAATAAAAGGAGATGCAGGTCATCCTCCAGGGCTTTAGTAGCACCTAGAAATATCCAACCTAGGATGCACATAGAAAGAGCTGCTGTAGAAAATGCGAGTCCAGTTTCTCCCCTGCTTCCAGGGGACTGCACCACACCACTTCTCAGGGGCAGTGTCCCTCCTTTCCTCCCAAGGACTCTTCTTTCTGGGCAGACAGATCTCTCTCCTGAGCACATTGCTGACTTTGGAAGTGCCCAAGGCCAACACAAAGCGTAGCTGGTGGAGCCCTTTTGGCAGCTGTCCCAGTGAGCATATTTCTGAGCTCAGCTGGACAGGAGTCCTGGTCCTAAATGTGCTTTGATTGCTTTGCTCTTCTCCAAAGGCTCTGTTTCTCCCAGCTGTAAGCAGAGTTTGCTGAAGCAAGAAGCAGGTTGCTAAGCCTGGCTTGGATGCTGTTTGGTCCTTAGTGGAGCTGATGGGACTCATCTTGTTAAAAGCCAGCTGAGCTGAGACCATGAACAGTGAACACTGATTCAGACCTAATCACCCTCCATGGGAGACACAGCGACTGGAGGAGGAAATAAGGGGAATTGCTGGTCACAGCAGAGGTGATGTTCCCTCATCCCCTGTGGAGGAAGCTTGTGATCTCCTTGGGGTCTGATGGGTGTATGAGAGGTCTCTGGAGGGTCTCTGCTGAACTGGAGTTGGGAAGGAGAGGTAGGGTAGACGGACCTGGCTTTCCACACTGTCATTCATTTTGCCATATGGGGGCGTTGAGCAACAGAGAGGATATTCTGATTTACTCCCTGGCTTACCGTTGCTGTGGCAACAGAAGAAATACAGGCCAAACCAGGCTGCATCTGCAATGTGGTGGTAATAGGGAGTTTGGATTCCCATGTGTGTGTGTGTTTGTTCGTTTGTTTGTTTGGCTGTTGCAGGAGCCACATGGTAAAAAAGCACCGTTGAGATGAAAAGGGAATGAGGTCTGAATTGTACCCAAATACACCCTCCTCTCATGCAATAGCCAAACAGTCATGCATGCAGTCCTACTGACAGCACACAGCCCAAGGAACACCAGCACACACATGTGGCCTTTCTTCCCCCACCCCTGGAGCTGGGGGTCCCCAGCTGCTCTCCCACCCTTAAAAGAAGCCAGACTTCTTATTTCATAGGTACAAAGCCCCTGTGCACCAGAAACTTTGTGGTTGGGTCCTGAAACGAAGCTAAGAGTCTAGGGCCCCCCTGGTCTCAGCAAGAGAATCTCCTCTGCTGTCAGACCCACATATCCCAGTCAGCTGTGATTCTAAGGCATCACAATTCCCCCACTGGTTACTGAGCAAATACTCCTCCCTGCAAATACTCCTCCAGCACATTGTAGTGACAAGTTCTTACCTCCCCCCACACACACTCCCCAAGCTGATCAACAAAACAAACTCAGACCTTTCTTGACAGTCATATCTCCAGTTGGGAGAGGTGGCCTTCATTGCAAACCTCAGAGTGAGCCCTCAGGTCACATAAATTGGCCTGCTGCAGACACCAGCCTCCAGCTGTGTGAACTCATGAGTCTGCCAGCACAATTCCTACCTCTGAAAGCAAGCTGTAGAGCACAGTTAAGTACAGCCTCTTTCATTCCCTCTCCTCCAGCCTGCTGGAACCTGAGTATCCTCAACCTAAACACTGGCCTCTGGAGAAAGGCTCCATGTCCACTGCATCTGAAATATTGGCCCCAGAGACCTACTTTAGGTTAAGTGGAAGGAAGGAAATTATTTTTCAACTGCCCCTCATGACCCCAAAGCTTCTCCCTGCAGCGCTGGAAGCACAGAATAGCCTTGTAGAAAGACAAAGTTGCTATTTGTCCCACAGTCCGTAACAGGCTGAAGGTAGCATAGATGCAGGCAAGAATGGCCTGGTAACAGGACAAGGACATGGTTTTCTCAGGCATGGAGACTTTGGAGTTCCTGGAAATCAGACTCCAAATCAGCTTTGGGGGTCCTCCATTGCAACTTTTGTAAGGGAGGGACAAAGTCCATGGCAGAGATAGGCTGAATTTCCTGAGTGTGGCAGAGCAAGGGCCTGTGAAGCAGGATTCATCTGTGAGGACAGCACACTTGGGGTGAGACACCAGCAAAGACAAGGGGTGTCACTGAAAGGCTGGTGATACCAGTAACCTGTTGGCTGCTGCTAATAGCACTAAGGCTGAGTTGGAAAAGATGAAGTGATGGACTTGAGAGGTATGAAAAGAGATGAGAGGTATGAAAAGAGTATGAAAAGTTTCTACAGAACATTGTGCAGACAGGAGATGTCCAGCTCAATCCCAACGAGGACAGCCACAGGGAATGTGTGGTGGCTGCTGGTCTGCTGCAGGAATGCTGTGGATTTGCAGAATGCCTGTCCACCCAGGCTGTGCAGGAGAGGTGAGACAGGATACAGATTCACCCCCCTTGACTCCTGGCTGCCTTTTCTCCCATTATTCCTGAGATTCCATCTGGCCTCACTATTTTTATACACATACACATACCAAAAAAAAAAAAAAAAGGGGGGGGGAAGATAAAATAAACACTTCATTTCTAACCTAATCAGCCCTTCTCTCACTAATTAGCACCCTCTGAGCACATCCACAGGCTGTGAGAGATACTCTGGGGCTAATAATGACCCCCAACCTGCAGTTGCATATGCTGAAGGGTCAGCAGAGCCAAGAGCAAGCCGTGGGGAAGCAGGGAACAGAGCGACCTCTGTCATTGTCTTTTTTTTTCTCTGAAATATAGGCTGATGGAAAGGGGACATCTCTTTTTTGGTAGGGTCCTTGGGCATGGATGTGTGTGTGTTTTTTGGTGAGAGAGAGTGAATGTGTATGTGCACACGTGTGTCGAGGAGGGGGGAAGCTGGAGAGGTTTGGAGGGAGGGGACTGGAACAAGATTCTGGCACTGAGCCCAAACCTGAAACACATGCCAATTTATGCCTCTTGCTGGTGGTAATGAAGGGCTCCGTTCAGGACACACGGGACACTAATTAAGGGGCTTCAAAGGCAGCTTTCTGCAGAGTGCTCTCTAAAGGGGGGCTGAGGGGAGGAAGGAGCACAAGAGGGGGGTGTTCTCCACTCAATGGAAGACTTCTGGCTCCTAGTGCTGCTGGGGAAGGCACTTTTTCTTTCTCGCTGTTTCCCATAGCAACTCCTACCCGTGAGAGCTGAGAAGGTGCAAGCATCTGGCAGCTCCGGGCCAGCCCTCAGCAGCCAGCAGGCAAAGCAGGCTCCAGTGTGCAAAGGTGGAAAAGCAGCATGGCAGAGAGGAAGAAAAGAAGAAAAAGGTGGAATTGGGGAGACAAATCAGTGTGATTACAAAGGTAGTACCTATAGTAACAGGAGTTGCTGTTAGTCTCCAGGGATTTGCAGGGACAAAGCTCTGGGTCACTGCAGCTCAAAACTCCATAGCTGGGCCTTGTCAACTTCATCCCATGGGGTTATTTCATATGAAAGTTTGTGAATAGGACAACAGGCAGGGCTGGGAACGTGCCTCCATCGTGTCAGTCTGGGCACAAGGGCTTAGCTGGGCACCAGAAACAAACAAAAACTGCACAGGCACCCAAACAGCTCTAGCCCACTTCCCGGAGCTTCACAGACCTTGGCCCTACAACCTCTAAGCATTGCAGATTCACTCATAGCTGAGTGTCAAAGGAAAGGAGCCAGGCCATGGAACAGGTGACATGACTCACCATGGTCACCAAAGGTCTCAGTTCAACTCTCCTGCTTCCTACCTGATACCTTACCCTCACACCTGGCCGTCCTCCCTCCACCGGAGTAAACATGAAACAGCAGCTCTGGTGAAAAACAGGACTGTGCTGAGATTGATGAAACGGGGACAGAGTGTGGGAGGAAAGAGAAGAATAAATTGGCAGGGAGAGCAACAGAGTGTTAGTGAGAGACACGAAGAAAGGATGAGTGAGAAAGGTGGTGAGGAAGAGAAAAGATAGAAGGTTATCACGGATTATAGTCACTGGGCTGTGCACCACACAGAGAGAGAAAGTGAGGGAAAGAAAAGAGAGGTGATATGAGCATGTGAAAAGGAGAAGTGAGAAGAGGCTCACAAAGAGCAAGAGAAGCAGACGGCTTGAGAGATGAGCAGTGTTTCGCTGATCCTGCTCAACAGCATGGTGCCTGCCATCACTTACCACCCCACAAGCTGCAAGAATGCCCTACAGCTTCCCTTGGTTTCAGACAGAGTTGTCTTCTCTATGCCAGGCAGTCTCAGCACCACACACACAGGTCATCTGGACACAGCTCTTTGGGAGTCAGGACCAGTCCTGCCACAGGGAACCACAAGTACACATTATTTAACAAAGGTGAAGCAGAAGGCTTTCAGTACTACTCTAATGCTTCTCCACAATTGTTTAGTTTTACCTAAACTGAAGTTAGTTTTTCTAACCTTTCTGCCCTCTCCTGTTCACTGTCCTCCTATGCTCCAGCCCACATTTAACTGCTTATTCCGGATGACCTGCTCCATGTCTCCCATGTTCAGTGTCACAAGCATGGCCACCTGCAGCCCAGAGCAGTTCAGCAGGGCTGTGCCTGCCACTGGAGACAAGGAGGAAGGAGGCTCATCCTGGAAGAAGCACCTGGGGTGAAACTGGCTGAGGTGTGACTGAGGCCAGTGACTGCCCAGAGCAAGAAGGACAGTGCAAGGCAGTTCTTAAGAGCTGCTCTTGGGCAACAGTCTTCACATGCATATCCAGAAATTCCCTGCTTTTTCTTACTACTGCCCAATGGTGAATCTTGCTGCCTAGACCAAGCAGTTTCTGAGAAGAGGTGGTCACATTCCTAGGCAGGCAGAATCAAAAGGGGGTTGGATGCAGAAACACATCATGGTGCTAGAATCAGCCCTACAGCAGGTTTGCAACCGCTTGGGCTGAGAAACATCTGGGGTCTGCTGGGATCTGCAGAGAAAATAGATCAGCCTCAAGGAAGTACAAGCACAGTGTCAGATGCAGTTGCAAGACACAGCCTTGGAAGGGCTTAGCTCCATCACTGACCTTTGCCCCATCCCAGCATAACAACCACAGCACAGGCCAGAGAAGTTCAGGGCACTCCTGTGCGCTGCCTCCACCCATCCCACAGACCACTAAACACTTCCCATCAGTGGCTAACAGCTGCTGAACCTTTACAAGGAAACCCATAGAAGACCTAAATCAAATGGGAGAACAGAGCTGATCACCAGCCCCTTCTGACCATTGGGGAAAAAACAGCCAAGACATGCAGGTTCACAGAAAGACATCAGCCTTACTTTCCGTGGAGAGAGGAAACAGGAACACTCTCCAGCTTCCCCCTTCATCTCCCAGTTCTTCCTTCTCCCCCCGCACCTCACCTTTCTGTCCTGTGCAATCCAAATTGGATACCATGCCAAAGACAGATAAACAGGTAACTAGTGAATCACTGTTATTAAGTTTGAACTTATTACTAAAAAAAAAGAAAAAGAATAAAAATTAAAAACACGATAAGAGGGAGAGAAAATCAAAGCTGGGATTACAGGCTTAGCAAGCATGAGTGCATATTCAGCCTACACTGTTCTCTTTGTGGCTCTGTCACACCAGTAGACTGCTAAGAGAGTTATACCATTACTAACATGACAGCATTGTCCTATACAGCCTGGATTAGAAATCCCAGTGGCTGCGTGGAGGGGAAAAGTCCCTTGGCAGTGGCAGGCACTTGGCCTCATGATGCCTTCCACTTGCAGCATGCTGGCCAGGCAGGGAGAAGTATTCAATTATCAGACAGACTCTGCCTTTTCCTAGGCCAGCTTTCTTTCATTGTCTGACTGCTTTCTCCCTGGCCAGTGATGCCTGAGAAGTCTGTCACGCAAGAGAAACTCAAGATGGTCCAGGCAATTCCTGAATCAGGCAGACTTCTCACAGCTGAACCCCTGCTTCTCCTCACAAATACAGTCTTCTCCAAGTATGGATAGGATTCAGTCTTGAAGGTGGTGAATATCTCATTCACCAGCACAGGACCTCCAACAACTGCCTGAAAAACTGGATCTCCTTGTTCTCTGCTGGGCAGGAACATCAGTCAGTTGTGATTCCTTCACATTTCTCTGGCCTAAAAATCATCCTGCTGAGCCGAGACTGATTGCCCTCATTACTTCCACTTCTTAAGCAGGACCACACCAGTTTTTAAACACATCAAAGACATGTATGTTGCTCTGATGCATTTTTCAAACGCTTCCTTTTCCAAGTAATCCCCATATAAACATCACCCAGAGCACCACAGCAATCAGATAATCACCCATAGCCTCATCCACTGTTTGTACCCTTTGTGATGTCCTTGGGGACTGTGTTTCCTCACTGGGACAGTGGTGTTACAGCATGTCTGTGAATTAGCATGGATTGACAAGAAAAAGGCAGCTGGCAACAATAAATGCATCAGCCCAGCCAGGATGCAGAAAGAGGAAAGGTCATTGTGTAACGTGGTCTCTCATTGCTCTGGAAACAGCCAGAATTCCTGCTTATGTGGCCACCAATGCAGGGGCTCAGCTTTGGTACCACTGGGGGAAGATGAGCTGGATGCTGCAGGAATTGGCTGTGTCAGTCCCTGGGTCTTCAGAGAGGGAAAGAGAAGCTGGAGTGAGAAAGGCGGTGAGCTGAGAGGAGGAAAGAATTGGGTATGCAGTGCCTGGAGGGTGAGGGTCAGGACCAAGAGTAGCAGAAGGAGCTGCCTAGGACAGCTGCTCACCCAGATGGTCCCCAGTCTGTAGCCTTCAGATCTTGCCTTAGCTCCAGCCCCGTGGCTGGTGCTTGTGGCCTCATCTCCCCACATCTCTGTTCTGCATCCAGTAAAGCCACTGGTGGGACAGGCTCTGTACCACTGCAGGAATTGGGGCAGGGACCATTCCTCATTCAGAGAACCCCAATACTATTTTCTCTGTCCCAATCCAAAGAGAGAAGGGAAAAAAACACAGGTTTTCTTTCCAAAGTTGCCCTGGGGCTAGGATACACTATTTTATGGCCCAGTTCTTAGCCTATTTGCATTTCATATTTTTACTTCAACTGCTGTTTGTTTCCAGGCATTTGGGATGCCTAATGATTTTCAAAGCACTGTTTATTTTAATCCCTCTAATTTATTAATAAATTAGTTGGCCTCGAAGTGCTTGGGAAAGAAGGGTAAGGAAGTTCTAACCAGTGCTTTGAATAAAGCATCAAACTGTCATATGATCACATCAAAGCAACAGCAAGCGGATCACTTTGTTGGCTATATCATGATACAGCCTTGTAGGTCCTCCAGCTTGGTGCCAGGTTTCTTCATACATGTCACCCTGCAACACTACCAGGCTCACCAACTCCAAGGATGAAGTAAAAAATAGCAATTCCCAGAGGCAGCTCCCTCTGAAAATTCTGGCCCTTCTCACCCTCTGCGTGTTGTGAGAATGTAACATGCCACCATGGTGCAGATAATATAAACCATGCTGACATCCACGTGGCTTTGCAGGCAAGGTTGTAATCTTCCCATAAATCACAGGTGCACTCAGCCTCCACTACACTTTCTTCAGCCCAGTGCTCTGTGGCAAGGCTACAGTTTCACACACACAGGACAGACCCTGAAAAAACAGTGAGCGTAAAACACTGCTAATCATGCAAATGAAGGGCTTGGAATCGCTGCTAGTCAGTCCCAACAGGAGCATGCCATGTTTTCTCATCACCAGAAAGCAACTGACAGATCCTGAAAATCCTGGGGACTGCCACCAAGTAACTTTTCCCATTTCCAGGAAAGTACTGAGTGTGTCCCTTCGTGTGTTTATGAGCCTGCCCCCATCTAGAGCCTTAAGACCACATGCAGTCTTTTGCAGCTGACGACTTCATCACATCCTTACTGCTGCAAAGCCCATTTGCTCTCAGTGATCCCACTGAGATAAAGATCCCCCTTCTCCCATCTCACACTGACCTGTCAGCATTGAACATGTTAGTCATGGGTTAGCCTTTGCCAGGGACACACGACCTGCAGGAAACGGAAGCCTCTCTCTTCTGTAGTGGCAGGGCTTCCTGCAAGTGTACATCTTGTGCTACAGGGCTGAGGTGATTCCACAAACAGCTCTCTAAAAGCAGCCTGAAGTTGCTGCTGGTTGTCATGATGAGTTAGTTGTGCTAGATGTCCTCCAGAAGCACCATTCTGCCTGGGAATAGACAATGACTACTTTTTATAGGGGGTGAACACATCCTGCCTAAACGAGCTGATCACAACAGCCAGCACGGCTGTCTGGCACGCGGGTGACACTTGCACCCATGTTCTCTTTGTACTTGTGGATAAATTAACAGAAACAGAGATGCCTCAAGAAAGGTGATCGTGGGATAGAAACTCTTTCACATAGGATGCAGAAAGAACAAAAACATTTCTGCAGTGCCAGTTGCAAAGTGGATTCCAGAGTGGAATCCTTGCTGATTCCACAGGTCCTGTCAGTGCTGATGCAGCCTGAGCAGAAGTGAGCCCAGCCTGGCTCTGCACCCATCTAAAGGCAGGTGCCTGCATGTCCAGAAGCTCAGATGCAACACATTTGCAGGACAAGTGTATCATCAGGAGTGCCACGACAGGCACCTGGGATCAGTGGTCACAGCAAGAGATTTCTCCCCTCCCCACCACAGATTAGGCACAGCTCCAGGGGGCAGCTCCAGTTCCTGCAGAAACATCACTGCTGAGCGCTCACTGCACATTGTCATAGCTCCAGTCACAATATTAATTTTTTTGTTTCTATTCTTTACTTAAAACTTCCCTTCTCTCCAAGCTGCATTTCCCATCTGACGAAGGTGAGCCCAGGGCCAACGGCTGACTACCACAATGCTTGCTGGCTCCCCACCACTTTGAGGGGTGCCAGCCTGCCAATAGAGGATCTCCCCTCACTTTATTCCTTCCCTGACTCCCTGAACTCCCACCACCTCTTGCCAGCACAAGAAGGGCCACCTGGGGAGGCACTGAGACTGCTTACCCTCTTTCTGAGCTGTTTCCTCTCTCCCATCTCCTCCCTGTGTGTGGACAGATGCCCTGGTGGCACCAACCCACTCACTGGGAGGGGCATCAGAGACATGGTGTCTGCCCTGCCCCTGGTATTCAACATCCGACACCTTGTTTTGAGGGCATATCAACCACTCCAGCAGCCTTTCCCTCTCACCCAGACCCCCAGAGTCAACAGGCAGTGATCCATGCTGTGCAGGAAGAAAAGGGATGGCATGAATTCCAGCACCCTGCTCTGTGTTGTGGACAGGGAGGAAAAGTGTACAAAGAAAGTGTAACTCTGCTCTTGGCTTGATTGTGGGCACTCAGTTGATAAAGTCAGGTTATTACCTGCATGTCCTAGCAAGGCACAAACTCTCCTGTCTGCCCATCTTCCCTGGGGCAGGGAGCTCCCTGCTTTAACAAAGCCTGATTGCCCAGCAAGTTCTCCTGTGTGACAGAGGAAATAGAGATCTTCAAAACAGGATTTGAATTGAGTCCTCAGCTTGATGATGTACCACTTAAAAAGAAGGCCAGGGTGGATGAACCCTGATCTTTGCTCTCAAAAAGGTGCACCAACAAGTGATGAGGACTTCGGGGAGAAATAACAAGGGGAACAGCATTTTCTTGGAGCCTTCCCAAGAGGAGCATAACCAGCTCATGTACTTAAGGCTGTAACCTTTCTCATTCTCCCCATAGGTCTCTTCATGTCTTTTCTTCTGTTGCCTCTCTTATCCCTGAGCAAAGAGCACAGCCTTAGCAATCCAGCCTCTGCAGGGAAGTCCAAGTAAGGCCAAACCCTCCAGGATCATGCCTTACTTGTCTAAGGGCACAGGGAAGAACCATCTGCCTCCAGGATGCTTCCTCCAGCAGTGGCAAACACTGAGGCCTGGGAAAAAGGAACAGAGGTTGGCCGATATAGAGATGCCTCCTCAGGCCTCCCAGACAAGTTGAAAATGGTGGATTTTGTGAGTTGGCCAAAATTTACTATGAAATTATTAAACCTCACAAAATTATTAAACCTCACAAAATTATTCCGTAAGGATCCTGCTCAGTGTTCACTTTAACTGTGCTTCATTGTTACATTTCACAGCTACACACCAGGTGCTTTTCTGATGGGAAGAAAGTGGGCTGTAAAAGGCCTATCCATGAAGGAGAGACTGCTCTGCACAGAGTGATGTGTCTGTACACAGGGAGGAGGGCAGGTATTTCTTCTCCATGATCCTCAGCAGGAGTTAGCAGTAATGAACATGCTGAGAAACGCCAGCAGCACCTGATTGAGGCATTTGTGCAAGAGGTGCCAGCCAAAATGAAGAGACCATTCCTCCATTAAATCATGTTCAGTGTGTCAATAAAACTGGAGAGTGCCAACATCCTATTGTGAATGTTCACATGTGATGAGCCCATGGTGGCCTTGGGACGTGTCCCCAGCCCGTGAGCGTGCGAGCCAGCCCCACGGGGTGTGCGTGTGCATTGCCTGGCTGCCAGGGCACCTGCCCACTGGGGAACTTTCCATCTCGACCAGCTGACAGCTGCTCTCCTGAGTTTCCTGGACACCAATAATGTTTTCCCTTTTCTAATCTCCCCGATGTAAATCCATTCACAACAAGCGCCTAGAGACTTTTAATTCCATCGGCATTAAACTCACTAAAACCTCTATTACCAAAAGCTTTTAGGATTTTCCCCAGAATCTACAAGTCAGGTTCATAACATGACAGAACTCCACCTCTCTAGGGTGTCTGAGAAATTAATTAATGCTTTCTAAATGCCAGGATCACTGACCAGACATTCAAAGTATCCCCCTTGCCATTAGTAAGCTCGACTTACTGGTATAACATGGCCCTTGCCAGGGGCTGAGCTGTCTCCTGAAACACCTTTAACAGTCTGAGAAGAGCCCCCTCCCTGTAACCAGGCAAGAGCAGATCACCTGCTACAGCAAAGCAGCACCAGAGGTTCACAGATGCTGTGTTAAAGGGAAGTGGTTCATTTCAGTGCTGCTTTGCTGCATTCATAGAGTAAAGGTCTGGCAAATGCAGCACAACACCAGTGCTCCCCTGTACCAAAGTAAGTGAGAAGGTAGTGTGGTCTCACCTCAGTGCTGCACACAGGCAGGCACTGTAAAAGCACAAGGATTATCCAGTTACACCTCAGTAGAGAAGGTGGCTGGGTGCCGAGACAAATTGAAAGTGGTTGTGGTGGAGGGGTCAGACAGCTGTGAGTCAGTGAGTGAGGTTTCTAAATGCTGTAATACTCCAGCGATGGTGCATTTATCCTTTGGCCCTGGAGGTTCATTGGCTGCTGTAATAGAGCAGAGAGATGCAATCATCTTTTGATCCCAGAGGTCTTTTTAGGTGCTGTAATAGAGTAGTGATGATCAAGCCATCTCCAAAGCCTTGGGGTTGCTGGCACGCAGCATGGGTGACATCAGTGTCTCTCAGCCCCCACAGTTCCCAGCTCCTGGATTCCAGGAGAGGTGTTGAAGATGTTCCTTCTACCCCAGAGGTTTGCAGGGACTGTGGTAATGTCAGTTTTGACACACTGCCAAAGTTCCCTCTGGCCTCACAGGAACTTCTAACCACGTGAAAAGGTGTGATATTGACCCCAGGTCTCTTGGCACTGGGACACAAGTCTGGCAGCTCCCACTCTATCCACATCAGCTGTGGTGGGTGCAGCTCCAAGCTACCCACCAAAACAAATCACAGCTCTAAGAATTCAAGAGAGCTCACACAGATCCAGCAAAGAGCAGCATGCAAAGATGATCCCCAGTGGTTTTTATCTGGGTTAAAAAACATTTCCCTATGCAAGCAATCATTCTGCTCACACCTCATGGGCTGTCCAGGAAGGAGACATACTTACAAAGAGTCTGGGATTTGTGTCTAGCTACACATGCATTTGTAGCTACACACAAATAGCTAGAAATCAAAAAGGCTAAGTTAGCCAAGCTGCTGAAGATTTCAGCATNAAAAAAAAACCAAGGAGAAAAAACCCAAACAAGAACTGGGACCATGCTCCTGGGTAGGGAATGCTGTTGGACAGGGAAGATATGTTTGTACACTCAGGTCCTTACACTGAAGAGAGAAGGAAGTAAACAAATAAGGTTTCAGGATTTCCATAGGCTCAGGGATTTCTCTTCTCCCTTCAGCCCCAGCAGATTTCTGATTCTGGGCTCCAGCTTGGCCTGGAAATTGGAAAGTTTGCTGGATACTCTGTTATCCTGGCACTGATTCCTACATCTGTAGTTCAGGCGGAAGATGGAAGCATGGGCAATCTCCCAGGAAGGTCTGGGAACTTTGCAGGTTAGGTTTCTGATCTGAGGCAATATCAAGAGTTTAGGTGGGTTTACACCTTTTCTGTGGCAGGGCTGGGGTTTGGTTTTCCCCAGAACTGAGTTCAAACTCAGAGGATGAAAATTCTCCTTCATACTATGGACTTCAACGTGATTAAACATGAACAGAATTTCCCTGCTCATGTCCCAGCAGGTAAGATGTGCACAAGGGAACAACTATTCCAGGTCAGAGAAATGTCCACACTGGCTCTCAGGAAAAACACGGCTGGAATTCGGGGGAGAAAAGGTGGAAAAACATCAAAGCAGACAAATGAGGGACAATGTACTCCTGTCTCAATTTTCTTATTTGCTGCTATGAGTTGCAGGTTAATATAGGCTCTGAAGACTGAACCTGCAGGTTCAGGCTCCAAAGCTGGGATCATCCTAAGATAAAGCTCATTGGGGTACTCTTGTTCTCCACAAAACACACAAGTCCACTATGAACCTTTCTAAATTCTTGGACCTGACAAATTCTCATATCTTAGACCTCCATGGTTCAATACTGCAAATCTGAATCCCATACATTTTAATTTCACTCTGCATTCCTTCACTCCTAAGTGATGAGGAAAGGAAGGACAGATACCCCCATATGTTTAATAATTTAATTTCCTACCACCATACGCTCCCAGTCTGCTGACACCAACACACCCTGTCTCCTCCATATCTTCACTTGGGGGCATTCACAGGCTTCCTGTCTCACTTCAGAGGCCCTTCAGTTCTCCAGCACCCCTTCAGAAACAGGCTGACCCGGGTTTGGCTTGCAATTCCAAATGAAGCAGCACTGCAGGTGTACCAAGAGCTCTTCCAGAGCCCTCTCTCCCCACTGCCTCTGCATCCAAACAGCTGATTTGCCTGCTCAAGGGCATCACAGCATGGGGCAGAGCTCTGCAAAGACATTCACCCTCACTTTCATTTGGCTGATACTCTTGATTCAGGACCTTTTGGGTATCTAAAGAGTTCTGAGTCTGCCCTGCAACACACATTACTTTGAACATACCAACATTCAGTTTCATTCATCAGAGCACAGTGCATTCATTTCACTTAGTTCTCTTTCCCAGGCATTTCCCACAGCCCTTTCTGTCCACAGCCAACATAATAATTTTGGCTCATCTGCTGATTTCCATACAGTGTATCTCTCCTCCCATTTTTCCAATTCATTAAACAATAAAGTAAATCACAAGGGATTTAGAAGAGAACCTGGAGGCCACATTAACCTTTTGCCATGGTGAAACTTGACTGTTTAATCCCCTCATTCTTTCAGTCTCCTACTCAGTTTTTGATCTATGTCAATATTTTGTCTCTCACTGACTGCTTAGCTTCTTTAGCAGCTCAAGTGCAGGATCTTTCAAAAGCCTTTTGGAAGTCTAAATACGTTATATCACTTGGTTCTCCTTTATCCACTGCATTATTGATACATTCAAAAAGTTGTAGGAGATTAGCATGATGCAGTTTTCCCCTGCTGAACCCACATTGTACAGGCCCTATCAGACCACAATCTTCCAGATGTCTTCAAGCACTGCTTTTTAATTATCGTTCCCACCAGTTTACCAGATACAGATGCAAAGCCTACTGATCTTTAATTCCCCAGATCATCACTGAAGCCTTTTTTTAAATATAGGTACAACATTTGGTCTTCTCCAATTCCCCGAATCAGTCGCTTTTTTTTTTTTCCACAAGAGATTGCATATTTTTGTTAGCAGCTCAATCACTTAAGCTCCTTCCAAACTCTCGGATTTAACCATCTGGACTTGATAACTTATTGTTCAGGGAAAGGGGGGCGGAGGTTTCGTAGTTGTTGGGGTTTTTTTTCACTGGGTTTGTGGTTTTTTATGAGTTGCTTTGTCCCAGCACCCATTATTCTACCAGCATATTTTCCGACAGATCCTCATCTAAGCAAATATAGGAAAAGAATCTCACAAATACTGTTGGTAGGGACAGCTGATACAAGAGAAATAATATGAGAATTCAGCTCCCCAGCAACATCCTAAAAATGGAGATACTGAGTCACTTTAAGCACAGGAGGTGACTGGAATTGATCAATGCGAGTTTTCTTGGATAACATCCACCCTGTTCTGACCAACCAGGCTAGTTTTGCTCATTTGTTTGGGTCTCTTGCTGAATAGTGATTTCCATCTTGACCCTAGAAGATTCAGGGCAGGAACAGTGCTAGCTTGATTATATACAGCCTAAGGTGTGATGAAAAGAAAGTGACCTCAGTGCTGGGGGATGCATGAACCTGGGAGGAGATGAAACCCAGCAAGGATGAAAGGAAGTAAATCAGAAGGTGAGCAGAACATTGCTGGGCTGTTAGCTCCAGTGATTGCCTTTCAACTGCATCAGCCACCAGACATGAAATGTAATGGGCAATGCTAAAGAACTCAAATAAGTAGCCCCATTATATGAGTGTTTCTCCCTTTGTGCCAGACTGTTTCTCGATAGATTTCACCATGCTGGCTGGCTTTAAAAGGCATGGCAGTTAGGATCAGGGCATAGCCCAGTGGCCCTGATGTGCCACTCACTTTAAGCCATACCTTCCACTGATCCTAAAACAGGGAGTCAGGGAGAAAGCTTGAGATGGAATAGAAGCACCCACAGGTTTATGTCACAGTGAACACACGACCACCTGTGGATACATGTTCACCTGTCAACCTGCCTCCAAGCCAACACTGGCATTCCAGCTTCTGGAAACCATCACGCTCCCATCAAAAGTGACACTGAGAACATCTGTATGAAATCTGTGACATACCTGGCATACCTACCTTACCTGACGGACACGTACTCAAGTATTTATTTAGTAGAAGAAGAAGAGAAATTTCCATAAATCTCTCTTACCTAATTGCTGCTGTTCAGTTCTTGTGGGATATGTTGATGGGGCAATTATAGAAAAAAATATAGAAAAAATTGTAGAAAAAGATTGTGTAGATTGTTGAATTCATTCCCTGCAGACACTGCTTATGGGGGGTAATATGGCCTTAAGTTTTTCCAGGGAGCCATCTAAAGGCAAGTCTGTGCCTCCCTCTAAGACCTCACCAACATCCCTCCAGTACAGAGCAAGGCAATTCTCAGCAGTGCTGGGCAGCACATTCACATCCTCTGGCTCCGTGGGGCAAGGGCCAGGAGAACAGAGGACATGAGAAGGGGTTTCTCAGCCATCAGAAACCATATCAGGAGCAGACAAAAATGCACAAGGAGAAGGCATCTCAAAGCAGGACAATCACAGGCTGGCTGTTCCCTTAATTAAGGAGGTGGATAGAAGATGAGCAGTTTACTGTGCAGAGCTGGTGCTCCTGCCACAGTGCTTTTGAAACCAAATCCCTGCCCAGTACAAATGTGGTCAGGTCAAGCTATAGCCTGCAATATCAATATAAGATACTTCCATACCACATTGTCACTGCAGGGACACGCTGCTCTTTTTCTGCCTCCCTCTCCACCCCTTTTTTCCCTTGCCACTTCTGTCCTTTTTGTCTCAAGTCCTCCCTCTTTCTCATCTCAATGTCTGCATCCCCTCCATACTCTGAGTGTCTTGGGTTCCCCTTTCCCTCTGCAACACCTCCCTCCACTGCCTGCAGGTCTCCAACTCCACAAAGCAAGAGAGGGCTTACACTGGGACGAGACAGAGAAGGAACCTAGGGGAGAAAGAGGTCTTCTTCATGCCCTGACTTAGCCCAACAAGACTACCCACACACCAGACACAGCCCTGCTGCTGCAGGTGCCTGTTTGGGCTGGAATAAAGCAACGCGGACACTCACACAGATGTTGTTCTACTGAACAGGGCATAAACCAGGCAGAGAGGTAGCATGAATCCCATCTAGCTGCTCTTCTAGCGAGGCTTTTAACTTGTCTCCCTCTCTTCACATGCACTGGTCTGTCATGTGTGTGTGTCTCAGGGCTGTCCTCAGCTGCTTGGCAGTGGATGTGCAGAGGGTGCAAGGGGGAGGTGAAATGACGGGGGCTGGGGATGGCCAGCTGCCAGTCATGGCCTGTACCAGGGTCCCCTCAGTCCCCTGACACACATAGACACGTGGCATGGCTGCTCGGGGAGGCCCAGCCAAGAAGCCTGTCTTTCTCCACTGAATCTCTACTCTGTTTCCTAAGTGACAAGCCACAAACTCCCTTTCTCTTCCCAAACAAACAGAGGCTTGAGAGAATCGCTGCCTCGGCCTTGGCAAGCAACCCCCTGGTCATTATGGATTCTCCTCCGGCATCCAGCCCCCTGCGAATGACAGCCCTCAGCCATGTCAGCAGAGTCCACAGGCTGAACTTCCCTTTCCCCACTGCATCTCTCTGTGCAGCCTGAAGCCTTGCTCCTTCACATCCCTATTCTCCAACACCCTCCTCTCCCACTGTGTGGTTACTGCCTGTTCCACAGAAAGGTAGGGGAAACTGGTACAGAATGGTGACCAGAGTGAGAGTTTGCTAGGATTAGGACCCTTAGCAACAAGGTTTGGTAGACAGTGTCACTTCTTGACTTTAATCTCCAAAAGCTCATTTTGCTGGGATTTATAGTAAAACTGACTTCAGACTGCTAAACCTGGTCAACAAATTCTCCTCCTAATCACCAGAGACTTGCACACATCCACACAAAAGCATGAGGAAAATCACCCCTCCCCACCTTCCTGCCCTTTGGCCTTTCAGCACAAACAAAATTACCTCCCTCAGCAAGACAAGCACCTGAGTGACAGACCTGGAAAAAGTCCCTGCAGCATAACAGTGAGGGTTTGCACTCATACTTTGTCCCAAACGAGTACCTGCCTTCAGTGGGGCTAGCTTGGCCTCCATCCATGGTGCAACCCCATTTTCTGCCAAAATGATCCTATGAGGAATGATAATGCCTCTCCTGGGCCTGTGCACTGACCTGTGGAGTGGTAAGGGCTGTAGAACAACATCTTCCTGCTGAGACAGTGCTTCCCTCCTCTTCCTCTTCCTCTTCAGCACAATGCCTGCCCTCCTCCCAAACAATGCCATCCTCTCCAGCATCTGCCTGGATTAGGACATGGCTTGCTACCAGACTGTAATTTAATCCTCTTTTAGACTGGCTTTCCTGACAGGAGGGACTGAACCAGGCTGGCTGCAGCATGCAATTACATCTGCCAGATTAGCCGTAGCACGCACGATCCGGAGCACGTGCCAGATGTGACACACAAACACTCAGGCCAACACCAAGACAGGGTTGTGCAGACAGATAATACCCAACACAACATAAATCTTGCCAGTACAGAGTTAAGCCAACATTGTTTTCTAAACAAATCTCGAACAGTAGAGTGAAGTCATACTGGATCAGCATTTTCTACCATGTAGCTACAGCAGTTTTGACCCAGCACCAAGCTCCCTAGAGCTGGATTTATTGTCTTGTCCACCGCGAGTCAGTGCCAAAGCCATGTCCTGAGAGGACAGAGGAATTTAACCAATGCCAAATGACTTTGGAGGCTCCGTATGGGAAGAGCTTGCTTTCTGCAAACCCTCCAACAACGACACTGAGTGTGACTGCACGGACACGCTCCCTGCCAGGCTCCAGCCAAGAGGAGGAGTGACACATCGACAACACCATGGTCACTTGTCACCTGCAACAGATGCACATGTGCACCAGAGGGTGTGAACCACAGGGGAAAAGATCACTTCACAGTATCATCAGCTGGCACCAGCATCCAGAAACCACCCCACTGGGCAGCATCACCCCTTCCAAAGGCTGACCAAAGCTGCTCCTGCCCAGCATGGTGATCACAAAGGAGGAGAAGTGAGGGACGGGTGCTGAAAGAGGGAAAAGCAGGGCTCAGGACACCCCAGAGAAGGAAGAAAAACAGCAAGAGGCACCAAAGAGAAGCTGAAGGTAGCAGTTTGTGTAGAAGGGTAGGTATTGGAGTAGTGGATCAGGGGGCATTGAGGAACTGCAGATGCAGAAAACTGATGGCAGGGTCCTGAAGTGGCAGTAGAGAGATGCACTGGAAGATGCAGTGGAAGATGTGCCCTCCTTGTCAGCATCACCAGGTGGGACCTGGGCAGGAGGGGAGCAATCCATCACCTCCTTCAGGGGACACCAGACCGGCACCACTGTTGGGGCTGCACAGTAGCACAGACCCTGCCAGTCCCTTCCCCTCAGAGAAACACAACAGCCAAAATCTGACTCAGAAAAAACTCTAGTTTCTGCCAGAGTCTGTGCAGAGCCTGAAACTACAACCTGGCAGGTTGCTAACTCCCAGACCTCCCCTTTAAAATCCACTCCTCTGAGGTTACCCACTACTTTGCCAGCAGCTCATTACTTTAGGGTCTATTTTGGGGAGAGGCATCTCCAGGCACGTTCACGCTCCATGAGGACTGGCAGCCCATCTGGGCCTGCCCAGGCATTGGGAGAAACAGCTGCTCCCACTCCCCTCCCATCCCCACATCACAGCAGCACAGAGACACAGCATGGAAACAGTGAAGCTGATCTTCCAGCTTTCCCTGCAGAGGAGCTGAGGAAAGGGGCACCGAGGGCAGCCCCAGGCAGCAGGAGGCCTTTCAGGTACTCCCAAGAGCTTTGCACCCCAAAATGGGTCAGGCTCGGCACAGGGCCCCTTCACTGCCTGTGCAGGGCACACGGCGTTCCCAGCTTGTGAAACACACTGTCTCCAGTAGGAAAATATCCCTTCCAGTTGAGAAGGAGCACCAGGGGACAGCAAATAATCAGTGACAAAAGCATGCCCATCACCCCAAAAGCTGTGGCAGGCTGGGCTGGGTATTCAGAGGAGACACCTGGCTAGGAAATGGAGGCCAGCATTGTCTGTGGGGAATTAGAATCCCCAAAATATCTGTGAGATGAGGAGAGAGGGGGACTCCTCCTCTCCATGCCCCACTCCCGGTAGCATGATGCCCACTCCTGCTCTGCTGCAAGCTGCATCCCTGAGGTGACCCAGGCCAGGGCTGCGGAGCCCAGCTTTGCTGCTGGCCAGGCTGCAGCAGAGTCAGCCTGGCTGTCCCTTCTCCCGAGAAATAGGGGAGGTGGAGGAAGATGACGAATGGAAAAGAGCAGACAGGTGTGTGCTGTGCCCAGGAAGGGATGGGAAAGGGGCGGAATGCACTCGGGACTGCGTGCGGGGGACCCGCAGCGCTTCCCCCGGCTGCTCTGCAAACAACCCCTCCCTGCACACGCATGCAGAGCCGCCAGGGAAGGGGCTCAGAGAGGAGGGAGCAGCTCTCCCTTGTGGGGAGGGAGCTGGTGAAAGCCTAGGTTTTGTTCACAGCGTAGCAGAAACCCCTGCCCTTCTCCTCCCTCACACCTGTGAGGGACGAGAGGGAGGGAGGGAGGGCGGGATGGACGGAGAGAGGCACAGACAGAGGTGCAGGGGTTGGCTTACCTCACAGTGCCTGCGCTGGGGGTGCCCGGGTGCGCGGGAGGTAAATCCAGGGCTCTGCTCTCCTTGGCGAGTGCTGGGAAAGGTCTCTGTTCAGTCACATGAAGGAGTGGCCTGTGAGTAGGTGCTCCAGCTCACCGCTCGATCGAAGCTGCCATGGATTCATTGCGAACGACTTCGCCTTCTGTGAGGAGAGGAGGAAAGGGGAGGGAAAAAAAAAAGGAAAAAAAAAAAAACACCAGCTTAAGACTTGGAGGGTAGATTCACTTCTTTCTTAGGTTTCCAATGGCAACTGAATATGCCACATATGAAGATCCAGGGTGTGTGTGTGTGTGTGTGTGTGTGAGAATATGTGTGTGTGTGGGAGGGACAGAGAGATGCACAGCTGCTGAGTCCACAGGCAGTGTAGGGTGTGAGCTAGTCAAGGCCTATCGGTGATTATGGGAACAGACAACTGGACACGGGCAGCAGAGTAGACAGCCAGATGGAAAGAGACTGAAAGGATGGAAAGAGGTTGGCCTGCGTGCTAAAAGCCTGGCTGTCCCACTGCACACAAAAGGAGAGAGCACCTGACCCAGCACAGGGCAAGGTGCTGATGGAGCTGCACGGGGAGAAGGTGAAGTGTGTGTGTCTGCACGCACAACTGCATGCACACACAGACACAGACACACACATACACACACACACACACCCCCCCACCTCCCAGCCCGCACAGTCACCCAGGCACGCCCCCTGCAAGGACACTCTACACACTCGGGACACACACACACACACTCTGGACACATACACAGATATTTACTCACACTACTTTACATGCAACCCCTAGAAACTCAGAGCTCCTCTGAAGGATGAGGTGCTTCTCTTCTACACATACACCCTGCACCTAGCTACAAGGCTGCACATCTGTATTAAGATGCACACGTGATAACTCAGACAACCATCACACAACACCACATCAGCTCCACCCAGCCTATTCCATCACTCCTATGAGTACACAGCAAAAACATTTTTACACAGCACAGCAAATTGTGATCCCTGCACAAATGCACGTGGAATACCCAAACATGTCTACCACACACCAACTCCTGACCCCTTATACAAAACTATCACTGCACAAACACACAGCATTTAACGAGCCCATTCCCACAGCAGATATCAGAAAAAGTGCCATGTACACACACACACACACATCCGTATCGGTGTAAACACCACACTAGCAAATGATGTATCTGTAAGAAAATGGGGGCACATAAAACATCCTCATGCACTCAAGAACATAAGTAAGCACCAGTGGCTGTATATCACACACAAATATACTCTGTTTATGAATTGCCTGCAGCATACAAACTGATTGTATCAGATACTGTTACCTACCTAAACTCAGCCCATGCAGTGGCATAGCATCCTTCTGCATCCTAAACGTTAGCCCCAGCAACCACCAGACATATTCTGTCACATGGAAAACACAAATACTCATCAACATCCAACACAGGCAGACAAACACAAACTAGACCTGAAACACAGACAGCCAGCACCACTCACCAAAAAAATAAAAATAAAAATAGAAAAATACATTATTGAAAGTTATGAAGCTGGAACTCACTTTGAAGACAGCTGTATTATTCTGTGCAAGTGCACGGGTGCATATGCACACATACACACTCCACTGTCACACCGAATCTGCTTTAACTGCCTTCATCTCTGAGTAAGATAGTAAGATTGCCCCCCCACACTTTTTTTTTCACACTTTCTCTAATTCTGCCCGTTCTACAGTCTCCCATGTGTCCGTTAACGGCCTGGAGTTGCTGCTCCGGGGGGCAAAGTCTCTGGAGCAGAAAGCTTGCAAAAGCATCCAAGCTCATCCCTTCTCTTTCCCTCCGTTCTGGTGTTAGATGTGTATAATTTGCATGCAAAGAAGAGTGCACAGTCCCACCAGCCCCGGGTGCTCTGAAATTGGCTGATAGTGGCATCAGGGGATGTGACTGCAAACCTAAGCGTGGTGGAGATGTACATAAACACTTATGGGAAGCGGAGATTTGGCCAGGAAGGTGCCGGCTTCCCCCGGGCCCCAGGAAAGACAAAGAGATACACGAGGTGGGTAAGAAGGGACAGGGGAATGAAGAGAGAGCGGCCCAGCACCAGGGACAGCACAGCGAGCGCTCTGCCAGGCTTGTTTAACAAGCTCGGCAGTGTCACAGCAAGATGCTGCCAGCGATGACGGACGACAATCAGGGTTCGATATCAGGGCAAGCAAGCGTACCTGTGTGCCCTTGGGACATGGGAGAGGCAGGGGAAAGCATGGACTTTGCAGCGGGGAAGAGCAGCTGAGTGTGGGTGCAGCTGTACATTATATGGCATAAGGGTCCATGGCTGCACTGGGATCATTGGAGCAGTGGTGGCACAGAAAAAAAGGAAGAGCTTGCAGGCAGAAAAAGGGCTGGCATAGGCGTGGCTTAGACACAGGCAATGTAGGGGTTGCAGTCGGGTCTAGCCCCAGCCACATGGAGGAAATGTGAAAGGAATCCCTTGTCCTGTGCTATTGGACAGCATGGGCTTCCAGCACGTATAGATACACCTCAGTGTAAGTCAGTGGCGTGTACATTGCAATGGCCTCTTTCAGGAGCTCCCTGCCCTCATACACATTACCAGCAGCCTCAGCCCCTTCCCAGTGCACATACTTTCCACACCATTACTCTGGCATGCCAACTCTCCACTCCTCAAAGCCACCTACTTCAGCACGCTCTCACCTCCCCATGCTCGTGCCACATCCATGTCCATGTGGGAGCATCAGAGGAGCCAGAAGAAGCATGTGGGGAAGCCCTCACTGCCACCTCAGCACCAAACAGCCCCTCTTCCCCTCTGCCTTCACTGGTACTTCACTTTACTGAAGTGCTCTGAAGCACTAGAAATTTCCTGTCTCTCTCAGCTAAGTTTGGCCCGTGCATCCAGGCAATTTCAGCTTACTAGTAATGTCAGTGCCTTGGCACTGTGCTCAGTTGTACCTGCATGCCTCTTCCCACAAACATCCATTGTGCATTACAGCAGATGAATAATTTAGGCTGAAAGGGGACAAGCGAGAGAGTCTTTTGGGTCTCAGCAAGGCACATGTACAAAGCAGAGTGGAGATGGAGCTGCCTCATTTGGTCAAAGCTAACAAAGGCTGCCAAACCTAGAAAAGCCACTATGGCCTGAAGTGCTACTTGGGTTAAAGTAGGGTCATGAGGGCAATTTAAAGAGGCATTTGGACTCAGGATTTTTAATAGGTGCTGAGAGTGACACTGAGGTGTTTTGTTTGGATGGGCAAGAAGGATTTTCATCTCTGAGATACTTAGCACTGACCTAAGCAGCTGAAGAGAACCACTAGTGGAAAAGGGAACCATCATCCTAAACTGACCTGCAAACCATCTGCTCCTGTGCTTCAGAGGCATGGAAGAAGTACTATGACTGGCTAAACAAAGGAAAAGGGATTGAGAAAGCACAGCAAACAGGCGCTGAGTGGGATGCAGTACGTGTTTGCATGTTCACGTCAGTGTTCCTCTCAAAGAGATTCCACATCAGAGTTTTCTGGTGGCATGCAGGGGGACCTGGAAGACACAAACCTGTGTCTGTCAGTGCTGCCCTGATGAACCCGTCTACATGGGATAATGCTGGAAGGGGGCAATATGGGCAACGTGGCACCACATGTACAGGTGGATGTGCAGGAATGCGTGGCCTCTGGTGAGCACCTGTGTGTTGGTGCTGTGCATGTACAGGTATGGATGTGCACGTGTGCATCAAGTGCTGCAGTGCAGGGTGAGCAGTGACTCTGTGTGAGTCTGTGCCTTGCTGAAAACACCGGTGCATTAGTGAGGTGTCCCAGGGAGCAGTGGGTCCCCTGTGGGTTGCCTTGTATGTGTGTGGCAGCATTTACCTCGGTGAGACAGTGATGTGTTACTGCACACCTGCAGAGCCTTGGCAAAGCAGTGCAGTGCAGCAGCACAAAACTGTGGGAGTGTGCATGTGCTGGAGAGCACCCCTGGAAGCACCCAGGTTCACAGGGATGGGATCCCCTCTCTGGGTGGAACAGTCCATCTGGTTCCTGCAGTGCCTCTCCTCCTGGACTCCACTTTTCCTTTACCGCCTTCCCTTAGCTCCCCCTGCCCACTGGCAACAGCATGCTCTTCCCTGGGAACCAACTCCCACTTACCACACTGAGAGGGAACTCCTTTCTTAGCAGTTCCCTGGTGTTTTCCCATATCGAGAGCCAGAAAGTGGAGAAAAAACTCACTGGGCAACCTGAACTAGACCTATTCCCTTTCCATGTCCTTATTCCTCTTTCCAGCCCACAGGAACTGCATTACAAACTTACAGACTTTCACCCAAACCCACAAACTTCCACCCCCAAGCCTCACATCTGAGCCATGGGCCATCTCAGGCTGACACAGCTCAGGTAGTGCAACTCAAGGTAACAGAGTTAGGAGAGAGCGGTCTCTGTAGCTGGGAATATGGAGAGGCTCCTGCAGCTGCAGCCACACCTGTCTGACTTTCAGCTCCCCAGCCAGAATCACCCATAGCTGGGGTTGGAGTAAGAAATTGTATGCAGGAATTGCAGTCAGCTCAGCTCAAACTCATGCTTCTGGAGCCAAAACAACATGTCTTAGCTGCTCTGTTATTGCTCCTATCAGAAGACTAAACCATCAGCCAGATCCCACTTCCAGGGGAACTTCCAGGCTGGGTTCCAAAGCATGGAGCCTGTCCACTTGGAGCATGTCCTGGGGCAGTGGGACTTGAGTAAGAAGAAAACCCCAAAGACATTTCTTTATTTCTTCAGCCAATTCTGCAGATCACTACCTCCCTCCCAAAAACCCTACCCAGAGCTCTACTTGTTTGTTCTGAGGCTGATCTAAATTACTCAATTCCCCAAACTGAAATGCAAGCAACTGGCCTCCATTTCAGGCTTTGCTTTTGCCCTATATCCCACTTCGCACCTATTCCCTCTGGAGGACAAAACTAGCACACAGGAGCCACTTGTGAAAATATGCACACCTTCCCTGGCAGGCTTCGTGGGCTCCCAGTGAGACCCAGTTTCACCCAGGACCAGAAACATACAGTTTTGCCATGAAATGAAACCTTAATACTTAAGCACTATCTGTTTTTTTCTCAACTGCAGTCCTGAATCTGGGATATCCCCAAACCTTACTCAACCTTATGCACTGAAAGCCTCACCTCTAAGCTCCATTTTGAACCCTTTGTCTCCAGTTTTCTTCTGAACTCAGCCTTTCACTTTACACGAGTGTTCCATACCAGATCCCTTCTCTGATGTTTTCCCCACACCATACAAGATGACAGACAGGCAAAGCCTGGCTCTCTGATCCACAGCGTAGCAGCAATCATGACCCACACTGGACAGGATTTGCCAGATTTTTTTTCCCTACAGAGGAGCCCTGCTCATGGCTTAGACAGTTTGGATGACCTTTTCACTGCTGGCAATCACAACCAGGAAAATAGCCCTCTGTGCTAATATTTAAATGTCCACCATGAAAAGCACGGAACCAGCCTCAGCACCTGCTTCAGGCTCTCCCTGTGCAGCACAACAGCGTTGCTACCCCAATTCTTCCCTCACACTGAGCTCTTTCCCTCCAGCCCTGCATCCTTCTCTTCCCTGCTCAGCTTCATGAGCAGCTCCTGCCGATGCCTTTTCCACATCCTGCCCTGCAGCCCTGCCAGCTTTCCAGGCCCCACCAGGAATACGGAGAGTGAGCCCCTGATTACCATTCAAGCTGGATTCTCATTAGGCTGAAATGCCCCTCCAGGAGATCCATTAACAGTCCATAAGGTTAACTAAATCCAGCCAGTCTTGTGAAGTCTCTGCCCAAATTCCCTATTACATTAACAATCTTGAGCCTTAATTAGCATGTGAGGCAGAGGTGGCATTATTAATGGAGATAATATGGAGCATTAAGAATAAACAGGCCAAGGCTGTCTCTCCCCCACCATGCATGCAAATCCTCTTCTGTGCAGAAACAGCATGAGCTTCCCCCATGAGCAGCACACGTGAGGGGCTGGGGGGCCCCAGACCAAGGACAAACTCTGGAGCATACAGCCAGGCTGCTGCAGGAGGATGATGGGGAGGAAACGAGATCCCAGAGTGGCTCTTCATCTGCCTGGGAGATGAGGGGCTGACAGTGGGAAGACCACAGTGTGGCAAGTTCTGTGAGGTAAATCCTTGCACCAGGAAGGAGCAGCCATGTCCTTGGCTAATCCAGCCACCCCATCTTTCTGGGAGGCTTGGCAAAGCAAGGCCAAGGTTATGTGAACTTATATTCCCTTGCACGTTCAATTCACGCTGCTGTGTGCATGCACACAGGGTAACACGATGGGTGTATGGGTTTGAACACCACGTGTAAGGAGAGGGTGTCTGTCCAAGGGGGAACAGGCTGTAGGAACCAGCTGTGCAAAATGCTCCTCATGAGTCTCCTTTCTGATCACTGAGCCCTAGTACACTGAGAATACATGACAGGACAGAGGGGCTTCAGCTGAAGGAGAGAAGCAGTCATTTGGGGGAGCAGAGAATAAATGATAGGGGTTCCAGCTTGGTGCAGATTGACCATGAGGTGGGGAAGGGACAGGTCCCTTTTCAGATGGGCTGGTGACTAGCTGCACAGGTGGCTGCTCAAAACAGCTTGGTCATTACAGGTGAAGGGGCAGTCTGGGGCAGACCCTCTCCCAGGCCAGGCAGAGCCAGCACGGGTTAGAATAGAGGAGGGGAGGACTGGTGCTGCCAGCAGCAGCGAGGGGCTGGGGAAACAAAGGGTCAGGGATGCACTGAGTATCAGCCAGGAGAAATTGCAAGTCTGACACTTTCTTCTAATACAAGCACTTGCAAAATCATAAGGTAAAACAGGGGAGGAGATAAGCAGAAGCAGCTAAGCCAAGGAAGCAGAGCCTAATGACAGGACCTATGGACTGCTAATTCACTTCCAGCAGCATCCAGCAGGATGGGGGCAAAGAGAGAAGCGTGTCTCAGGGACCCACAACTGCAGGGAATGGCTTCCTGGCTTGTTCCTGAGGCCTGACCCATGCTGTTCCAGCATGGCTCTGTTGTGCTCAGTGTGTCCCTACAGGCTTTGCAGAAGGGCTTGCACTGAGAGCAACGATCCCTGAAGCACAGAGTGATATCCCTGTGCCTTGGCCCTGGAGCACTCGGCCAGTGCTAAGTAGCCTTGCTTAGCAAGGAGCAGTGCCTCAGGCTGGGCTGCTCTCTCCCAGGGCTGCACTCAGCATCAGCCCAGCTGCCTTCACATGCCCAGAGGTGCAGCAGACAACAGCAGAGGCCCTGAGCAGAGCCCAGCTCTTCCACTTTCCAGCACAGCAAGTTCCCACTCCCCCAGGCCCACCAGCCAGCCCCTGCCAAATCCATTTGTCCAATCTTGCGCTTTCTACTAATCCTGTTGAGCCGTCCTTTAAGTTGCTCTGAGGCAGAGATAGAAAATACAAAGATGCCTTAAGAAGCTTCCCCTGACCTTGCTCAATTCAAGATAAAGGGCTTTGATTTAAAAAATTACAGTGGGGGTCTGTCACTGATCCATCGCGTGGATTAAAGGGAAACAAGCAGAGACACAGGATGCAGCTAGTGCTAGGTGAGCAGACAGGGAGGGGAGAAAGGCTACAACCAGCACGGGGGAGACAAAACAAAAGAAAGAACAGAAAGTGAGAGGGGAGGAAGAAAAAAAAAACTTCTCCCTTGCCATCTCTGTACTTGGCTATTGGTAGAAAAGCTTTGTACGTTCATGATGTTATACAACATGTCCCACCACCTTTACTGGTCTGTAAGGAAGAGCAAGGCAGCTGCACTCTCTATGGTGTGGCCAGTCTGGGGACAGGGTGCTGGGACTGGAGAGGAGCTCCTTGCCCTGTCAGAAGCATCCAGTGGGGTACCTGACTGAAATCCCAAGGCACAAGTGCCTGCTAAAGAGATTGTCATCACTATCTCTCCTTACCATGTTGTGCAGACTTTTCTTCCTCCACCCCTTGACCCTTCCTTCACACCAGACCTCTCAGTTCATCTCCTTCCCTTCATGACAGTGCTGACTTGCTCTCCCTGCTGCTTGTCTTGGCCCACATCACATTTGACAGCATTTAAACAGACTTCCCACCACCCACCTCATTCCCCTACAGCCCTTGACTCAAAGGTTACTCAGAACAATTTTCCCCTGTAGGAAACGTCATAATGCCATAAGGACTAGTGAGGGCACCTTCTTCTTTCCCTGTGCCCTCCAACGTTTGTTGGCACCCCACAAGGGCCCTTTAGTCCCAGGCATGAGCCTGTTTCCTCCACCTGAAACTAATCTGTTTGAAGATCACTCACAAGATGGCTGATGTTTCATTTTCATTCTTCTTTTACAGGTATGTTAAACAGAAAAGGAAGCTTAAAGAAGGCGTACACCTCTCATAAAAAATGCTGGGAAAATGATAACAATGGGTGAGGAGAAGGCTAAAGTACTCAACAACTTTTTTTGCCTCAGTCTTCAATGGCAACATTTCTTCCCACATCTCCTGAGTGGATGGACAGTGGCATGGGGACTTGGAGAGCAAAGTCCTTCCCACTCTAAGTTCAGGTTCACGAGCACCCGAGGAACCTGAACATACAAAAGTCTATGGGTCCTGACAAGATGCATCCTAGAGTCCAAGGGAATTGTCCAATGTAGTTGCCAAGCCACTCTCCATGAGTGGCTTTTTATTAAAAAACTCGTGGCAGTAAAACAAAGTTCCAGGAAACTGGGAGAAGGGAAGTACTGTAGCCATCTTTGAAAAGGGTATAAAAGAGAACCCTGGGAACTACCAACCTGTCAGCCTCACTTCTGTGCTTGGGAAGATCATGGAAGATCCCCTTCCTATTTTTCAAGCCTCCTTAGAACCTGCCCAGTTATGTCTTGATGACCAAAGGTGCCTTCAACTGGTTTCAGAATTTTTGCCCAGCTTCTTCAGCTCCTCCTGTACCATGCATGGATGTGTGGACACTGCAGCTGACTCAGATATTTTCACCTGAGTGGGACCTGGTGCAGCTCATTGCTGTGATGTCAATTCCCACCCAGCAATGCCCTATGTCCTGTTGCTAAAAGCTACACCACTGTAGCCAAGAAGGAGGCAGCTGATGGATGCAGAGAGATGAAAGGTAAAGGGATACTGGAAAAGACACAACAGGGAGAGACTGTAATATGAGACAGGTCTATAAAACCACAGATGACAGAGGAAAGAGGTGTTAACAGCCTCTTCCCACTCAGAGATCAAGGGCCAGGAAATTAAACCAGAAAGTTACAGGTTCAAGATACACTGCATGTTTATGCTGCACAACTTCCTACTGCCAGAGTCTGAGGATGCTAAAAACTTAACCTGACCTCAAAAATTGGTGGGAAAAATTCAGGGAAGAAACAAATCCACCAAGAACTATAAAGTGGACAACAGATCTTCCAGCACTGGGTCCCTCAAACATGCATCACTGGAGGCTGAAAGGGTGTTCAGAGGAAGTGCTCCTATACAGTTGTCCTGCCTGTATGCTGTTCCCTCTTTCAGCTACAGCTGGAGATACTGAACTGGAAGGATCACAGACCTGGCTTGGTAAGGTTCTTTTTGTATTCCTGTGGCTTTCCACAGCCAGGCTGACCCAGAAGTCATGGACAAGAGTACCTCTAAGTAACAGTATCATTTTGGTGCATTTTGGAGATGGATGGACAAGGCAGACCTCATTCCAAGAAAGACTGTTTTTTTTTAACCTAACCAAAAGCTGGAAGGGGGTCAGGTGTCATTTAAACCAGTCATTCCAGTACAGATCCTTGCTGGGAATAACATCACTGCTTGAGCCCTAGCTCCCTCGATGCCTATTTCCAGACTTTTCTAAGACCAAATCCCCTTTCTCTGTTGATAAACACAGAACCTTTTAAACAGGCCATCTGTAACAGGTCCAACCCCCCTGAATTCCCTTCCATTTCCCTGACCTGTCCATCACACTATTCATGGCATGCTCTCCACACTAATCCTTTTATTATGATCTCACTCAATTTTCCTGGCCTATGACTGCAATGAGGAAAAAAAGGAGGGGTATTAATCCTTCTGACCTTGTTGTCCCAATTCTGGGCCATCTGTGACTAGGAATTCAGAGGAGGGAAGTCTGATCCTCCTGACCCCACTATCAACCCCTTGCTTTGGGAGGTTCAGTTTGTACTGTCCTAGAAAATGTTATGGAAAAGCCCCTTTTCACTTAGAGGCACTTCCTATGAGATTGCTTCCTAGACTACCTTTCCAGCCAGAGAGGGGGAAGGGAATAACACCCTCCACCTCCATCAGACTCTGTGTACTTATTCCTCCTGTGTCATCTCTCTGCTCCCTCAACAGCAGGGTCTGTGGGTTCTTCCCAGCCATGAGACAAGCAATCAATAAAAGGTGAAAGACGTTCAAACATCTCTCAGAATTTCCCTGGCAATGCTGCATATAAAGAGGAAGCCTTGCAGCTCACTCCACTTCCACCACTGGCTGAGTGTAGCCTGTTCCCTCCACCCCTTCCCACCACCATGTTTCGTTGCTGCCAGCAGTTGAATCTCCATGAACCTGCCACACTATTTCATAGATGGTTTGAGCACTCACAACAGGAAGTTTGCATATATCCTCAAGAGACAAATATTCACCTCTTTGCTCAGCTTCATCCATATCTCTGACTTTGCCCATTTTTTGCCACTGTAAACAATCTCTTCCTTTCCTTGGTGTTTACAATCCTCAATACACACAAACTGTTACATATCATCGTTTAACCAAGCTCTACATATTTTGTTCTTTTAATCTCCCCTCATAAATAAATACCTTCAGTCCTTTCATAATTTTTTATTGCTCTTCTCTGAATTCCCTTCAATTTATCACCCTCCTTCAGCCAGCACAGCACCCAGGTTTGCAAGCTAGGTTTTCCAGATTGATCTTATTAAGGTCTTGGAAATATCATTAATTTGGTCTCCCTAGTACTTCAAGACTTGATGTTTCTGGATGTCAGGAAAGCTGTCTCACTTCATACATGTGGCACCAGGTAATACAAAGGCTGTCTCCCCAGGGAGAGGAAGAAGAAAGTTCATGAGAGGTGGGGAGAAGCAAACACATGGACAGGTGGGACAGATGTCCTGCAGCTGAACAAGTGACACGACTACAAACCCTTACATACTCACATACCTTGAGGAGAGGCATCAAGTCCTGGATATGGAAAAGGTGCATATGCACACACACATAAACACACATGTGTTCACTCCACAAATAAACCCTCTGTGACCTGCATCACACGAGTGCACACAGGAACACTCCATAGACAGGGATAATACACGTGTGCATGGAGACTTTGGGCATGCACACGTAACCTGTGCTCATCAGAGGATAGGACAAAGTCTAGCAGAAAATGGTGCTCTCCCTGCTCACAAACATACATGTTCTCATGCATAAACCAATGCTCCCAGAGGAAAGATAGCAGCTCATGGAGTCCTTATAGTAGCCTGAAAAATACACAGGCAGCTCTGACCCATCTGGTCTGCAGATTGAGCCTATGAGCCATGGAAAGAATGAAGACAAACATATGACACCTTGCCTTAAGGCAACTGGTAGCACATGCATCATACTGAGACAGTCTTCATATCTACAGACCCTTCCATAGTGATTACTTTATCACCAAAGCTATTCAAAAGTGAGGTGAAAGCTGAGGACCAGGGAGGGGAAGAAAGGGACTCTCTACAGGGTGGCCAGAGCTAGGGATCCTGTCTCCTACTCTGTGACCCTCTCCCTGAGACATGTTACTGATGATCCTTCCTCACAAGGATGTACTTCCTCCATCTCTCTGCTATCAGACATCCAAAGGAGTCAAAAGCACCCACAGTTTCTTGCAAACAGTCTTTCCTTTATAGCTTACCAAAACCAGACAGGCATTAACATTTTGTGAGTGTCAGTGTATAGAGAAGAACATGAATTCTTGGCCCCCAGACACAGCTTCTCACTTCTGTGAAATTCATACTGCACCATCAGCTCCCCAGAGCATCACCTGGAATGAAAGTCTGTGCTAAAGGGCTGAAAAGCTGGAGATGCACTCCCCAGGGTGACTGCAGACAGGAAAGAACAGCCCCAGCACATCAGTCAGGTCAGCACAGAATGGGCTTCACCTTCAACAGCAGAACAGACTCACTCATGGGGTTTTGATGCCATGTCTATCTCCATGGCGTCTGACGCTATGCTATAGAGCACCATGTGGCCACTGAGACTCCCCACACCAGTGATGCCTAGGAACCATTGAAGACTTCCTGCAAGTGGCAACATCTAGGGACAAAACCCATCAAGTCATTCACCTCAACCTGACTCCTGGTAGCTTGTTTCCCACCTCTTAAAATGCCATGGAAAGAGTGACAACTGCCCTTCCCTCCTTCTGTACCTCAGCTGGTCAGCTGGAACTGGGTTTCCTCTTGGCTTATGAATGTTGAGAAAATGAGGTCATTTCTCCTCAGTGACAGAAAATTATTTGGTGAGGAAAGCAGTTCATCTCAGGCAATGGCTCTGTACCCCTGAGCTACCCAGAAGACCCTTAAAGAGGAGGTCAGGGCAAAGCAAAGCATGAAACCAACACTAGCTGGGGAGCACAGGGAAGTCAGGACACAAATGCACTGCTGCTGAAGTGAGGCTGTAACTGCTGCCAGACCAGCTCACCACAGAAGCAAACACAACAGCAGTCCCACAGTCATTGTCACCTCCAAAGTGTCAAGCTTGACTCATCTGGGGATTTAATTACAGCACTCTTCTGGTTCACAGCTGTGAGAAACTCATCCTGACCCAGCAGAGAGAAAGGGCTAGAGGTGGGTCACAGCCCAGGCCTGCTCCCTGAGTTTTGCATTCTCCTCTTCCAGACCATAGAAGGGATCACTGCCCCGCTACTTCATGGGAGGAAAAGAGGTGGCTCCCATGCATTCAGCTTGTCTACCCTTCAGTAGCTCACTCCTTGTCCTCCCTCACCCTCTTCCCACATGGAAAGGCACTGGGGGACACAGAGCTCTGCTCCTTGGAACTGCTCAAGCACCTGCTGTAACTCTAGTCTGGGCAATCCTCACCAACAGAACCTGCAGAGCTCCCAGGCAAACTCCAGCTTTCCCC
The DNA here is from genome assembly GCA_013397075.1 of Rhabdornis inornatus. Taxonomy (NCBI): domain Eukaryota; kingdom Metazoa; phylum Chordata; class Aves; order Passeriformes; family Rhabdornithidae; genus Rhabdornis; species Rhabdornis inornatus. Next base: position 599,377 of record VWZS01003242.1, on the reverse strand, counting down.
ATAGTTGCCAGCAGCCTGGGATCCCTCAGTGCTCAGGACAGCTCTACTCCATGAAGGAGAAAAGCAAAACCACCTCTGTTCCCAGAAAAGGGGATGCTTTTCTGGAACACATTTGCTCTGCACCTAAGCTGCTGCTGTCCTACTCTGGTGCGCAGGCACGGGCAAGGCCTGCAAGTCTTTTTTGGGACATCACACCCCTTTACCAGAGCAAGGCGGCCCTCCTGAGCTCACAAAAGTGTGAGGACAGAGGTGTTCCCTGCATGTCCTCTGCCCTCCCTCACACTAATAAAAGAAACAGCCCAGGTCCATACTTACAGGGGATCAAGGGAAAAAAACCCACAGTATTTAGGATGAAGGAGAGAGCAGCCAGGTCTCTCTCCCTCAGCAAATGTGCTGATATTTTCTGGCACAGCTGATAAGAGCACTGGGAGGTTTCAACAGGCCCTGATATGACCAGTAGCTTTTTTCCCAGGTGGGCAGAGCTTTTCACCACTCTTCAACAGGGTCAGATGAGGCAGCTGCACTCTGCCTGGAGCTGCATCTGGCTTCTGACATGACCCAGGTAAGAACAAACATCGCGGACATCATCACAGCTACGCTTCCCTCCCTTCTGCCTTCCCTGCAATTTTTACCTTTCCGATTTTAACCGCAAGCTGCCCCTAGCAAAACCTACACCTCTGTATGCCCCCCTTTCCCAAATGCCCTCTCTACCCTCCAAGTGGCTTCTGCTCCACAGCATAGCTTTGCACCAGTGCAGCGGATCAGACAGCGTATTCCCAAATACCCACTTTGCCTGGAGCTGGGGGAAGCGCGGGAAAGGCCATGCATCCACAATTCTTCCCTTGGTGTCGTAGTTTTTGATGGGGGAAAAGCAATGAAGGCAGTTTGCTTCATGCCGACAAATCTGCATGCTTGTGGTTTGGGTGCCCTGAAAGCCAATCACCCCCCAGGGAAAATAATGGCGTGAGGAGGGTGGTAGATGAGGAAGGGGTTGGGGGTGGGGGGAAGGTTGGTAGGTTGGGGAAATCAGTGGGATTAAAGTGTCTGCTTCTCACCCCTGGCACTGCATCGGCACCCTTCCACTCCCTGCAGCTTCCTCACTGCTGCTGGTACGGTCTGCACAGAGCGGGGAGGCAAGAAGGGGGCTGTATTTAAATATATTAATAATGCATGTTCCATGCAAATGAAGCTTCCTTTGAATATTACATTAGCGATGCTGTCAGGCTGCGCTTCTTGGGACCCAGGAGTGACAGGATGTGTGGGGACCCGGAAGGGGGGTGTGGGGCTCACCAGAAATTCCTTCACACCCCAGCACAGCCTCCTTTCTGCCCCTCCACCCCAGCTCCCCCACATTACACACACTCCCACTCCCTCCCACCTCTCCGTGCATGACAAATTCCTTGGCTCGCAGCATGCAATGCAGCCAGGCTCCCCAGTCCCCAGGCCCCTCCAGTGGCATGGTCCCCCCCCTCCACTCCCTACATAATCTTTACCCCCCCTCCAATCTCAGCAATCCTCTCCCTGCTCCACAGCTTGGTTTATAGCTCTGTACCTCCAGAGTGGGGAGAAGGGTCCTGCTCTGCAGCCCTTAGGGGGAAGGATGGGGAGCAGTTCCTAAGTCTGGCCTGCACATGTGCACCCCTTTGTTTGCACCCAGAGTGCTCGTGTGAGCTCAGAGTGGGTGCCAAAGCACCGCGGGCTGTGCAGATGTATTTGCCCGCAGCACAGGAGAGATGCTCTCCCTCCCCATCACAGACACCCCCTTCCCTGGGCGCTGGTGAGGATGTTTGGTGTTTGTGCACAGCCAGCCCGGCTCTGTGCACACTCAGACGTGGGATGTGTGCTGCATGCACGCGTGCAGGGCTGGGGCACACCAGCACACACACGCGAGAGGGCATTACGCACAGCAGCTCCCGAATATGCTGCCTCCTGCAGTATTAGCTGATTTATGCTGCCTTTCCCCAGCCAGATCCAAGCTCTGGAATGGGAACAGTGGCAGCTGTGCACTCCTGCTTGTCCTGGGATGAGAATAGGATGCGCCTGTTCGTCTCTCTCCCCCACCCCTCCTCCTTCCCCCTCCTTTTGCTCCCATTCATTCATTCAGCTTCTCCTCCTCCCCATCCCATGCCCCAAAGCAGGAATATCCTTATGCATAAAAATGTGGGCATGCTTTCTCTGGTGGAATAAACGGGCATGCAGACACCCTTCAGGCAATACACATACACTTACATACGCGTTCGAGTAGCTGTCCTGGGCCCCTACATAAATACCCGGCTCCCACCACCACCACAGACACATTCACACACCCGACAGACACCACGCAATGACTTTTCTGCAGCCAGCCAGTCTCCCAGCAGAGCAGAGGAGAGATTTACTCACTCCCCTGCATGCAAACCAGGCGAATATTCACACACCACACAAGGGACAGACACACAGACACAGACAAACCACTGTCCGCAGAGGCTCCCCGACAAAGTTTGCAGAGAGAAAAGGAGCAGGGGGCTGAGGGGTGAGACTGGCTCCTTCTCTGTCCCATAACTGCAGGCAATACACAGAGAGGTCTGCCTGTACATGCACATGCATGCATGTGTGGGGGTATACACACACCTACAGCTATATGTGGATACACACATGAACACACAGACGTACGTACACATATAGATACATGTACATATACGTATATTGCCTCATTTAGCAAGGTCTGAATAGAAGTAGACTGGTCAAACACAGCTGCGTGCAGCAAGCCCTGAACCTATTCAGCATCCCGATCCTAAGCAGAGCACACACACACCACACACACATGGTGAAAAGGAGACCCGTCTCCAAGCCTCTCTTCCTCCCTCCCATGTAGGCATAATCTCCACACACATACACACCCTGGGCCACTTCCCCATCTCCTTTGCACTCACCCCTCGCCTTCATCCTCAGATCAGAGGCATCCAACCCCCAGGGAGTGCGTACACAAGCTGGAGGAAAAGGGCAATCCATGCATCCTGCCCTTCTCCCCCTTTTCCAATCTCAGCTGCTTCTCCGAGAGGCAAAACGCGGACGGCAGCCGGGAGCTGAGGACACGCGAGGCAGCAGCACAAGGACTGCACACAAAAACGTGTCACACACACACACACACACACACACACACACACACACACACACACACACACAGACGTACCTGCTTCTGGAGGGGTGACTGCTCCCAGCTTCCCTACGGGGCATGACACAGACGAAGTGGAGGCACAAAAGACCCCGGTCCTCACGCAACTTGCAGCCCTGCAGATGTGTTTGTGTGTGGGGGGGTATCCCCCGCTAGTGTCAGCCCTTGGAGCTGCTCCGTTCCTTGCCCCGCAGCTGTCTCATTCCCGGCCGCACCTAGGCAGCGCTCCCAGCCAGGCACACGCGCGGGCACGGCAGGCGGGGATGGAGCAGCAGTCCGGGGAGGGCACGCACAGCCGGAGGATTTGCTGCCTTCGCCGCATCCGCATCACTGGGGAAGAAGACAGAAAGGGCTGTATTGGCATTTAAAACGCAAGTGATTAATTCGCCACAGGCTCGGCTGACAGGGCTCTGGGACCAGAGCCGGCGGCACTGCTTCTGCCAGCCGGGAAGGCTCTGACATGCAAAGGACCCTCTCCCATGGAGCCAGTTCCGAGCTGTCCTCGCCTGCACAGCCACTGCTCCGGTGCAGGCGGAAAGGGGTGGGCCTCCACCGGAGACATGAGCACACGCATGCAACAGCTGCTGGAACTGCACACACACGCAAACACACACACAGACACAATTCCCCTCAACAGCTGCTCAGGAGCTACACACAGCACACAACAGCTTCCCAGGAACACACACAAACAACAGCTGCTGGGGAATCACACACACACAGAGGATACAGCTTCTCAGGATTAAGTCACCCACAAAAAAATACAACAGCTTATAGGAACCACACAGCTACAAGCAACAGCTGCCGAGGAGACACACACACACACACACACACAGATGCATGCAACAGCTATACACCTACTTACACAGGTATGTGCAACAGCAATGGGAAACTACACCTCGATACAAGCCCCTATGGTATTTGCTAAAAGAATTGACACATGAAAACGTAACAGGAGGTGGAGAAAACCTTTCATCTGCACACACGCATGTGACTGCTCTGGGGAGATTGTGTATCACACACCTCCTCAAATCACCACCACAGAAACACAACAGCTCCTCAGAAAGCACCTGGGGCCATATACCCTCATGCATGTCTGGAAGACCTCCCACTTCCCTCTCCTCAAACCCACACGTGCCATCGTCAATAGAGATCTTGCTCACAGTCAGAAACAAGCATCCATGTACACTAGGTGTTGGGGACTCAGCCACAGCTTGGCCCCCAAACACTTCACACGGGCAATACCTACTAGGAAAGAACATTATAAAAACAGGGTTGCTCTCAAGAAATTATGCCCCAGTTCCCTGACAGAAAGCAGAAATACACATGACAGACATAAATAATCTCTGCCCAGACACGCAAGACCACAACTGAAGGGACACGATGCACCCCTCACACTCACACAGCAGAGGAGGGACTGCCTGTCTCACTCAGAGACACACACATATGCAACAGCTGAAAAAACTTAGGGACATTGCATGGGAGCTGGCTTCCTGGGATGTACAATCCAGCCTCCTGCTATTCCAGGCAACCACATCATACAGTCTTACTCAGAAATGTCTCAAGGTCCATCTGGGTACCATGAGACTATTTCCTTCCTGCTCAGAAGCCACGTTGAAGTTAAAAGCCTGCTCCAACATCTGCATTTACCCAATTCAAACCCACATGTTCCTGGGCCAGCTGGCCAAGTTCTTCACCTGGGCATGCACAGAGGATGCAAGAACAAATGGAAATGCTCTGAAACCTCCATCCCATCTGAACAGACACCTCCTGCCCCCCTCCTTCACACAAACAAAACACACACGCAACAGCTGGGTGAAGACCTTCCTCTCAGCATAAATACCAACATGATTGCAACAGCTTCTAGGTAAACAGACACCTAAGCCTGACCCCCACAGCACTCACGTGCACTCAGGTACAGAATATACAAAAATGCATAACTTCTGATGGGAAACTAATGATTTTCTTCATGCAGTCCAGAAACTGAAGAGGAATTAGGCTGACACACACACCACTGCAAACAGCACTGTTATTAACTGTATTATATTAATGGCATGAAAATGCATCAGAGGAGGTTTAGGTTAGATATTAGGAAAAGATTTTTCACCCAGAGGGTGGTTGACACTTGAACAGAGTCCCCAGTGAAGTGGTCACAGCACCAGCCTGACAGAGTTCAAGAGCAATACTGTGAGGCACATGATATGATTTTTGGGTTGTCTTGTGCAGAACCAGGAGGTGGACTTGATGTTTCTCGTGGATCCCTTCAAATACAAATATTCTATTCTATTCTATTCTATTCTATTCTATTCTATTCTATTCTATTCTATTCTATTCTATTCTATTCTATATTGTGACGTCTCATGGACAGAACACCGAACCAATAAACCTCTACATGGGGAGACAACCAGTAAATAGCCCTAAGGGAATGAGTTGTCTCCCTCAAAACACAGGCGAGTGCAAAGGATCCATCTACAGAAAGACGCCCAGGATCACACACACCAGCTGGATCACATGAAGAAACAAGTTGGCCCACCAGGCACAAACACACAAGTCATCAATCCTTTTGAAGATGACACATAGGATGCTTGCTGTGCCCTCTTGTACTCCAAACCTGCAAACCCAAGTGGGAAAAATCACCCAGACACAAAAATACACACAAAGACACACACACTCCTCAGGCAGACAGCCATGCAGCTCTGATGACACTTCTGGATGTTCCCTGGACCATCTGTAGACATCTGTTCCCAGTGGAATAAATGCCAAAACTACTCACACCTCCCAGAATCGGAGAAGGAAGCTTGTCTTGGCAACTACAGACTCAAGTTTCCTCGCCTTTATCACTTTTGGGTGTTATGACTGTGGGGTGTTTCCTCCAAGCTCTTTTGAAGCTAAAAGCTAAGGGAACAGAGACTTGCTTCCATCTCTCTCTACTTCCTCCAAGGACAGACAGTATCTAATTTTGGAGGGTGTTGAAGTAGGAGAAAAGGTTTCCAAATCCAAATTAACGGAAGATTTGTTCCTGCTTGAGTTCCTCCAGGATCATCTTGCAGTCTGTTTGTGATGAGTCTCCCAGAGGCTCTCCTGCTGGCACACATCCCTCCAGGACTCAGAAATTCTGGGGCAGGATCCTTGTACTAGCAGGGCCTCTGGGGGTCAAATGGTATTTGCTCATACTCCCACTGACCCAGGAACAACACTTAACTCCAGCAGAACAGAAGTGCCCCAAGACACAAACAGAAGGAAGTATCACATTTCCAGCAGTGTGGGACATTTGGGTCCCCAATCTGATTCAAAGCCAGTCCCTCCATGCCTATTTGTCCCATTGCAGATGATCTAGAGGGTACAGAAGCTCACCCCCATGTTTATTTTGCAGAGGCTCTGACCTTGCCAAAAGTCCTGGAAAGACTCTGTTGTTTTTTACTTCACAAATTTAA